>JAYKAV010003422.1:171154-294339 GCA_035582835.1 Phoebastria nigripes
ACTTTGGTTTTTTCTCTATACTGTACAGAAAAGTTAAGTAAGCTCAAACAAGATGGTACAGGAAGTATTAGTTAAGCATGTGATGAAGTAAACGTAATATGTCTTGGAAGGAACAAGATACCCTTTCAACTGTGATATTTTGTAATCTTTGTTGTGCTTAGCTTGCTGGTAAAGGGATAGATTTTTTGCCCGCTGGCTTTGCATCCAAACTCTGAAAGTCTCTAGTGGCAAAATATGAGTGAAACCTTAAGTAAATGGAGTCTGTTTCTGACATCAGCTGTAATGTGGTAGCTACAGTTTCTCCTGCATCTTTTTTGGTTTTGTAACCCAAACCAGAGGAGATTTTTCTTATCCTTAAAAGTAAATGAGGGTTGAAGATTCAGCCAGTTCTGTGTCTGTTTGCCACAGAGACTGAACATCTTGCCGTATCAGTTTACCAACATTTTAATGTGGCTTCACAGCAGTGTCATAAAATGAGCTTAAAACTTCAGGGGGAAGTGGTCAGAAACACAACTTCTTTTGTGCACTGTGCATTTTATGTAGGCTGGCAATAACAGCTTCTCTCCTTCTCTGGTTTCTGGCTATGAAGAATACTGCTTGAGGGTGCTCTGTTGGAGGAGCTCAAATACCTATGCAAACCCAGCTGTTCATTACCATTCTGGTTGCTAAAATTATTAGAGGCTATTTTCTGCAGGAGCAGCCTGCCCTTTCATGGGGCCAGGTAAGCCTTGTCTTGTTTTGGTGTGGTTTGTGTGCTGATATGTGCGTTTCTTTCTGTAATGCCTACCCAAGCAAAGATCTAGGAAGCCTGCAGTGCATTTCTGCTTGTTGCTGGACCGTGTTGTGCTACTGTGACTGAATTTCTTGAGCGATAACAACGTGTGCAAAAAGAAGATAGAAATACTCAATCTTCATCTGAGCTTGCTCTTGGTTCTGCCTTATTCATTTTCATGTGTTGGTGGCTTGGAGTGGGAGAGTTCACATACAGCTTGTTTTTTTGAAGCAGAATGTAGGCATGAAAAACTGATGCTATTGTAGGTCAGACTACCAATTAAGAACAAACCAGGCAAACTGGGGGGAAATGAGGCTTGCCTGGAGGAACTCTGGGCTTGTTTGGAGTTCTGCATGCATTTTCTGTGGAGAGGGTAATTTGAAAAGCTATGTGAAGAAGCAGTGGGTTTTGTGGCTTTTGTGCTGTTGTAGCTCTCGTATGGTCTGTCAAACAGTTGCACTTGGCTGGGATGGGCTGCAAGGCAGAAAAGTGTGATGGCATAGCTGAGCCCTCTTGAGCTTTTCCTAAGCAAGTCCTGCAGCAGCTGTTATGGCTCTAATGCAGCCTGAGGTGGGCTAGAAGGTGTCTGTGCTGCTGTCTCAATTGAAATAGAAAGGAAAGAGGGAGACAAAGGAAAAAAATGTGGTGTCTTTCAGCTTTTGTATGTTAAGCTGAGTACCACTTATTATTGCCCTTTCCTTTGGTTGTGAGATGCACCGTCACTGAGAAAGCTTGGCCTCATGGTAGAATACAGAGCACATCAACAGACAGCCTCTCCTAATCACTTTTTTAAAGGATCTTTTTTGTGTCTTTCTTGAAAGACAAACAAAGAACAAAATACCCAGCAAGAAATCAGCTTTCCACAATTGTCTGTTTGGGTGTGGTTTTGTGCGTTGAAAATGTTTGCATGAACATTGGTTAGTGGTTTAGGGATGCATATTGGAAAATAAGAGTATAACTGGAAAAATTACCAGAAAATGTTGACTCAGTTGTATGCATCAAGATCATGACTGGAATGAATTTTTATAATATGACATTTTCTGACAACCTAAGTGGAAAATACCAGATGTTGCTGTTCATGAGTTGTGATGCTTCTGTTGCAAGAAGGGAAGAAGAGGAGTGATTTATGGTGTTCGCATGATGGTGGTTTTCTTTCCTTAACAGTAGGGTCTGTTCTTAATGATGCTCTGCTGAATGCTAACCAGATTTATTTGCTGTGGTTAGATATCTGTGTAAGCACAAATGCTCTTGAGTGATGACATGATAGACTGTATACTTTAGAGCATTTTATCAATAGCTGCATACATTCAAACACCGCTTCACGTTCTGTACTGTTGCATGAAAGTGTTGTCCAAGGGGAAAAAAACAACACTGCATTACTAACAGATTACTCTGTAAGTGGGCTTTCAACTAAGAATTGGCATCTAGTCAGGGTTTGCCTGAGTAGTACAATAACTACAGACAAATCTGCAAACAAGTGCAAGGTACTGAAAATTAGCAGCTGGACAGCTCAGTGTAGAGTATTTGAATTCTTACAAATGCTAGGTACTAGTTGCTCCTTCCATCAATCACTTGCTGAGCTGACTTGATGAGTAAAGGGATCATAGGCCAAAGAGGATGAGTTGAAACATTTTCCCAGTAATTTCAATGTTCATATCCCTGTCACTTTTTCTGTGCTAGCAAATCAACTGTCTTTTACTGCATGCAAGGCCTTGGATTGTGAAAAGCAAGAATTTATGGCTGGATGTGATGACAACTGAGCAGCTTTCTTGGTCTACTCATGTGCAGGTAGAATTCTAAATTAAATCATTTTGTCTCCAGAGCTGAACAGCAAATGTAGACTATCTTTCATGTCTATGTTAATGATCCTGCTGTATGCATGTGCAGGACCGTGCTGGACTTTGAGTTTACTGAATCTCCCATCCTAACATTTGGAGTCATATCTGAAGGCTTTTATGTCCAACAGATGGTGATTCATCTTCATTAGGTGCTTTGGTACTGATCAGAGTTCCTAGATTGTGCCAGTAGCTCAACTTGAGTGACGGAACAGAAAGATTGCAACTAGGACAACACTTTCCTTGGGAAGGCAAGTCGAAGTGGGCAAAATTGCAAATAATCACTGTGGCTGATCACTGTTTCTCGCAACTTGCCATTTGCAAAATTGCAAATGATCGCTGTGGCAAATAATCACTGTGGATGTTCCTTGCAGTGAACAGGAAAAAAACACATGGTTTAGTATGCAGATGCTGTGTGGCTTTTAAATCCTGCCAAAGGAGGAAACACGAGTACTGATAGTGCCTGCTCTTGCTGGAATCCTGGTCAGAGGGAAAGATCTCTTGTAGGTGCATCAGATATCACTTCCAAAGCTTTGACTTCTCTTTGTTTTCATTAATTTTTTCTGAGAAATGACTAACAAAGATAAAATAATGGTCATTTGTCACCAGGGAAGCTTCAGGCTATGTTTTGAGCTCTCAGTTCTGTTTTGTTTTTTAATCATAGTGACACAGTCGTTCACAGGCTAGATGTTTCTTTAGAAACAATGTGCAATTCACATTTCTGTGTTGCTTTTCACCATGTAGCCACCATGTCTATGGAAGAAATCTATTCTAGGAATTTTTAAGTGGCAGTCCTTCTCCCTGCCTTGTACTTTCTATGGGGAATGCTAGCAGGTGGCTAAAAGAAGACAAGAGCGTGTCTCATATGGCTGAGAGGTTTTATTAAATCAGATACGGCAGCTCTTCTGGCTACATGAGTCTACTGTCTCAGTCTGCCATATATGTTGTTCCTGTAGGCAACTTCTTCCCCGCTACGTATCACAGGGCAATTAAGTCTGGAGGGAGGCTTCTATTCACTTCCCCTTCTTCTCTGTCCCCTCCCCCATCCCAAGTAAGGCCATGTTCAAAGTTAGTTACATACAGAGAAGGTAACTCCTCTCTGGGTAATTCTCATTGAACTTAAATCTCCAGCTATTAGGGAAATAGTTGCATATTTTGGCTTGGTTTTAATAAACTCACTTTTGGTCATGTCTAAATATCCCTTGCAATATCATCTTGAATGTATAAATATAGATAAGTATTTATACTCACTAAAATCTTTTTTATCAGTACTTACCTCATTCGATGCTTTTGAGTAAGCTTTCAGTAAGCAGAGACTCTCACAGGCAGACAAGATTCAAGAAGATGTCTTCCTTCTGTGTAAGCGTTGAATGACATTTACATTATGAATGGGTTCTTCTTCCACTCCTTTCCCCTCTCCAGGTGATTCCTGTGAAGGGGTGAGATTGTGTGCCTGAAGAGAGCTGCCAAGGGCGTTGTGAGCATCAGTAGCAGCCATGAGTAGCAAGACTGATCTAACTGCAGGAAATAGTAGTCATACTTGCTGCGAGCTTCTCTGTCCTGACACTGGAGAGTGTTAGCTTGATTAAAATAGCCACCACAATGGAATTAGAATGTCTTTCAAGGAGAATTGATTCTGCTTGTGCTAATCTTAGAATAAATTTTTTGGAACGCTGTAGTTTGTGTCACGGGCTGGTGAGAACCATTGTGCTAACAGGTGTACATGAAAATACCTGCGCTGCACTCTGTTTCCAAGAGGGCTTCCATTCCCACTTACCACAAGGAATGAATCCTCTTTTACACAGCGTAGAAGCTTCGGAGTATGGAATGAGAATCATGGATTTTGATTGAGTCGAAGTCTCTGTTTTGCATTGTTGCCACTTGAATTGCTCCATTTAGCCTATGGAACAATGATCCTTGAATCCCAAAGGTCAGTGCTCCTGATCAGAAAGGTCAAGAAAACCTACAAGCAAACCATGGATGTAGTATTATGACACAACTGGCTGTGTCAACATCTGGAGTTGGCTATTGGCCAAGCAGCAGTAAATGTACAGAATCTTGTGGAGGTTTTTTGGATTCTTTTTCCCCTCCCCTAAATAAAAAAGGCATCCCTACTCCTCTTCTACGTCTTTCTAAGAAATGTGTAAGGAGTAAGTAGCTAAGCAGCATCAAAGCACCTCTGAAGAGGTAAAGTCTGCAGAAATCATGACTTTTAAGATGGCAGTTATAATTTTAATCACTGCTTATTTAACAGAAAATTAGGTGTTAAGGCGGAAGGCTTTGTAGAATAAATTTCTGCCTTCAGGGAACTGAAGAAATTTAATTTTTTATTTCTTTGCCTCTGCCACAAAAGAAATACATCTCCAAGGACAGTTTTCATGTCCTTTGGAAGCAGTACTGCTGTTCTTCCAATCCATCAGGATTTAGGTTTTCTTCCCATGTGTTTTGTTTTTTTAATCAGCCTCCCTTGACTCCACCAACACCCACCCCTCCTCTTCCCCCCTCTCCCCACCCCTGAAGAAAAATGTGTACTTCCTATCTTCTTGGGCAGGGTATGCTTGCTTGTTTGTTTTATTTCAGTACATACTTTCTGTAGAAGATATTACTGTTTCTTGTTGCTGGTTTATTGATACTTATCATAAAGGGACGTCTCCCCTCCTGCCCTTGCTCTGACTGGCCTAATAGTCTTTCTTTATCAGGATTGTTGGAATGTAAAGTTGCTTTGAATGCTTCTTCCTGTGATAATGAGTCATACTTGGACTTCAGTAGGATTTCTGTCATAATGCAGGCTGTTTAAAGACATTGCTTTTCACATCAAGAGGTTATGCCAAGCTCTCACACCGAGGCAGGGGAACAAATGTCTGTTGTTCATTCTTGGAAAGTGGCTCACTTCTGAGTCACTTGTCTTCTGTTCAGAAGGAAAAATGAGGAAAGATCTTCTCATACCCAGCTTTTTCTGCAGCAAAATCTGGAATCATAAGCATTGGGAGGCAGTTGCTGCAGTCTCAAATCAAAACAGCCCTCCCTGTTATTGGAATGTTATTGGTGTTCTCTTGTGTCCCAGCAGTTGGAGGCATCCATCTGGACCTGGAAGCAGAGCAGAAAGCAGTTTGACTTCTGGTGGCCTGAGGTGTAATTTGAGCAGAGGTAAAACTTGGCTTCTGTGGTGAATAGATTTTGCACTAATACAATGAGAATTCTGCAGCATGAGTTCTAAAATGTTTCCAGATTATCATGCCAATATGGGCATGAAAAGAAACATTAATGATGAGGCTTGGAATAAGCAAGCAGTTGGCTAAATATTTCTGACTTGTTTATGGAGAGGGAAAGGAAATGGATTCAATAGGAGCAAATGTTCTTGTGTCAAGGTTATCTTTAGCATCTGTCTTATGCCTCTGGCAAACTGGCAAGTTATTTGCTTGATGTGTAGCCTACCCATACATCTGGTGCAAACAGCTCACTGCCCTTTAATGCAGTTACATGCTGATTCAGTGGCTCTCCATTGGAAGCCTCAAGAGCAGAGCATGTGGAGAGCAGAGGTTTGGGCCAATTCAGCAAGACCTGTTCCCTGATAGAGAGCAAGAAGAAGTCCAGATGAAACTTGGCTTTCTGTATTCAGGCCTGGCTCTGATGTGGCCTTCACCTGCTAGAGACAGCCAGGCTGTCAGGATAATGTCTGGGGAGATGCATCAGGTATTCACCAGTACCTCTCAATGTGAGCCTGAGCCTTCCCAAGTTTCTTTCTACTCCCACTGATAACTTCAGGTTTTCAGTGACAGGTGAGAATACAAGGAATACAAGTGGCTGTTGTCTACAAACAAGCCTTGTTCTTGTTCTTGAGTTGTGTTCTCAGGTACCTTTTTTTTTTTTTTTTTTTTTTGTGTGTGTGTGGTGCTCTTCTAGTTATCCCAGGCTTATCTATAGAAAGCCAAGTGTGCTACAGCAAGTCCTCCAAACACTTTGCGGACTGCCCTTCTGGAGCTCTTGAATATAAAGTGTTTGAATCCACATTTCAAAAGTTATGCAGCTCATAACTCTGCTCTGACTATCCTAGTTGAAGACAGGTTAGCCTGTTCCCTAACTGCTGAAACACTCCCTTTCCATGTGGGGCCTTTTGTTTATACAGGACAACAAGATGCAAGTAGCAAGGGATTGTTGTTTGCTTGCTTGCTTTAATTAAACATCCAGATCTTTCTGATGATAAATGTTTAGTTTGTCTGTGTGCCTTGAAACTTGACACCAGAAAGATCTCTGATTTCCAGATAAAGTTGCTTCAATGCTAAGATCCTTGCAGCTGGAATTATCTAGTAGATTTGAGTGGTGCAAATGTACTAAGTGAGAATAGCATCACAGTGGTGTTCACTCCAGGTTGGTTATAGTTTTGTACGTTGTGTGGCTGATATCAGGTTGCATTTTTCACGTGGCTAGCAGGAAGCTAAATCCAGGTCACTACGATTGAAGCTGTTTAAATGCTGACTTCTGGGAAGAGGGCATAAGTGAAACAACCATCTGGAGGAGACCTTTAGTCTGAATCCAGAGATAGGGGGGCAGAAATTCTTAAAACCGACAGCTGTGCTCTGTACAATCCTATTCCAGCACAGTGTTTACATGTTAATATGTGTTAAATAAATGAATGAACAATCTGGTGAGCTTCCTTCAAATAGCTGTGTATCTGAACAAAGTTAAGTGCGTGCACAAATGACCTTGAAAAATCACTGTACTTTTATTCAAGGGTTTCTATCAACAGCTATTTGTTGGAGTTAGGAGCATTGCCAAGTATTTTGTCCCATGCTTTAGGAAACCAGTTTTATCCACCAGTATGACCAACTCTACATTGAGCTCTATACTGTTGAATGGAGATGGGCGCAACTAAGTGTGGTGTGTAAAATCCCAGCAGTAGAATTCTGTCATCTGTCCTCAGTTCTGCTCTCAGGCTTCTCAGGTCCAAGGGGTATTGATAGCCCTTGTACTTTGCTTAAAAATCAATTTCAGTGTTAGCTTTTCAAAAGTTGGCCTTGCATAGTGTTGTGGTTTAACCCTAGCCAGCAACTAAACGCTCGTCTGGTTTTATCATTGTTGCACTTTGCTCGGTTTCATCAGAGTTCCTTCTTCATTAATCTGCGTGATTCTTACTGCAATACCGTTGATGTGACATATAGTAACCATAGAAGTGGTGACATACAGTATTATATAGCAATTAACATCATTCAATTCAGTTCATTGGCTATTTTCACCCAAAATTAAATCCCCTTGAGGTACACATCGGACTTCCCCATCCTTTCGCATTACCCACCAAGTGCACCCAGGTCCTTGAGCAAAAGCAATCCCACGAATGGGTTTTCCCTTGCCTGAGGCAGGAGTAACCCAGACTGTCTTCCCCAGCATATTTTTTATGTGCACTACAGGGACTTTATCCCCATCTACAGTACGTAAGGGTTTTGATTGGGCAGGGCCAGCTGAGGTGACAGATCCCCTRGTGTTGACTAACCARGTGGCTTTTGCTAAATGTGCATCCCAATGCTTGAATGTCCCACCACCCATTGCCCTCAGTGTAGTTTTCAGCAGTCCATTGTATCGTTCTATTTTCCCAGAGGCTGGTGCATGATAGGGGATGTGATATACCCACTCAATGCCATGCTTTTTGGCCCAGGTGTCTATGAGGGTGTTTCGGAAATGGGTCCAGTTGTCTGACTCTGTTCTTTCTGGGGTGCCATGTCACCATAAGACTTGGTTTTCCAAGGCCCAGGATAGTGTTCCGGGCAGTGGCATGGGGCACGGGATATGTTTCCAGACATCCAGTGGTTGCTTCCACCATGGTGWGCACATAGCGCTTGCCTTGGCGGGTTTGTGGGAGTGTGATATGATCAATCTGCCAGGCCTCCCCRTATTTATATTTCAGCCATCGTCCTCCATACCAAAGAGGCTTTACGCGCTTGGCTTGCTTGATGGCAGCACAGGTTTCACATTCATGGATAACCTGTGCAATAGTGTCCATGGTCAAGTCCACCCCTCGATCTCAAGCCCATCTCTATGTTGCATCTCTTCCTTGATGGCCTGAAGTGTGATGGGCCCACTGAGCTATAAGTAATTCACCCTTATGTTGCCAGTCCAGATCCACCTGAGCCACTTTGATCTTAGCATCCTGGTCCACCTGCTGGTTGTTTTGATGTTCTTCAGTGGCCCAACTCTTGGGTACGTGAGCATCTACGTGAYGCACTTTTACAGCCAGGTTCTCTACCCGGGCAGCGATATGTTGCCACAATGCGGCAGCCCAGATAGGTTTACCTCTGCGCTGCCAGCTGTTCTGCTTCCATTGCTGCAACCACCCCCACAGGGCATTTGCTACCATCCACGACTCAGTATAGAGGTAAAGTACTGGCCATTTTTCTCGTTCGGCAATATCCAGCGCCAGCTGGAAGTCTTTCACCTCTGCAAACTGACTCGATTCACCTTCTCCTTCAGCAGTTTCTGTGACTTGTCGTATAGGACTCCATACAGCAGCCTTCCACCTCCAATGCTTTCCCACAAGATGACAGGACCCATCAKTGAACAGGGCATATTGCTTCTCATTTTCTGGTAGTTTATTATACAGTGGGGCCTCCTCAGCATGTGTCACCTCCTCCTCTGGGGACATTCCAAAATCTTTGCCTTCTGGCACGTTCTTGATCACTTTCCTATTCGGGCCCGCTGTGTGATCAGCGTGACCCACTTACTCCACGTAGCATCGGTTGCATGATGTGTAGAGGGGACCCTCCCTTTGWACATCCAGCCCAGCACGGGCAGTCGGGGTGCCAGGAGGAGCTGTGCTTCAGTACCAACTACTTTTGAAGCAGCTCGAACCCCTTCACATGCTGCCAATATCTCTTTCTCAGTTGGAGTATAGCAGGCTTCGGATCCTCTGTATCCCCGACTTCAAAACCCTAAGGGTTGATCTCAAGTCTCCCCTGGTGCTTTCTGCCAGAGGCTCCAGGTAGGGCCGTTCTCACCGGCTGCGGTGTAGAGCACATTTTTTACATCTTGTCCTGCCCGGACTGGCTCAAGGGCTACCGCCTGAACTATCTCCTGTTGGATTTGTTCAAAGGCTTGCTGTTGCTCAGGGCCCCATTTGAAGTCATTCTTCTTCCTGGTCACTTGATAGAGAGGGCTTACAATCAGGCTGTAATCTGGAATACGCGTTCTCCAAAAACCCACAACGCCTAAGAAAGCTTGTGTTTCCTTTTTGCTAGCTGGTGAAGRCATGGCTRTTATTTTATTGATCACATCCATTGGGATCTGACGATGCCCATCTTGCCATTTTATTCCTAAAAACTGGATCTCTTGTGCAGGTCCCTTGACCTTACTTTGTTTTATGGCAAAACCGGCCTTCAGAAGGATTTGGACTATTCCCTTCCCTTTCTCAAAATCTTCTTCTGCTGCTGTGTTGCCCCATACGATGATGTCATCAATGTATTGCAGGTGTTCCGGAGCCTCACCCTGTTCCAGTGCGGTGTGGATCAGTCCATGGCAAATAGTGGGGCTGTGTTTCCACCCCTGGGGCAGTCGATTCCAGGTGTACTGGACGCCCCTCCACGTGAAAGCAAACTGTGGCCTGCACTCTGCTGCCAAAGGGATTGAGAAAAACGCATTAGCGATATCAATGGTGGCATACCACTTGGCTGCCTTTAACTCCATTTCGTATTGAAGTTCTAGCATGTCCGGCACGGCAGCACTCAACAGCGGCATGACTGTTCAGGCCATGATAGTCTGTTGTCTCCACTCTCCATTAGACTTTCGCACTGGCCCTATGGGACTGTTAAAGGGTGAGCGAGTCTTGCTGATCACTCCCTGGCTCTCCAGTGAACGAATCAGCTTATGGATGGGAATCAGGGAGTGTCGGCTGGTGCAATATTGCCACCGGTGCACCATTGTGGTAGCGATCAGCACCTGTTTTTCTTCGACCCTCAGCAGCCCCACAACAGAAGGGTCCTCTGAGAGACCAGACAAGGTAGACAGTTGTTTAATTTCCTCTGTCTCCAAGGCAGCTACACCAAAAGCCCACCCCTTTTGGGTTCTTGAAATACCCTCTCCTGAGGTAGTCTATGCCAAGGATGCATGGAGCCTCTGGGCCAGTCACGATGGGGTGCTTTTGCCACTCATTCCTGGTTAGGCTCAGTTTGGCCTCCAACACAGTTAGCTGTTGGGATCCCCCTGTCACTCCAGAAATACAGGTGAGTTCTGCCCCTTTATAGCTTGGTGGCATCAGGGTACACTGTGCACCGGTGTGTACGAGAGCGTTATAATCCCGTGGGTCTGATCCACACAGTCCAGTAAACCCGGTTGTCCCTTTCCTCCACCTGGCTGGAGGCAGGGCCCCTCTAGTCCTGGTCATCGTATTCGCTACCCACTTCTTGTAAGTACGAATCAGGAACCCCTTTATTAAGATGGAAGTGGAATCAGCCCTTCTACTCTGTCTGGGGAACTGCTCACTGGCGACTGGAGCAGCAGTTTTCCTGGAAGGAACCCCCTTTTGTGATTGTTTTTCCTTGCAATTCATGTACCTTTGCCTCTAGCGTCGAGGTAGATTTCCCATCCCACTTCCTCATGTTTTCTCCATGGTCACACAGGTAGAACCACAGGGTGCCCCGGGATGTGTATCCATGATATCTTCCCTCTTGAGCAGAGGGATGCTTACTCCTAATGGCTGAGATACTGGCCCCTACAGATGGGGAGTAGGACATAGGCCCTTTGAATTGCTGGAACTCCTGGGACTGTTTCTCCACAGCAGAGACACAGGCCCGTAGGGAGGAGGAGAGAMTTTCTTCRTATTGCCGGAGTTGGCCAGCCARTTCATCCACCGTTTGTTCCTCTCCATCTTTCCAGGCCATTACTGCCAATGAGTTGGCATGCGATGCTGGTGKGCTCYGTACAAACTTCCGCCACATGGGTCGGGTGCACTTGACTTCATCTGGATCTTTGGGTAACTGCTCGTTGTTCAGGTCATGATAAATCACCTCCAGCATGGCTAATTCCCTCAGGTACTGGATACCTCTCTCCATGGTGGCCCACTTGCCTGGGTGACATATAACATCTTCCTTGAAGGGATACCTTTCCTTCACGCCTGACAGGAGTCGCCTCCAGAGGCTGAGGACTTGTGCCCCTTTTCCAATCGCTTTGTCAATGCCCCCTTCCCTAGAAAGAGATCCCAGCTGCTTGGCTTCCCTATCCTCTAGTTCCAGGCTACTGGCCCTGTTATCCCAGCGTTGGAGCAGCCAGGTGTCAGTGTGCTTGCCGGGACAACTGTTTTCGCATATCTCGCAGCTCACTCAGGGATAGGGATCGTGTGGTTACCATCTCATTTACGGTTCTGCCTCTTCCTCCTCCCATTCTCGTGATGGCCCTGCTTCATTTTCATCCCTTACTAAGTGAGCTGACTTTCTCGTGTACTTTCTTTTTTGTATAGGGCCGACTGATACTGGCATGGGTTGGTTCTCTGTCGCAGGGGGCGGAGTAGCTGCAGTGCCTGCCGTGGGGGTTGGGGTAGCTGCCGTGCCTGTTGTTTTGTCATCAGATCCAGAGACCTTTACTTCCCCTTGACGGTTCTGAATAGTGTTGAACAAGGCTCAGTAGGCATGGGCCAGGCCCCAGCACATTGCAGTGATTTGTGTCTCCCTAGAATTGCCAGGGTGACAGCATACTTTTTCCAAATATTCTACTAATTTTTCAGGGTTCTGCACTTGTTCAGGGGTGAAGYTCYAAAACACTGGGGGTGCCYACCATCCTAGGCATTTGCCCATGCTATCCCACACACCCTGCCACTCATAACGATCCAGCCTTGGGGCAGATCTCTGGGTGATATTCTTGAATTGCTTATTAACCTTAGACAAAACCAAAACAATATTCCCAAGAAATACCAATAGGTGTATCTTAACTACCCAGGGATGTTSGAGGTACTGACAAGTTGTTGTAACAAAGGAGAAAACATCATAGTGGAAGGTAGTGAATGTGCCATTCTGTATTTCCTGCATAAAAAACCTCTCAGAGGAAGAAGTATAATTGCTAATTGTCTCCAAGAGGTGGTACCCAAAGTATAGTAGCGGCTTCAGTACAACACCCAGATACCAAATAATGTCCAATGCCAGTGTTTTAATAACAAATCTCCCCAGCAAAACATCACTAAGATGCTGTAGAGCACAGCAGACTGCAGAAACCAACACCAATCTTTAACACGTGCAGCAAAAACAAGAGCATGGTGCAGATCAGATAAACTAATAATTGTGACCAACAACTGTTAACAGATATAAATTCCTTAATACGCTCTAGTCAATCTGTTGTTATCTCAACCGTTTGTGCCCCGCATTGGGCGCCATAAAGGACTGTCGTGGTTTAACCCTAGCCTGCAACTAAACACCATGCAGCCACTCGCTCACCCCCCACCTCCGGTGGGATGGGGGAGAGAATCGGGAGGGCACGAGTAGGAAAACTCACGGGTTGAGAKAAAAACAGTTTAATAATTGAAATAAAACAAAGTAGAACAGTAATAATAACAGTGGTAACAACAACAACAATAGAATATACAAAGCAGGCGATGCACAATGCAACTGCTTACCACCCTCTGACCGATGCCCAGGCTGATATGCGAGAGCCTGTTCCATGACGCCAGAGCCCCCCCACACTTAGTTTTTATACTGAGCATGACGTCGTGTGGTATGGAATACCCCATTGGCCAGCTGGGTCAACCACCCCAGCAATGCTCCCCCCGCCAGCTTCCCAAGCACCTGGCAGAGCATGGGAGGCCAAAAAGTCCCTGGTGCAAGCACTACCCACCAACAGCCAAAACGTCAGTGGGCCATCAATGCTCCTATTATAGCAAACTCAAAACAGCACCCCCCCCACCCAGCTACTGTGAAGAAGGTTAACTCTGTCCCAGCCGGAACCAGGACACATGGCAATACTGTTCCCAGCATGTTACCTTCACAGTCAGATTTGGCTCACTAGGATAAGGCTTTGGTGGTAGAGAAAGCAGCTGAAGAGCTGGTAGGACTGTCATTTTAAATCCTGCACTAGTCCTGAAATCTGTAGCTGAAGTGGACATGGGTCTGTTTTATCGCAGTTGCACCTGATACGTGTGGGTCAGTACACTTTGGAATCTGACATACTGGTGAGTCAAAACTTTTTTTTTAAAAGTCCAAATACATTGTTTGATCTCTTGTTACTGCATGCTTTAGTTTGAGATGAAGGAAATATCTATTGGCATCTGTACATTGAAGAAGAATCTGGTTGTTTTGTTGTCTGTTGCATCCTTTTGGAAGAAAAGCTGTAGAAGCTCATCTATTGGGTTCTGTAAGCAAGTAGTACTGTCTTCAAAGTTTCCTTTTGTTGGCTTCATAGCTGTTTTGTTTTCTTGATGATATATCCCCTAATTCTCTCCAAACTCACCTCAGGAATATGGTGCATCTATGAGTAATGCTGTTGAATTATTTAAGACTATCAAGAGGTTTAGTGTGGCTGCTGGAAACCATGAGGTTATCTACTTGTCCTGTGGAGCTCTGTCTGTTCTGTATGTGAGTGTTAGAACTGATCATCAAATGGGAAGAAGAATGTCAAGTTCAGTCTTGTATCTCATAATCTTGTGTTCCCAGATGTTTCAGTTTCTGTATCTTGCTGGTCAGGTTCATGGTTTTACACAGGAGTCCAGACTCCTGGAGCCTGATTCTGTTATAACTGCTAATCTGTGAGAATAAGAATTATTTGTGGGGGTCTTCCAGCCTACTAGCAAAATAAGTTCTTTCAAAACTTCAGTTGTTTTTTCTTCTAGTAGCTAATTAACTTAATGAGCATAATTCTATAAAGATATACTTTTCTTTATCAGCGGTAAGAGTTCAAAGGATAAAATTAATAAAAGTGAAAAATCAAAAAAAGTAAAATTAACACAGTTTTGGACTCCCTGGTCATTCCAGTAACTATTTTAGCACTTAGAGCTGTCATTGTTAGAGATTGCGTGAAAACCATGAGAAATGTTTCATCACAAATGTTCTGTTGTCTTCAACTACCTAATTCTTAAATATTAAGTCCGCACTGAGCTATCAGTGTGTATAATGCTAATACTGCTTGTGGTACAGATTCAGCTTTGCTGCCTGTTATTGAAAGGAACTGTCTCAAATTTAACTTTTAGTAAAATTACTTTTCTTTACAAATACTCTTCCAATATATTAAGTAAAAGATGGACTTTCAAGCAAATTTATAGGAAGCTTTATAAAAGAGGCTGTATGTAAGTATGTGTATGTAAGTGTGTATGTGTATACACGCATATATTTTTATATATGCATGTATATATATTCTCCTTCTTCCACTTCTTCACTCTCCCTAAGTTTTAGTTTTTCCTAGAGAAACTTTTCTGCTTTAGGATCAAATATTTGTAATTTTTCTAATTGTGGTGCCTGAACATGAACCATGAATCAGTAGTGTACCACCTTCTATTTACAGGTAATCTTTTCTGTCCAGTCTGATGCTTTGGTCCTGTGGGCAAAAGAAAAAGGTTGATCATGGGCTCCTGTATTGAAATATACTCACACACCAGGAGCCAGTGATGTAGCTGTGTTTGGCACTTAAAATGAATAGTTTGGTTTGGTTTGGTTTGGTTTGTGGGTTTTTTTGGTAAAGTCTTTGATTTGGTAAGGATCATGACTTCTATCCTCAGAAATGCACACTTCCTGGTGTAGGGGTGGCTAGCTTCACAGTACTGAAAGACAGACAGATACATACCACATTTCTGACTTTAGAAGAAATAAAATGTTTATCTTTTTGGTTCAGGAGCATTCAAGAGAGTATCAGCTGTGTGTTCTTTCTAATACAGGTTTTTCTTAATGCAGCATTTTTCCTTGAGCAAAATTCTTTTCAAAAGATAACTGAAAGACGAAGATTTTAGCTGTATTTGTATTTTAACTGAAAAGGTTTAAAGCACTTTTTTCACATAAGCCGTCCTTTAAGATGCCCTTTTCTAGGTTTTGCTTGTATTAAAAGGTGGTAATGTGGTTATCATTCATAACTAGGAAGTATTGTAACCCGTCTTGCCTGTATTTACATCATTGGTTTTGGTGTATGTTTCTTCAGGTTTACTGTATTTATAATGTACAAACTTAACATTTTTTTTCCAAGCAGTAAGGACACTGTCATATTGTAGACATTTCACAGTACTTTTGAAATGGTTTGGAGCAATTACTTGGTTATAATGTTCTTGGTGATAGATGAATTGATGAATGGCTTTTGTTATAGCAATGGAGAGAACTGCTCTAAATCTTTATCTCATTTGTAGGTTAAAAAGTTCTCTCCCTTCTCCCTGAGTCTTTTTTTTTTTTTTTTTTAAGTAACTTTGCAATTTGCTACAATTAATTAAATTCTTATTTTGTCCTTGCAGTGGTCATGATAATCACAGAATGGCTGAGGTTGGAAGGGACCTCTTAATATCATCTAATAAAAAACCCTCTTCAAGCAGGGTCAGCTTGAACAGGTTGTCCATGACTATGTCCAGTCAGGTCTTGAATATCTCCACAGACGGAGACTCTACAGCCTCTCCGGGCAACCTGTTTCAGTGTTCGACTATTATCACAGTAAAAAGGTGTTTTCTTGTGTTCAGATGGAATTTGATGTATTTTGATTTGTGCCTGTTGCCTTTTGTCCTGTCACTGGGCACTGCCAATAAAAGTCTAGCTCCATCTTCACTCTCTTCCATCAGGTATTTAAATGCATTGATAAGGTCCCCACTGAAACTTATCTTCTCCAGGCTGACCAGTCCCAGCTCTCTCAGCCTCTCCTCATATGAAAAATGCTCCAGTCCCTTTATCAGCTTCATGGCCCTTTGCTGGACTTGCTCCAGTATGTCTATGTTTTTCTTGCACTGGGGAGGTGCGAACTGGACCCAGCAGTCCAGATGTGGCCTCACCAGTGCTGAGTAGAGGGGAAGAATCACCTCCCTTGACCTGCTTTCAACATTCCTCCTCCTGGGCACAGCCCAGGTTGGTATTGTCCCTCTTTACCATGAGGGTACATTGCTGGCTCATGTTCAACCTGCTGTCATACAGGACCACAAATTCCTTCTCTGCTGAGCTGCTTTCCAGCCAGTTACCCTGCAATTTTCCAGCATCTCCAGGTCCCTCTGAATGACAGCACAGCCATCTGGTCTATCACCCACTCCATCCAGTTTTATGTATGGAGTGACCCTGGCTTTGTCTAGCCAAGGCTCTGCAAACTCCAAGGAATGGAGACACCTCCCATGACCTCCCTGGTGACCTATCCTAGGGCTGCACTGCACACCAGGGGAAGAAGGTTCCCCCAATGTCCCACTTGGATCTCTCAAGCTACATCTTGTGTCTGTTTCTCCTTATTGCATCTTCTGACACTGCCCGAGAAGGGTTTGGCTCTGACTGCCCTTCAGGCAGCTGAGAGCTGCTGTTACATCCCGCTTGACCTTCCCCTCATCAGACTAACCAAAACCATCTCTCCTTATAATAGGTCCCAGGACCCTGCTATCTTGGTAGCTCTGCACTGGCTCCTTTCTAGTTTTATGAACTAGCTCACTCCTTGCACACTCCTTGTAGGGAGTGTGTAGACTGGACACACTAGGACCCACTTGTTGGTGGGTGTAACATCCTTGGGGCCAAGGGTGAAGGCATGACAGCTTGCCCCTTGATTTGCTAGCAGTGCTCCTCCTAACAAAGCCCTGTTTTTGGTTTACTGTATTCAGGAGGGCAGTACACTGTTAAGCTTCAATATGTTTATTTTTTTATAAGGTCAGTGTTAATTTAAAGAAAAACATGTTCCTTAATACAGTGTGAGCTAAGCTCTAGTTACCAGTGCTTTTGTTTAGTGTTCTTACTCTAGTCCTAGCTCATTTTCTGCTGATATTCTGTAGAGGTAACTGCAGAGAATTTTTTTATCAGAATATATAATTATACTGTGGGATTTATTTTTTGTGATCTTTGTATCTTCGAATTGCACTTCTGCATGACCTCCTCTTGAAGAGTTAACTGCATACACAAATTCCAGCTTTCTTGGGGATTTATGTACAGTTGCTTGTAAGTGTGCTCTACACAGGCTGACAGGGATTGTGTGCTTCCTGTAATCTGGCTCTGTGCAAGCTGGGGAATGTTGGTGGAGGCATGAGAGAGACTGTTTGTGCTGTGGTGGTTAGCTGAAGCAAACTTTTGCTTACAGCCAGTTAGCAAATGTAGAGGTAGAATTTAGAAGTCTTGTACAAGCTTGCCATCTGTATAATTATGTGGCTATTAAGGAATGGATGGAAGTTGAATGCTCTAAAATTATTGACTGTGATGATAAGGCATGGTTAGTAGTGATGCTGACACAATTTTCTTTCTTGCCAACAGAGTTTCAGAAGCAGGAAGGCATGAAGCCCCATCAGAAAAACATGCAGCTCTATGACACACCCTATGAACCAGAAGGCAGTGGTGTGGAATCCGATTCTGAAAGTGTGGTGAGTCACCATTTACGAGAAAGCAAATTGCCACAGGATGATGACAGGCCTGCAGATGAGTATGATCAGCCATGGGAGTGGAACAAAGTCACCATCCCAGCTCTAGCAGGTAGGATTCCTAGACCCCAACCAGGAAATTCTCTCTCACACTCATAGCGTATGTACTTGCCTTTGGGACAATTCAAGTATTTCTGCTCTTTTGGTGTGTGTGTGTGGAGAAATCTCTGAAAAGCAAATGTGGATAGTCTCAAATCTTTACCTGCTGCAGAAATGTGGAACATTGCACTTTTTGTTTGGTGCTTCAGCTGACGTGTTGTCAATCATCTCAGCACTTGGTTCACGTTAGTAAAACTTCTGTTTCTCCCACTCCTTGCCCCTACCCCCATTTTAATGGATGTGATGTAGATAGTGTTTATTTTTGAGTGGCTCTATGATGAGGGAGTTGCTTTGCAGGGTCCTTAAATTGTGGGGCAATTCTTAAAGGGTCAGGACAAAAAATAGCTGTGTAATGTGCATGCAGTAACATGCTTCTACTCAGTGATGAGTTTCTTGGTCTTTGGAGTATTTTCATTATAATTGCAGGCATTCTATGGATATGTAGAACTTGTTTTTGGATTAATCCTTTTGAACTGCTGAAGTTCTCCTACATCAGAACTTGTCAGTGAGGGATCTGACACAAACTGTTTTCAGTCTCTGTGCATGTGCTTCGTGTTGGTTACACTGCTCTTTTTTTTCCTTTCTGTTGCTTTGTGGAAATGGCTGAGGGGGGCTTCATTCAGTGAGGACGTGATTCTAGAGGCCAAGGCTTTTTCTTTTACAGAGCCTCTGTATGCCCAGCAAAGCCCAGCTGTATCATTTGGTCTGACCATGTTCCAGGATGCTCTTGTGGGGTACTAGAGTCAAACATGGTCTATGATTTTCCCCTCAATGGCATGTTCTAGTGAAAAGCTGTGTCTAGGAGAAGGGTTGTTCTGCTTCCTTTTTAGGAGTCAGCTTGGCAGAAAGCTTGGAAAGGAGAGCTATATGTGGTGATGATTGTGGGGATGAGGAGGGAAGAGAAGAGATGTGGCTCTGGGAGG
Organism: Phoebastria nigripes; assembly: GCA_035582835.1. Taxonomy (NCBI): domain Eukaryota; kingdom Metazoa; phylum Chordata; class Aves; order Procellariiformes; family Diomedeidae; genus Phoebastria; species Phoebastria nigripes. The sequence goes on from JAYKAV010003422.1 coordinate 190,307, forward strand.
GAGCATGGAAGAAGCCTGAGAGCAATGATTAGTAGTCAGTGTGCATTTACTCTCGGTAAATCCTGTTTGACAAACCTGTTTGCTTTCTGCGTTGAAACTACTAGACCTATTAATGGAAGGAGAGCAGTAGGTGTCATCGATGTTGACCTTGGCCTTCAGTATGTTGTGCTGTGGCATCAGCTGTGTTAGCTGGTTTGGAATGCTGTAGCCTGGATGGGTGGGCTATTAGATGCATGAAAACCTGTCAGGGTCATTGACCTCAAAGGGTAGGGCTTAGTGATTCATACTCTTCCTGGAGTCTGGTTACAAGTGTGATTCCTCAGGGGATCTGTTCTGGAATCCTTCCTGTTCAGCATCTTTATCAGTAACCCAGAGGAGGGGGAGAGGAAATGCACCTCATGAAGTTTGGAATGATATCAAACTGGGGAGAGAGTGTGTGTGTGCAGAGCTGCCATTCAGAGGGACCTGGACAGGCTGGAGAAATGGGCTGACAACAAGCTTACAAAATCCAACCAGGACAAACTCAAAGACCTGCATCTGGAGCAGACTAACCCCTTCAATGATATGGACCGAGGACTGGCTGACTTTCTGGGTTACAGCTTTGCTGGAAGGGGCTTCAGGAGTCCTGGAGGAAAGTGGACTAAATGTGGCCAGCAGTGCTCCCCAGCAGTGATGAAGGGTAGCAGCATCCTGGCCTGTGTGAACAGATCAAGCAAAGTGACTGTTCATCTTTACTTCACATTTCTTCAAAAACATGTGTAATGCTGTGTCCACTATTCTGATGCAAGAAGGGTTTTGATAAATGTTGATGTCAGCAGAGAGCCACCAAAATGACAGGAAACTGCAGCACATGACTTGTGACGAGATGCTGAGAGAACTGGGCTTGCTTAGCCTAGAGAAGAGAAAGCTTTGGGGGGATGTAATAGCAACTCTCCAATGCCTATGAGGAGATCTTCAAGAAGGTGGAGCCAATTTCTTCACAAATGAGCAGGTGTGTGATGGGAAGATGAGACATAACTTGAATCAGGAGAGGTTCTGACTCAATATGGGGAATTTTTTTTTTCTCTGCAAGGACAGTCAAGCATTGGAACTAATTGTCCAGGGAGCTTTTGCAGTCTCCATCTTTAGATTTTTTCATCCTGTGTGAAAGGATGACTGGATAAAGTTCTGAAAAATGTGATCTGATCACATAGCAGACCCTGCCTTGAGCAGGTTGAACTAGACACCTCCCACAGTCCCTTTCCACCTGAATTATTCTATGATTTTGCAATTCGGTGTGCCATGATATTGCCACACTACAGAAATGAGAAGTGACTTCTCTCCATAGCTATACAGGGCTACTGTTCTGTAAACGCAGCCTATTGTGACAATACCCTTCCTGGGTATTTTGGACCTGATCCTCTAAATAGGTAGGCAGACATGGGTGACAGAAATGTGTTTCTCTTCTAGGACAGTGGAGTAGAGCAGTGGCGATCTGTTGTGAGAGTGGTTGGCAGAATCTCTGCTTCATTTGTTCTTACATCTTTAGGTTGTGGTTGATTTGGGTTTGTTTCCAAGCCAAGCTAATGTCTCTGCAGTATCCATCCTGTGAAATGTGGGTGGGAGCAAGAGACACCTGGATGAACCTGAAGCAGCTGCTTAAAAAGAAACCTCTTGCTCAGCATTCCCTTTCCTCTTGTTGGGCTCCTATGGAACAGAAGAGGAAGTCAGAGAAAACTAATTTCTACTTCCTAGCAGCATGGTTTGCTCTGGCATGTGAGCTGTTAATAATCTTGCGGAGTTCCAGGCTCAAATCACTTTCCCATTAAGCATATACTGATAGTTCTTTCAAGCCTGGATCTAAACCAGCATCCAGTTCTGCTGAATGCTGTGCAGCTAAAGTAGTCTCTCTCCCTAAAGAGCATGAAGTCCAATACAAAAGTCTAACCTGCTTGTGTGGCTTCTAGTAGGATATACAGTTCTGCTGCTGAGCTCTGCCTGGTGGAAGCAGGCTTTGGTTCAGGCTTGCCTGAGCTGACTCATCCCCTTTGCTGGACCAATTAAAATGCTTGCAAGACTTGTGCTGGCAGGTTGCCTGGCTGTGAGATCCTGACTATGATTTGGGGCATCTATTGTGTGTAAAGATAGGCTAATCAACAGAGACATGTATCACTAGGTTTCTAGTGCTACAATGGCTGTTTTGCAGATGCTGAATACCAGTCTGGCGTATGTGTGTAAAGCCTTCTGCTTTGGGTTTATGCTATGGCATTGGTGTCTGCCCCAGTTCAGTAGATATTTCCAGGCCTTTTCATGTGTCCCTATGATGGCAGCAATGCTGCCTTTGCCTAGAGCATATGTGCAGCCTCCCTCTCCTGACAGGTGAGCCTTACTACACAGCAGCATGGTCCACAGTAACTCTGTTGTACAGGTTTTGCTACCTGGAAGGATCCACAAGCTACCCACAACACATGTAGGGGCTGTGCAGAGCCACAAGCAGTGGATTTGCAGTGGGTCTTAGGCTGCTCTCTGCATTCTTTTCCAGGGAATTTCTCTGTTCTCCATTCCAGATTCTGGAGGGTTTTCCACCATTTTCCCTCTGCCACCACGTCTGCATCTTGCTCATCTTTCTTTCGTTTGTGGTCTTCTTTTCCCCTCTTTTGTTCCACAGAACTGCATCTATGTCTAGACTCTCTCATTCATCCTCCTGCCTGACACCTAGTCCCACTCTGTTACCTTCTTACATGTCCTTGGGATTTCCCCCACCTTCAGACACCTGCTCCCTCTCACCCAAGACCCTCTCCTGTTAGCTGTATGTGCATTTCTGCCCACAAGGAAGAAGGATGGTGTGCTTCTTCATTCATCTCCATCCTTCTAGCCCTCTGGGCTAGGCCAGATGCCATGGGAATGTCTGGGCTACAATGACTAGAGATTGCTGTTGAAGAGCTCCTGCAAGGAAGCTGAACAGTTAATTTTTGCTGACTGTGTTAGCTGAAAGGCTTCCAGTTATTTTTTTGCCAACCTGTCCAGTTTGCTTGGCTGGAGGCATGTTCAACCATTCTTGCATGTGTTCTTGGACAGTTTGAGGTTAGAGCTACTTTTGAGCAAAGAATATTTTGTTTGAAGGTTTGAGGGTAAGTAAAGCCCTTGGACTGCATAAAAGGGCAGGGATGAACAAATGCTTGAGCAGGTGACACTTAAGTCTTCAAAGGTGGAATTCTTTAGGAATGTTTCTCTCTCTGTAGCTTGTTTCTGTGGTTTAGCATAGCACAGGGATTCTGTAAGTTGAGTTTTTCCTTACAGACTAGTTTTGATAATTTTCCAAAGGCTAAGAGTAATATCAGAGTTATTGTGAGCTTCCCACACAAGGATGGTGATTGTGTGCTACCCAGAAGTCATTTTTCTTTCAAAGTATGCAAAATACCTAAACCAGAAACTTCATTGTTTAGCAACACTGAGATACAAGCTGTGGGATCAGTACATGTCTGTCTGCAGTGAGATCACACTTTACTGATTTCTCAATTAGTAATACAGCAGCCACAGAAATGGGATTATTAGTTTTAAAAGTTATTGTCTTAAGAGTCATATGTGTGCATATGGAAATCTTAGACCTTAGTCTTCATGTATTGTGCATATTATATGAAATGGCTGATTTTTAATTCATTGAATCCAGAGAACAAATTTATTAGTTTCTACTGCATACCTTTTTGTGCACAACTCATTTGGTGTTTGCAAAGTCATCTTCATGCCCACTTTTTTGGTCTTTATCAGGTGAATTCTGAAATAGTTTTTTCTGAGTGTTGATTCTTAAAAAAAAGAAACTTACTTTTGTTGATTTTTTTCTTCATCTGTAGTTTTTAGTTTGTCTACATGTGACTGTAAATAAATAAGGCACAATCCATCCAATACGAGATTTTATGATTGGCCTATGTGTAAATACTCCTCTAAGCATTATGTAGTTAACTCTTATGAAAGCACACTAAATTAAAATATTGCTTTACAAAAGTAACAGACTAAAAAGAAGTTTAATTAAAAAGTATTATCATATGGTTGAATTCCTTATGGGTTCAGCACGCAGAGTTCTGTTTTAAAATGATGAGAGAGTAAATATTTTTTGAGATTAATTAGATTTCTTTGATTGCATCTGTCATTCATTATAACTTAGTATGTCTTAGGTACCTGGTTATTTGTTACAAAGGAATGCATAAGCATAGATTCAAGCTGCTGTCTCATCTGGTGTCTCTATACTTAATCTAACTCCTAGGAATTATAAATGTTTAAAATAAGGAAAGAAGAGGTCCAACATCTAAATTTGAAACAGTGGAAAGTTTGCAGTGGAGAAGTATTGACCCTCTGCTGAGATATCTGAAGTGGTTTTCTGACTTATTGTGTACTGTGGTTGTGTAATGTAGCTAGACCAGGTGGGGTTTTTTTCAGTTCTTAGCTGAGGTGGATTTCTCTGAAGAGCACAATGTTGGTCTAAGTGGTGTTAGAAATTCTAGCAATGGGCAAGTCCCACTTTAGGGGCCCACAACTACTATCCCCCAACTACTTGGAGTTGTGGAGGCTGTGAACCTGAAAGGACCCTCTGCTAAAACTTTCCTATTTTGAGAAGTTCATCTGAAGGGAACAACAGACGTTTGTGATATGAAACGCAGGCACAAAGAGACTTATGCAGCAAATGTTTTTGATTTGTCAGGTGATAGACCTAGGAAACAAACCAAAATTGCAACACTAGAATTATCATGAAGTTAATTACTCATGCCAGTTTTTTAAGGAAGACATTTGTTCCTCTGCCATGATTCCAAGATTTATTGCTGAGGCATGGATAGAACCTGTTTATCTCCAAACTGGAGTTTGAGATGTGCCAGACTGAAAGTATGCACAAGCTGTGAAGTCTGTTCAGGTTGAGGGGAGCGTGTCTGTGCTGGGGCTTCTAAGCATGGGGCTGGGGCTGGTGTCAGGCTGACAATTGTGGAGCAAGCTATGCATAGCCTTCCTCAGGGACTTCTCCTGTTAACTGCAGTGCTGAAAGATGTGTCTCTGTGTAGCAGAGCTAGAGTGCAGCATTTTGACTGGCTGCAGCTTGGGTTCTTTCACAAACAAATTTGGTTTTGTTTCATTGGAGGCTGTACGGCTGAAGCTGAAATGTGTTTTTGATGGCTTTTTTGGGAAGTGGGCAGGTCTTGTTAGACCTCCTGCTGAGCTGGGCAAACCGGTTTACCCAGAAGAGCTGAGGTTGGCAAAGTAACAGGAACAAAGTAGCTTTCTGATACTTAAGTCTGGCTGGAAAAGGAGATAGCAACACCGGAGAGCCCATTCAGGAATGTCAGGCTGACACTGGCTCCCATCTGAGTGTGTGAGAAATCAGGCCTTTTCAGGCTGTCATGTGGGGATAGCAAACCTTTGGGTAAAGGAAATGCATGTGAAGTCTGTAGAGCCCGACTTCGTATTGCTTTACAAAATAAGTGGCCCTCTGTTATGAAGAGGGCCTCTGTAATGAAGAGGGCCTCTGATGAGGGCCATCTGGTAGTAGTTTTCAGCACTGATCATGGACTCCTTGAAGGAGGATCTGTAGATGCCAAACTTGGCCACCTCTGCTGGCTGCAACTGGTGTTGCACAGAAAGCTTGTACCTAGGACCCTGGGGGACTTGAAGCAAGGGAGTTCTGGCATGCCACCACCAGAGGGGTATGGCACCAGCTACAGGACAGAGGAAGAGAGGCCACATGGAGAGTGAGGAAGGGTCAAATATGCAGTCAGTTCCATAACTGTAATGGCTATGTAAACTGAAATACCATAGTAATAAAAAACTTTACACTCACAGCTGCTTGGAATTGAGCTTCTGAACCTCCACTGTATATACTGCAGCTTTGGTTAAGAGGGGATTTATAGCAGCCGAAAACTCAGTCCTGTTAACAGCATTGTGTGGGTTGGTGCCTGACTGGGTATCACGCTTGTCAGTTTAATCTGCCTGGATATCCCTTTCAGACTGCTTCTTCCGGCCAATTTAATTCACAAAAAAAAAAAGAAATAGGGCAGGAGTCCAGAGACATGTCTGAGCTTTTCAGACAGAGGAAACATTCAAAAGCATCTGAAATTCAAATTTGTCCATGCTATTTTTGGAGAACAGATCCTACTGCTAACCATCATGTTGTAAAGATATTGCTGTTTACAATCAGAACTGAGTTTCATGTTTGTTTTGTGAACTGAATTTTTTGGTACTCCAGTATTCATGGAGTTCCCAAATTAGATCCAGGTGTTTTTCTTCCAGTTGAAATAATAGTGCTGTTCATATATGTCACTGGCACGCACACACATGCAATGTTTCTCTTTGTTTTGCTAATCAGCTTTCATTATCCAGTAATGAGGTTAAAGCTGAGTTTCCATTTTAAGAAATAACCAGCATATTTCTGTCATGCATACTTCAGAATATGATTTAATACATTTGCCCAATTTTTGCAATAATTTGTGCCTACTTTCTCTGAGTGGAGGCGGAATTTGGAAGTGTCCTAAGTCCCATGAGGAAGGCATATAAAAATAACAAAAAAAAAATGCTCCAAAACATTTTCCATGTCCAACACATCTCTATTCTGTATGCATTATCTGTTTGAACATTACAGCTGTCTTCCTGTTCTATAGCATTGCTTTAAAACAGTAAGTACTACCAGCCATATGCCTAACTGATTGTGTGTTATAGTAAGTTGAGTTCTAAATGCATGAGGTCTGCAACATGCTGTTGTAGGGAGTCCCTTTAATTGTCCTTGTAACATTTTCTCTGATATTGCTCTTGAAACTCACAGAGGAGCTGATTGCACTGTGTGTGTTTTTGTGTGCATTGTGATGTTTGCCTCCTGATACAGAGAAGTTTTTTCTGCCTGGTCCCCACTAGGTGACCTTAAAACAATAATCCATCTGCAGCTGGGAGTGTTAGTTTTTGATGAAGAAGTAAACCATAGAAGGCAATGAGAGTCAGGAAGATGCTCCTTTCACTGTTTCTGTCAATAATCTGTCCTTTAATTTTTTGAAAATACAGATATGTAGAATCTGTAAGTCTTAAGTGTAGAATGAGGATGCTGACATCATTAGTGTGTGCTTTGCTACAGATGTTGCAGTGCTCTAAGAAATTACAGCTTTGCAAAATAAGTTGTATTGCTTGTCTTGGAATAATATAGTTTGTGAAAGAAAGTAACAAATGCCATTTTCCCTTTTCATCACTTTGCACCATAGTGTTTCAAGACAAAAGCTTTGTGCCACCATCGTATAAGTGGATACACTTTTAATTCATTGCTGCTTGCCAGTATTTCTGATGTGGATAGATGGGTGTTAGCTGTTTGGATTTGCACCCAGATGACTGTTAGGATGATTCCACATAAACTGAGGCAAGATGGATTCTTGATGTTCTCACTTGTTTGTCATTGTAATTATGGCGGGTGACTAAAAGACTATCTTTGTTACTGTTACTTGTTTAACAGTATCATCTCTTGGGGAAGAAAGTATCAAATGTTAAGATAAGCACTAGGTATTGTAACAAGGTTTAGAAGAGTGTGGATTTTGTTACTGGAAAAGCAAGAGAGTTTTAGGACTGTATTTTGCATAGTTAGAAACACATTTACATGAAACATATAACTTTGTAGATAAACCACTACATCTTAATGCTAGTGGATGCATGTTTATTCTCCCTGGGAAGTGTGAAACCTCTCTAAGTGCTACAACTATTTTGGTCCTTGTTAACGTTGCCTGGAGAGGTAATTATTGTGTATCTTGCAGCCCAATTTAATGGAAGTGAGAAACGGCAAGCATCTCCTTCTCCCTCAATTGACCAGCGCAGGCAGTTAAGAGCACCTGGAGGAGGCTTTAAACCCATCAAACATGGCAGTCCAGAATTTTGTGGGATCCTGGGAGAGAGAATAGATCCAACTATTCAACTGGAAAAGCAGATGTAAGTAAGCACAGTAATTGCTCTCTAGCTCTTTGCCTCCCCACTTACAGGAGCAGCAAGTGTCCCAGATCCTGCTGTCCAGCTCCCCCTCCTCAGTATTCCCTGTGTTAGTGCTCACAAAAAACTATTGTTATTAATCCTGCAAAGTGTAAGTAACTTTTGTGGGGGACAAAATAGAGTTAAACAGGAAACTCGTCTCAGGAACAGTGAATTTTATCTGCCAAGTATGTGCAGTTATTCCCCTTTCAACCACGTTGATTACATTCCATAAGGGAAAACAGGTGTATATCACATCTACACAAATTGTGCTTTAAAGCTGCACAAATTCCGTATCTTTGTGGCTGCATAACATGTTTCTAGTACCTCAGATGTGTCTTGCATCTGGCTGTAATATTGCTGCAGGGAGAGACTGATAAGACCACTTACAAAGCTTTCAGAAGAGAGACTGTTATTTCTACTCTGGTGGTGTCAAAATTGAGGGTGGTATTTAGAGGCAGTTTTGTGAACTCCAAACTCAAGTTCTGGAGGAATTCCCTGGAGTGAATGTCTGGTATCCACAAAGGTGGCCTCTGTCCTGCATCATTGTTACCCTTCCTTGAACCATTTGGACAGACTGGCTTGCGTGATGGAGTGACCCATGGTCCTGTATCATACCAAAGGTGCTGCCTCATATTCTGGCCCCCCATAAAAGAGGCCAGAATGCCCTGTTACGCAAAGAAAGAAAAATCTTCTTGTGGAGCAATTAACACAGGTTACACTGATATTTGTAAGCGCTGAGAAGTCCAATGGATTCACAGTAAAGTGAGGAAGTTGTGTCTTGAATTCCTGAAGGCAATCCCACTCCAGACACTGTCATTCTAAATTAGATGCAGAATTTATTTTCACAGGAGAGGGAGGGCATAATTTAGCATGGATGTGAGTGTGCTCTTTGTGGGAATACTTTGTTCCTGAATGGTAGCGGTATTGGGAGGATTAGCAATCCTTTTGCACTTCAGATCCTCAGTAGGAGAGAATCCCCTCTGTCAATTATGTCTGAGAGAAGGTAGTTCCAGAAATTCCTTTCCCTTTGACATTCTATTTTTACATGCAATATTTGGAAACTTAAGCTTGAAACAGAGAATAATATCATCCGCATGGTGTCATACTCCATCTAATCAACCTCAGCCTTTGAACCATCTGCTCATTGACAGATTGTAGACTTACCTCCAACAGAGGAAGTAGCAACCACTGTTGTGAAATCACTCACTGATACTGTTAGGTAAATGACTAAAAGGCTATAAATTTGGCTGTAAAATTTGGTCCTCAGATTTGGGTAGTTCCAGCCTACCATACCCCTCAAAAATACATTTAAAATACTGCAGGAAGTTGAGCATCTGTTAATTAACTTTTGACTCATAAATATATTGTTGTGTAGTTCTCTCTTTTAGTATATAACTGCAATTAATAATAACAACTGAAAACTGCAGAGCTAGTTTTGCTTCTTTTGATTATTCAAGTGTTAATCACATGAGATTCTTTTTGATTCTTCATTACGCAGGATCAAACTTGACATGAATGCACAGTTAACAATAATGTGTCAGAAAATGGAAGAGTTTAGATTTATTGTCCCTTAGTTTATTCATAATCATTCAAACTGCTCAAGTTTTAGTAGCGTGAGACCTCTCCACAGCATATGCCAAGCCATTCCATCTTTCTCTACAAAAATGGAGTCTGTTTTTGTAGAGAGGAGTACAAGATCTAGAGGAAAGGAAGCATGCAAATTGACAAGTGGATTTCTAATAGTTAGGTTAGGAAGTTTCCCAAGGTGTGATGATATATCAAGAAAATACAATACAATACAAGTTGCTTGTGATTAAGGAATCTGTAACTATGAACTTAGTAACTCATGGACCCAGGGGAATGGAATGAATTTGTTCCCTTTCCTAAATAACAGTGAAAAGAAGAAAGTGTGTTCTGCTGTTTTCGTTGTCTTATTGCAAGTGAATCCTTCCCAGCCTTATATACAAGATGGGGTGACTTCCATTTTGCTCTGACCAATTCAGAAACAGAGTAGTGTTGTGCATTATATGAGCTGTAAAAACTGATTATACTTACTGCATAATTGATGCAGCTCTCCTGTCTTCAGTGGAGCTGTGGCCACTTAGTGGCTGAAACCTGACTACTGAGAAAGTAAGGGACATCAGGAAGAATGTTCTATAAACCACAGTTAGGATGCTTTCAATCCTGGGAGGAGATCCTGATAAAGGTCAAAGTGTGTGATTATGTTTGAATTTTGCTTTCAGGTTTGCATTGTGTGCCTATGTTTTCCAGGATATCTTAGAAGACATGCATGTCTTATGTTTTTATGTCCCATGCTTTTGCATTGGTACATGCAAGTTGTCATTTCACTATTTTGTGATCACATCATTGACATTTGAATCTTTGACCTGTCTGCACAAATACCTGTATGTTGACATTTTAAAAATAGACACACCCAGAGCAAACAGCCCCAATACAGTTGAAACAGCAAATTAGTCAGAAACTTTAAGATGATTATAGCACACTCTAGCTATTTGGAACAGGAGCAATCTGAGTGTCCCATTTACATGGGCATATCATTCACAAGCAATTACACTTCTGGATATTGCTGTTTGCTCTCAGCTGTAGCCAAAACATCTTCCAGGCATCACTTCTGAATCAGATGTTCTCCCATCAGCAGTTGTCTTCATACTTCGCTGTTTCTCTTCCAACAGTTTTAAAAGCAGGTTTTGCTTCCTGGAACCAGCCCTGCTGGTTCTTTTTTCATGAACTGCTCTGCCAACTGGGGAACATCAGATCTGAAGAATATATGAAATACTTCCCTCTGAATATCAGAGACCAGGGTATCTCCCTGGTTTTGGCTAGGTCATATTTTATTTTGGTTTTATTTGGCCCTTTGGGGAGAAAAGAAAGAAAAATTATTTATAGCTAATAGGAATAATTTTTAGACTTTCCCAAATCCATTTTCTGATTTACTGAAAGTGTTAATATTCTTCCCTTACACTCAGAAGACAACCTAGTCTTTAAATTGATTGTTGAGAAATATCCTTCAGCAATAAATATCTAATGGGGGATAGGGAGAACACTGCCTGAAAACATTCGCATCTGTGCCTCAATTTTATTTGTGAAGTGATGGAGCTGTCAGGGCCTCCCTTTCTAGTCTGTCTTGAATATACAACAGTATAACCCTCTTTTTAGCTTTCTCTAATGCAGACTTTGGTTGTAACCAGGCAGACAATGAATTTTTAATTTGAACACCAACTTTTGTTTAGCACATTCATCAGATTTGACAATGGACCTGACAGCATAAGGTAGTTAAGAGCATGACTTCTGTCAAAGGGATCTCTCTGGTCTTTATTCACCTTACCTTTTAGTTGGAACATCTCTCTTAGAGTAAGTTCAGCAGAGAAATAAAATTAGAACAAATGGAAGAAAAATTTTTTGCACAAGGCCAGTGACAGTTCCTGGTAATAACAGACAGAGAGCACTTCTGATGTATGCATTATCCTGCTTAGGCAGGCATGGTAGTGTCACATTGTGCTTCGAAGTGCATCTGGCAATTGCAGGAAGGGAGAAATCTTCCTTAGAGATGCGATTGACCCAGTGCAGGGCCAGGCACATTACATTGCTCTGGAAACTTTGGGGTAGGGGTCAAAGTGTTTACTACTGGACTGTGAGATTTTAATTGCTCATACAGAGCAGCATGTGCTGAGGACGTTCTTTGTTTGCAGTGGTCAGTTTAGTGAGGGACCCACCTCTCTTCTCCCCGTTTCCTTTCTTCCCTGAATTGATCACACCCACTCCACAGATCCACTAGAGATTTACTTAAAGTGCTCTGAGTTGTCACAGCTGTGTTTAGAACAAGTGTCTTTGTTATAGATCTTCACATGTCATCACTTTTCTGCTTTCTCAAAGATTTATTTTAGCACATCTTTTCCACTATTAACTGTTCATATTCTTGAGATGTGATTTTCTTTTTGATTGCTTTTGTTTGTTTTCTTTTTGTTCTTTTGTATATTAGTTGAAATACTGATATATCACAGGGATGAAATAGAGTAAATGTGTATATTGTGGATCTACTGCTTGCAAGATAGAAATTATAATGTGTTGCTCTGAGTGGGAGTTTCTTACATAAATATGTACACCAATCCTGTTGCATGCTCTCCTGATCTAAGTTTTTTCCTTCAGCTGACAGGAACTACAGGCCTCCACAAGTTGTAAAGTTAACTTCAGATAATGCAAGCAATGTGCTTTTTATACATAGTATGTTAGATCTTAAAGATATCCATGTGATATTAACCATTATTCATACCTTAAAGAAACAAAGTAGTAAAAGGAGTATGAGTTGGAATATGTGCATGTGTTAATCTCTCTGCTTTTTCCTAGATGGTATCATGGAGCAATCAGTCGGACAGATGCAGAAAACCTGTTACGTTTATGTAAAGAGTGTAGCTACCTTGTAAGAAATAGTCAAACAAGCAAGCATGACTATTCTCTTTCACTGAAGTAAGTACTTGTCAGTAAAACATAATAAATGTAATTTATAAGCCATAACTTCTCTGGTGCAAGAAGAGAAAATGATCCAGTCTGTTGCTGCACTGGTTGAGCTCAGAAGGGCACCCAGAGAGTTTGAAACTGTCAGTCTGCATGATGTATAGTGACAGTCACTGAATTAGGACCTTGCAATTTGGGGATGTTAAGAGATTTTTAGTCTTCATTTGGTGCCCATTTAAATAAATAAACTTGGATTTTTTTTCCTGGTTCTGATTTGAAATGCTCCTGCTGCTTCTGCTTCAGGCTGAATAAGCAACTGTATTGTTTGGGGATTTTATTCCTTTTGCTTCATACGTGGAAGGAAGGTTTACTGTGGTAGATCTGTACAGTATTGCTACAATTCTTGAAAGTAAAAAGCCCAGGATAAAGGATGAAAGATCTACAGAATTAGGAAATGAGCATTGTTCCAGTCTTAGTGCTGCTTTGAACTTGTCTCACCTACCTTAGGCTGATCAGGGTACATTACAGATGTTGGCTTCAACATATCATAGAACAGAATCATAGAATGGTTTGGGTTGGAAGGGACCTTCAAAGGTCCTCTAGTCCAACCCTCCTGCCATGAGCAGGGACATAAGCTCACTTGCATTTCCAGCAGAGGAAAAGTTTCCAGGTTTTCCGTGCAGGAGAACAAGAAGCCCCTTGACCTTGGTATAGGCTGTACAAGTGCAAAGGCAACTGTTTCCTTTCTTTCCTTTTTACAGGGTAGGGTCTGATGTGGAACCTACCCTTCCAAGGAGGTCTGGGACACAGGCCTACTTGCCTTTTTTGCTAGCATTACTCCTGACAGTTTGGCTTTTAGATGGTTTCTTCATAGGCCTGTTCTGGAGACACGTTTTACTGCTGGGATGATGGTAATACTTGACGGTAACAAGGTAACACTTTCATAGACAGCACAAAACCTGATCCTTTTTACATTCTTACGTTCATTAGAAATAAAGGGCCATATCTACTCTACCCTGGTTTAGTCTGGTGGTCTAAACAGTAAATTTCAGATTGGTTTTATGTCCCCAGTTTGGGTTGAGTAGGAGTGCATCTGTTAACCTAGTTTTAAGATTCTATTCTAGGGCTTAAGAAAAATGTTTTGTAGGATTGTTTTTTAAATCTCGATTCCTTTGCTATTATTGTTGGCATCTCTCTGTAATACAAAGGTCCACCTTGAACTGGAACACAGCTGCTTTGGAAATGTGGTTCAGCTCCTGTTGTCCCTTTTGTCATTTGATCTGTGTATTCTCTGATATGGTAGTCCTCTAGATATTTTCAAACATTAAAGCATTAATGGCACATGCTTCAGATATATGTAGGCTTAAATTTTCCCTTAAATTCTTGTAAGTCTTGGAATACAACTTTTGTTTTTAAGTATTTCACTTAATTCTTGCATCAGCACAGTGATTTTTGTTATTCAACCAGAGCACAACTTCAAGAGCAGAAGGTGACAGTTAAATTTATATTTTGCAATTTTGGACATCTAGATGCAGGCCCTTAATGTCCTTTTGCATGTTGTAGTCCCTTTGCTTGTTGTATTCCGAAGTTTTCTAAACCAGATTTCCCGGTGGTACTTATTTTAAGTCTCCCCATAATGTGCTCTATGGTAAGGTAGCTAAATGACTGACCTCCTCCAATCTGCGTTCTCTGGAGCATAAGATTCTTTCAGTACTCTTCAGCTCTTCTGCCATACATTTGTCAAAACTAGTGCTCACTCTGGCATCTTGGTGCAGTCTATTAATTCTGTATACCAGCTCCCTGTCATGATGATTGTTCTCCTATGGCCCCTCCAAAGCTCACACAATCCTCTTAAGTCCATGGTATTGCAGTTAGAATTCATGTCCTGTCTATTAGCCAGTGATCAATTCTCTTTTTTTCCAGGAGCTCTCCTGACATCCTGCAAATGCAATCAGTCTTTTCTCTCAAAGTATCTAGCTGAATAAAGGATCACGTCATTTAACCACACTTAAGTTATCATGCAAACCTGCTTCCTTTGCTAGAAACTTGCTTCTATTTTACTTGCCACCTCACTGACCATTACCATCTGCAAACTACTGACAAACTTGCGTTTGATGCGGTTGTCCACATCTGGTTTGTACTTACTGCCATAAGGCTCTCTTCCTCTTCTCCTACTGTTTAGGACATTGAATTCATAATTCATTGTTATTTTCTAATCCCCTCCTTAATGAAGATAGTTTTCCAATCAAAGTAAGGTTTTGAACAGTTTTGGTAATTGTGGAGATCTTGTTCCTTAAGCTCAAAGAGTTAAGTTATTGGACTTAAGTTCTCAGATTTCACTCATGATCCTTGGTTGAAACATTTCCTCACAATCAGACTACTTTTAGCTGTGGGAAGCTAGCCCTTCAAAGTGCCAAACACATGATACTATTTTGTGTTCTGATTCCCTTGCCTAGAGGCATCTGATCAGCCTGTGATAAGGTTATTGTGCACCTATGCATGCTTACCTTGAGGTCAGCCAGAAATCCCTTCATTCATTTCATTGCTGTGCAATCTTACATCCTCATTACTATTTGACTTGCAGGACCTCCTGCTTCCTTCATCTTTTGTTGAAATGTGAATGCAGGGTGTGCCAGAGCCTTCCACTAGTAATGGACAGCAGTAGTGAAGACAGCTGTGTGAGGTGTGACCGAGTGGATGATCTGCTCAGCCTGGTGGCAGAGCTAGGAGAGGAAGTAGAGCATCAGGGAGTCTGAGAGAGATAGACTGGTGTAACCATGCTCTGCCCTCCCTGAGACAGAAACAGGAACAGCCACCAGAAAAAAACCAGATCAACGAGATCCTGTATCCTGCCTCTGCCAGGCGGAAGGCAGTAGCTTAAAGGAAAGGAGTGAATGGAGGCAAGCCCACACTCGGGGCGGCAGGCGAACCTGCTCCTTGCCTACCTCACCTTCCTACATGCTTCTGCACAATAGATATGAGGCTCTGGATGTGGAAGGTCAGTCAATGGATGATGTGGATGATGGTCCATCTACACCAGAGGTGTTGCCAAGGTCAGAAAGGCCTACCCCCTGTATCACAACCACCTCGACAAGGAAGAAAAGACGGGTTATAGTTGTAGGTGACTCCTTTCTGAGGGGAACAGAGGGTCCAATATGCTGGAGAGACCTGCCTCTTAGGGAAGTCTGCTGCCTCCCTGGGGCCTGGGTTAAGGACATCACTAGGAAACTTCCTAGCCTGGTACGACCCTCGCACTATTACCCATTATTGCTCTTCCATGCGGGTGGTGATGAAGCTGCAATGCGTAGTCCAAGGGCAATCAAAAGAGACTTCAGGGCCTTGGGACAGTTGGTAAGGGAATCTGGAGCACAGGTAATTTTTTCTTCTATCCTTCAGTTGCAGGCAGTGACATTGCAAGAAACAGACGGACCCAGTCTATTAATACATGGCTCTGTGGCTGGTGTCACTGCCACAATTTCGGGTTTTTCGATAATGGGATGGTCTACACAGCACCAGGCCTGTTGGCGTATGGTGGGATTCACCTTTCTCAAAGGGGGAAGAGGATCTTTGCTCATGAGCTAGCAGGGCTCATTGACAGAGCTTTAAACTAGACTTGAAGGGGGAGGGGGATAATATCAGGCTTGCCTGTGGCAAACTGTGGGACAACACACCAAGGTTAGAGGGACGGGGTGCTAGCGAGGGCCCTCAGCCTGTTGGTCTGAGACATGCTGGCCCAGCTGAAGTGCCTCTACACCAATGCACACAGCGTGGGCAACAAACAGGAGAAGCTGGAAGCTACCATGCTAGAAAGCTATGACCTAGTTGCCATTACTGAAACTTGGTGGGACAAATCCCGTGACTGGAGTGTGGCTATCAATGGCTACAGGCTGTTCAGAAGGGACAGGCGAGGAAGGAGGGGCGAAGGGGTTGCCCTCTACATCAAGAAATGGATAGATTGTGAAGAGCTGTCTCTGAAGAATAGCCATGAGTAGGTTGAAAACTTATGGGTAAGAATTAGAGACCGAGGCAACAAAGGGAACCTTGTGGTTGGTGTTTGCTACAGGCCACCCAATCAAGGAGARCCTGTTCATGAATCCTTCTTACTCCAGCTACAGGAGGCATTGTGCTCGCAGGCTCTCGTCCTGCGGGGGAACTTCAACCACTCTGACATCTGCTGGAGAAGTAGCACAGCAAGCTATAGGCAATCCAGGAGAGTCCCGGAGTGCATTGAGGATAACTTCTTAAGCCAGGTAATTGACAGCCCTACCAGAGGGGATGCAATACTGGACCTGATGGTCACCAATGCAAGTAAGCTAATCAGAGACATCAAGATTGGAGGCAGCCTGGGCTGCAGTGATCATGCACTGGTGGAGTTCACAGTCCTGAGGGATATGGTTCAGGTGAAGAATAAAGTCAGGACCCTGAATTTTAGGAAAGCAAACTTCCAGGTGTTCAAGAAGTTAGTCAGTAGGATGCCCTAGAAACTGCCCGCAGGGACAAGGGAACAGAACAGAGCTGGCAGATCTTTAAGGATGCTTTCCATAGAGTGCGAGAGCTCTCGATCCCCGGGTGTAAGAAATCAGGAAAGGAAGGCAAGAGACTGGCATGGATTAGTCAAGACCTGCTGGTCAAACTAAAGAGCAAGAAGGAAATGCACAGGCAGTGGAAGCAGGGACAGGTATCCTGGGAAGAGTATTGGGATGCTGCCCGGTTGTGTAGGGATGGGGTCAGGAAGGCCAAGGCGTGGCTGGAGCTGAACTTGGCAAGGGATGCAAAGAATAATAAGAAGGGCTTCTATAGGTATGTCAGCCAGAAAAGGAAGGTCAAAGAAAGTGTACCCTCCCTGATGAACATGACTGGCAAACTGGTAACAATGGACGAGGAGAAGGCTGAAATACTCAACAACTTTTTTGTCTCAGTCTTCACTGGCAACCTCTCTTCCCACACCTCTCGAGTGTATGGACCTCAAGGCAGGGACTGGAGGAGCAAAGTCCCTCCCACTGTAAGAGAAGATCAGGCTTGTGACCACCTGAGGAATCTGAACATAGGGATGTTAGTCTATGGGACCTGACAAGATGCATCCCAGAGACCTGAGGGAACTGGCTGATGTAGTTGCCAAGATGCTGTCCATGATATTTGAAGAGTCATGGCAGTCAGGTGAAGTCCCCAGTGACTGGAAAAAGGGAAACATTGCACCCATTTTTATAAAGGGTAGAAAGGAGGACCCTGGGAACTACCGATCTGTCAGCCTCACCTCTGTGCCCAGTAAGATCATGGAACAGATCCTCCTGGAAGCTATGTCAAAACATATGGAAGACAGGGAGGTGATTAGAAACAGCCAACATGGCTTCACCAAGAGCAAATCATGCCTGACTAATCTGGTGGCCTTCTATGATGGAGTGACTGCATCAGTGGACAAGGGAAGAGCTACGGATGTCATCTATCTGGACTTCTGTAAGGCCTTTGACACAGTCCCCCACAACATCCTTCTCTCTAAACTGGAGAGGTATGGATTTGATGGATGGACTGTTTGATGGATGAGGAATTGGCTGGATGGTCACGTCCAGAGGGTAGTGGTCAACGGATCAATGTCCGGATGGAGATCAGTGATGAGTGGCGTCCCTCAGGGATCCATATTGGGACCAGTACTGTTCAATATCTTCATCAATGACATAAACGGTGGGATCGAGTGCACCCTCAGCAAGTTTGCAGACGACATCAAGCTGAGTGGTGCAGTTGACACGCCTGAGGGATGGGATGCCATCCAGAGGGACCTGGACAAGCTTGAGAAGTAGGCCCATGTGAACCTCATGAGGTTCAACAAGGCCAAGTGCAAGGTCCTGCACCTGGGTCAGGGCAACCCCCAGTATCAATACAGGCTGGGTGATGAAGGGATTGAGAGCAGCCCTGTGGAGAAGGACTGGTGGATGAAAAGCTGGACATGAACCTGGTGGATGAAAAGCTGGCCATGAGCTGGCAATGTGTGCTCGCAGCCCAGAAAGCCAACCGTATCCTGGGCTGCATCAAAAGAAGCGTGGCCAGCAGGTTGAGGGAGGTGATTCTGCTACTCTGGTGAGACACCACCTGGAGTACTGTGTGCAGCTCTGGAGTCCTCAGTACAAGAAAGACATGGACCTGTTGGAGCGGGTCCAGAGGAGGGTCACAAAAATGATCAGAGGGCTGGAACACCTCTCCTATGAGGACAGGCTGAGAGAGTTGAGGTTGTTTAGCCTGGAGAAGGGAAGGCTCCGGGGACACCTTATTGCAGCCTTTCAATACTTAAAGGGGCCTTATAAGAAAAATGGGGACAGACTTTTCAGTAGGGCCTGTAGCGATAGGACAAGGGGTAATGGTTTTAATCTAAAAGAAAGTTTCAGACTCTCTAAAAAGAGAGATTCAGACTAGGCGAAGAAATTTTTTACGATGAGGGTGGTGAAACACTGGAACAGGTTGCCCAGAGAGGTGGTAGATGCCCCATCCCTGGAAACATTCAGGGTCAGGTTGGACAGGACTCTGAGCAACCTGATCTAGTTGAAGATGTCCCTGCCCATGGCAGCAGGGTTGGACTAGATGAGCTTCAAAGGTCCCTTCAAACCCAAACTGTTCTATGATTCTATTCCTGATGTACTTTGTGTCCCAATGGGCTTCTAGATTAAGCAGTCCTATATCTTCCCCTGTGTGATGGTAAGAGAGATTTCAAGACTCTGTGTTCTTTCACAGTTCTGTTGACTTCAGTGAATAGGCTAAGAAGTCTACCAGTGGTGCAGCCAGTGTTCAGGTGACTTTGTACTCTTCCCAGTGCTTCATTTTTATATAAAACACTCTCTTTCACTTCCCATTTTCACCAGGACAGATGTATGGCTTGTATAGCAGTGCTCAAACAAGGTGTGCATGGGGTAGTTGGCAGAGTTAACCATAGACACAATGGCAACCAGCCATCCCCTCCTCAGACTGTACTGAGGATGTGTATAGCCTAGTCCGTGGTGGTGATCCCACTGCTGGAAGTAAAATTACTTCTGTTTACAGAAAAGAGCCCCTGAAACATTCAACTGTAGACTTAAGTTGCTGGCTGATGTCACTGGCAGGCAGTTAATTTCCATTACGATCACTAGGATATGAGTAGGATATGCAACTGGACTTCACTTCTAAAAAAATCGTAACGGAGCTGCAGGCATTGAGCTGCTGGCAGGAGCATGGTTGGGGTTGCGTGTAGGTGCCTCATTGCAGCGTTTTTGATAATGCCAACCGAATAAGAGACTCTTGGTAATAATGCACTTGTCCTACAACTGCTGCACAGAACCTGACCATGTGTTGCTGTACCAATCCAGTGTGCCCCTTGCAACATGGCGCTAGCATCAGGATTGGCATCATAGGATGGTATAAAAACAGGCTTTGCTCACTTTTCCTTTAACAGGCAGGCTTAGGGGTACTTGAGGTCTTCTATAGGTGTGAGATACTGTCGTGGTTTAACCCAGCAGGCAGCCAAACACCACACAGCCGCTTGCTCACTCCCCCCACAGTGGGATGGGGGAGAGAATTGGGAAGAAAAAAGTAAAATTTGTGAATTGAGATAAAGACAGTTTAATAGAACAGAAAAGGAAGGGAAAAATAATAGTAATAGTAATAATAGTAATACTAATAATGGTAGCATATACAAAATGAGTGATGCACAATGCAATTGCTCACCACCCACTGACTGATATGCAAACAGCAATTGTTCCTTCCTGGACCATGCCTCCTATTTATATACTGAGCATGACGTCACATGGTATGGGATACCCCATTGGCCAGTTGGGCTAGCTGTCCTGGCTATGCTCCCTCCCAGCTTCTTGTGCACCTGGCAAAGCATGGGAAGCTGAAAAGTCCTTGACTAGTAGATTACTTAGCAACAACTAAAAACATCAGTGTGTTATCAACATTATTCTCATACTAAATACAAAACACAGCACTAGGAAGAAAATTAACCCTATCCCAGCCGAAACCTAGATGTAGGTTTCTAGACAGATACCTACAAAAGATGAAGGCTTTTGAATGTTGCTGTTGAATGTGCATAGTCAAATGATGCTCCAACAGACCCTTTCAGCATCAAACTTCTGTTTTATTTTACTGGTGCATTTGTGGGGTGTGAAATGAAAAGCACTGGTTGCAGAGCATCTGGCAGCATACTAGAAAGACACATGATACTTATGGGGGATACTTGTTAATAAAGCTGTAGCACAAAATTAAGTCTCACCAGCCATGTGTAATTTACTCTTGTTATAAACTTGCAACCTTGTCAGTTGTTTCATTAACATACAATAACTGTATTAGGATACAGTTCTTGAATCCTAGCTCTGGAGTTGGTAGATGTTACAGTAGAAAAAAAGAGCAGATCTTCTCTGTGAGTAATTCCTGAATGTCCATGCTGGTTGGACTCTGCTTCTCCCTTCTGCTGAAACTTGCCCTAGGTCCTTGTCCTATGTCCTGCTCTGGTGTGGTCTGTACAGTGTCCCTGCTTAGCACACATGTATGGCCTGTGTTTCCATGGAATGGCATTAATGTTAGAGAGTGTAGGCATATGCTAATATGCAACTACTGGCTTTGAAGCTGACTGTAGTTTTAACTGTTTCTTGCCATGATTTCACCAAATTCATTGCTATGCAAATTGAAGCTGATGATAAGAGGTTGTACGGAATATAGGCAATGGCCTCAAGCTCCACATTTTGTGATTCTGTTCTAGTCATTGTGTCCTGTGGGACTGGCTGCCAGGTGTTCGATATCTGTTTCTTAGCGGCCTTTTGATTAGAGGTATACTCCCCCTGTTTCCCAAAAACCGCGAGTTTCCATGCTTCTGGTACAATTACAGTAACTTCTATTTGATTTTTTTCTGCATAAGCTGCTTGCTGGATAACACGTTACTCTCCACACTTTATTATTTATTCTCTCTTCTTGTCAGTGCATGTTCCTTATAATGAAAATTAAGGGGTGTCCTGATTGCCAGCCCCATGGTGGTATGGTTTGCAGGAAGGACTTTATTGCTAGCTATAGCTATAGCTCTTTCTCCCTGAATGGATCAGTGAATCTCATTTTGGCTTGCTGCTAGGTCTACAGGCATAACAGGTACTTATCACAGCCAGTAAGGCTCCTTGTGCCCCATGGCTACTCTCTAAGTCTACCCTAGCAGGCTTTGCATATTTGGACACTTCCCTTATGCCTTCATCTCGTAATTTAATCCCACCTCTTCAGTGCATTGATTCAAAAACCATATAGAATGACTTAACACAGGCAGGCTGTGACTGAGCTCTGACGTTGTGAATTGAAATGCCAGAATGATCTCAGCAATGCCTCAAGGCTGCCTGTTATCCCATGGGACCCTGAATGTCTCTAGGTCAAAGGCTGTGCGGCCTGATCCACTCCAAATCATAGTAGGCCCAAGCATGCCTATCCTCATGCTCTCCACACTACTTAGCCAGAGACCACTCTGTGCCACACAGCCGATCTTAAGTAGTCTGGAGAGGCATAAGAGCATCAGGGGCTTTTACTCTCTGACAGAATTGAAGGGCTACTATCCTTAGCTATTTCCAGTTCCCCCTCTACTTGAAGCCTGTCTTTCCCTTGCACCTGCATGGTTGGTGCTTTCTGTCAGTGCCAGGAGATGTGCTGGTGCAATGGAAACTAGAGGCAAGGTGTTTCCCATGGTCTGTTGCACAGGGCTGTGAAAGCCCTACAGAGCAAGGTCRTCCTAAAACCCTTTGCCTGGGACAAACTTGTATGGGTTCTGTTTGATTTCCATTAAAGCACATAGCTCCTTCTGTTGGCCTGTTGGAACTGAAGGGATGGGGCTGGGTTTTGGGACCACTGCTGCTGTTGTATGTCCTTGAGCTGATGTGTCTGTTCAAATAGTAAGTTACCTGTGATTCACAAGAGCACATCCTTGGCTGCATTCCTTGCCAGAAGCAAGAGAGAGAGAGAACAAAGTCTTCCTAGCAACACCTGAAATAAAAAGATTTACTGGATTTCAACCATAATGTCTCTCAGCTTCCCCACCTCTGTCAAATCTCCTTGTGACTTTCTGCTTTTCTTCCTGTGTTGTTCCTAAGAACATTCCCCCTACTCACTAGATAGGGGAATTGCCAGGGTAGAGCACCAAGACCTCTGTCAGCTGTGTGGTCTCACGACAGACTGAATGGGACCTTAAGGACTGTAGGTCTGTGGTTGTGTTAAAAAACCAACTCCCCCAAAAAAGAATGTTGTCAAACTTGTAAAAGCCAGTGGAGTTGTCTTGAGCTAGGACCCTCCACATGAGAGGCTGGAAGACTCTCTGATGTATGGGAGAAAAGGGAGTACTATCCCACAGCTGGGCACAGTAAACCAAGTAAAACCAGCTGATGTAAGGCAAATGTTCACCAGCCAAACTGAAGAGGTTCATGTTACAACAGGAGAACTAGGATATATGCTAGATTTGCATCTCCCAGAGTCCAGCTTGACTGGGTATTTTCTTCAGGAACACTAGAGCTGCTTCTGGGTGCCCCCTTAAGGCCTGCTTCCCAATTCAGCTATGTTGAAATGGAAATTCAGGCAGCAACAGAGCCCTGAAGCAATGGATATGGGTCTCTGCTGTGACCGTACTTTGAACATGGGAAAGCAGTGCTGAAGATTAAGCTGTGAGTCTACAGAGATGAGCCATCCAGGCTTGCTCTGACAGTGTACTGAACTGGAGTCCTAAAGTGATTGTTGAATTTGCTCTTGGTTATCTAATCAAGCGTGATGCCTTGCTGTCACTTTCTTTAAGTGTAATAACTTTGAGGAGAGATTGCTTCACTGTTTAGACACATCGATTAAGAATTATGACTTGCTGCAGAAGCTGTAATGAAATACTTTCAAATGACTGCAGTCACCTTTCACTTGTTAATTAATGTGTTCTGAAAAGCATTCTGCTGTCTCTAGCCTGCATCCTCCCATGAGGCTAAGCATCCTGGCTGTAGTTTTTTTTACCTTTTTTACATGGGTTTAGCTGGTACAAGTGTGGCAGGCCTGAGAAGCTGTGTTTAATAATAGCAATTATGTTGCTTTTGCAGTGTTTTGTGCAGCAGATGAGCTTTTCACAGCAATTCTTGGGCAGGGGACATGCTAAACTTACTGGTGGGAAAACTCTAGTGAGTGCAAGCCCTGTTTGGTGTTCTTTGGGGGCGGTGGGACCTGCTCTCTCCCCCTCCCCCCAGTAACCGATGAAGCCTGCTGTTTCTATTGTATGCTTGGACTGATGCTTTTGCATCTTTACCACCATGATATATAGGCAGGCACAACAGGAGAGCTCCAGAAGCCAGAAGTTGCAGAGGTATGTTGTATGAGCAGGAGGATGAGGGCAGAGACATGATGACCTCCCTGGGATTAGGCAGTGGATCAGCAACAGGAACAGAAGAAATATGATATTTTTATGGACGATCCATGATCCATGAAATATGAGAAGATAGTTAGTCTCCAGCTGGCTCTTACAGTAAATGGGATGGTTGACAGATGTATCTCAGCCTGTCATAGGGATAGGTAAGGGGCAGGCAGAATTTCTGTATACCCACGAGTGACTACATGAAACAAAGGGGCACACATATTGAAGTATCTGTGAAGGAAAGATAACATCTAGGGAAAATATTGTGGAAAAGTTAAATTTACACAAACCCCAACACATACACAGGAATGAACTCGCAGTTCTTCCTTGTTTTGTGTGGAGCACTTGACTGTAAATTGTCATCTCCTGGCAAATGCTTTAATCTGTGTTGAGAGCAAACTCTGCTGTGAATGTGGATGATTTGTATGTTTATATATATATGAGGGTTGACTGGAAAAAGGCAGTGAACTCCAATACTAAGTTTCTGGCACTGTACTACTAGTGCTTTCACTGCAAAATGTGTAAAAATTGTTGGCACGTTCTGGGACAAATAATAAAATGGTCTTTGTTGTGTAACTGCATAAATCAATCACATTAAAGAGTAGAARGATAGGGATTTAATTTAGGTTTAAAAAAAAATGACCCTGTGGAAATAGGTTGTCAACAGACTGACAGAATGCTGGCTACAATTGGACAAAATTAAACAGCTGAAACTGACTTTTCTAAAATGCAGTTCCAAGCCTCCCTGAGTACTACAGGAGCCAAAGACACTTGTGTTTCAATATGTAGGAGCACTACCTTTTTCCATTTTGGTTCATTAAAGCAAGGGTTCTGATATCTGATTGGGTCCTGAATTGGGTCTGATACTGAAGTCCAATGAGTTACTTTTGTCATCTGTGGTTGCACTGCTTGATTGATGACCCTGTGTTTTCTTGATTATTATTGTTGTTTAGGCCAAAGTGATTCTACTTAGACATAGAAATGGGAAAGTAGCTGATCTATAGGTCAGCGGGATGTGGAATTGCTTTGTGGGGTGAGGTAAGCGCTGGTAATTGTGTAGCTGTGTGTCTCTAAGATCATTCTTGGGCAAAAATTGCAGCATCTATTCCTATCTAAATGTTGTACGCATCCTCCAGGCATTCATATTCACCATTGTCTTTTAGGCGTGTTTCTGCTTCTCAGGGACCTTCACCAGCATGTGTGAGTCAGCATTATTTTCAGTTAAATGTCATATATTTCTGATTCAGGGAAAAAGGAAGAATGACACCCTGATTTTGTATTGAGATTAAGTGACAGCAATTTAAAGTCTATTCTTAAGCTTCATGTGGCAAGCTTTTTTTTTTTTAAAAAAAAACCCTCTTACTCTAGTTTTCGGGTTTATGATTTTCTTTTCCTTAGTAACAAAAGACTAACTTCAGGTTTCCCAAAACACAGCAATGTCTGGCAATGAGCATCTACACAAATATTGCCTGTATTTGAAAGGTTAAAAGATGGTAGCACTTGCTCAATTTAATTTAATATAACTGAATATTACGCAATGGAGGTGTCTCTGAAGACCTTATTTTCCAATAGCAGGAAAGCTTTCTGTGGACTTTGAAGGGCCAGACAGGCTTAACTGGCATGGGGAATTTACACATGAGTTGTTTGTCTGATTCAAATTAAAAAAATGACTGTTCCAAATGTATGAAACAAGCATCAAAGTTACTTAATTACCAAATTAAGATGCATCTGTAGATAAAACATTCATCAGGGTAGTTTAAGTTCCTCATGTCAGTGTCTCTTATTTTGAGATACCATAGTTTATCCAGGGAAAATTAATTACATGTGAATTGGCTACCTCTGGGGGCATCAAAGAAGGTCTTTATGATGTACAGATTCATGTGGTGCTCATCTCAGTTAGAAACAAGGAATTGTTATTGTTGATGACAAGTGTTTGAGGTAAAAAGCATCTTTCTATGGATTGTGATCCAGAGAGCTGGGCCTCCTTGTTAGCATTGTTTGAATTCTCTGTAGCAGAAGAGGGAAGGAATATAATCTACCTTCCCAGAATAAAATGATCCCAAAGGCCTGAGGGGCAGCTATGCATTCTTTTGTACCTCCTCCAGCAGCCCTGCATTATTCCTTGTGTTTCCTCTTCTCTGTATTCCTTCAGGGTTGTAGGTATTTGGCTCACTCATACCCTCCCACTCTTTCCTTAAACCCAGTTTTAATTGCATAAGGTTGGGTAAAAACTGGAGATCCATACTCCTGGGTAACTGTGTTGTGACCAGGGCTCCCAGTCTCTGGCTGCCATTGAAATGCCTAGTTGCAAGCTCCTTTATTATGTCTGTTCTTTACTAGCAAGCAGGCTTCTGAAAGAGGTGGAAGTAGATGTGCAAAGGGAAGAGGAGAGTGATATCTCACTTACAAGTGTGTTTTAGGTGTTCAGCAATGACTTCACTGCACATCAAGCTCATAGAGGTGCCTTCCTAATGTAACAACAGAACAACATCTCAGTATAGGGTTTTATGTTTCAATCTTGCCCAATGAAGACCAGCTACCAGCTGGGCTCTAATAGCTAATTCTTTCAGTCAGGATTTCCCCTTCCCAAGGCTCTTTGCAGCAGTGCGCACCACGCCTGCACCGCTTCATTTCCTAACTCACATTTCCGTTTCAGGAAATGTAGCTATTGTCGATTTTAGCTAAACTTCACCAGTCAGCTAAATGTGCAAACTGTGAGTAAAAACAGTAATGAGCTTTGCTTTCTGCTCTGTCAGATAATTTCTGCACAATCATTGCCACTGGAGGGAGAACAGAGCTGAATTCAGAGATGATGGTGTCTACTGACATCCTGATCCTGTGGACTCATAAACAGGCATGTGGTTTTCCCTAACTAGCAAAGGGGACAGCAAGCAAAGTTTTTTGTCATCACGAAAATGCAGGATTGATCTGTAGAACAGGTCCTGTTTTCCAAAGTTGAGAACATAGACTTTGGGTGGGTTCTGGGTTTTGGGTTAATGCTGGACTTGGTACCTTTTAGTTGATTTAAAACATGTAATATATTCTTGGAAAGTAACTGTTGTGATATTGTAAAAAAATATGAGTTTCTTCCTGTCAATATAATTTATAAAGAGGTAGTGGTATTTTTGATGGCTCTCTAAATCAGTAGTTGAATAAAAATACTTAAAAGTGTATTACTAGTCTGCTGTTGACCTAAACAGTAATGATAGGGACCTGGCTGTTAGCAGATGGCAAGGATTCTGTCACTTCTGCAGAACTCCAACAAGCTAAACATCCTTACTACCTTCAAAGCAGCAGAGGGGAATTGGTTATAGTGAATGAAGCCTGGGCTCGATAGAGCGGTCTTCACATGTGTTGGATGCTGTTGTAAATGGACACTGCTAGCCCTTGCTAGTAGGGGAAGAGACATTGTTTATTATACCATGGAAACAGTGGCTGTCAGATATAGAATGACAGTGTTGTGTACTCTGTGCTTGAAAAAGAGAGCTGAGACAGGAAAAGCAGTGGACAGGTCAGCCTCTGAATGTCTCCATTAAAGGATTTTTTGAAGTAATCACTCATCTGGGGGAAAAAAAATGAGTTTTTCTTTTTCAGAGGAGATTTTAATTTATTTCTTTGTTGCTGTAGGTTGGCATGAAACATTATAGGTTTTGTTCAAAGTGACAGCATATAATATAAAATAAAATTTTGAAATGGAAAGGCATTTCAGAATGGAAAAACAAAACAACACAACATGTGTTTCCTACATTGCTAAAATGTTTTTTTCTGATGTTACTGCAAAGTTGCTGCTTTTTTCCTTGTCCAAGTGACACTTCATCAAAATGAATGCAGAAAATCTGTTCTGACAAAACAGCACTTTCTTCAGCAAAAACAGTGTTCGGAAGCCTTGGCTAATTTTTCTGATTGTGAACATGAATAATGTTTCAAAGCCATTAACATTTTCTGGAAAAAAATACTAGGTTTAATATCTAATTAATATTTCTTGAACATTCTTGTATCACACTTCAGGCATAAGATCAAAAAAAGCACAGTCTGATGAGCTGTCTGCACAATTCCTTTCCCATCCTCACTGGGTTTTGAAAACTGAAGGAAAATGTGTGAGAAAGCTGTAATTCAAAGTTACTTGGGTTTATGGTTGTGTTGCAAAACATTTTAAACAAGGTGTGACTATTAGTCATATATCAAGTATTGTGTTTGTGTAAACATCTGTGCTTGAGAGTTACAAAAATTTGTTGCAGGGATTAGCAACTAGGAATTCTCCTGTTCTGTATTTGAAACTCATGGGAATGGTTGCAATAAGGAAAGGAAGGAGTGAATATTGTCTGTGGTGGCAGTGTTTTGTCACTGTTTTCCCTCAGTTGAACAAAAACTTGGGAAAGAATTATTGCAACATTTGAGAAACCATAGTGACATTCAGAATTCACATAGTCATAATATCACATGACTTAGGTCAGGTCCCAGCATCTTCTCTTGCAAAATGCATATGTCTCATCTCTTCAAGGCACTGGCTTTCATCAGTGTTCACATATGTGAATTGGGGATTGCCATCTATGTTCTGCTCTTTGAAAACCTTGGGCCTGGCAGGTTCTAATAGTTACTGCTGTTGAAAGAGCTGAGAAATCCATATTCCAAAACCAGGACTACTCACTATCAGGCACATGTTCTGCTCGTACTTGTTCAGGTAGACTCCAACAGTGCTTAGAAAGCTAAGCAGAAACTGATTTACAACCCGTTCAACCATGAGGTTTTTTCCTCATCGCTACCTGCAATTTCAGTAATCTCTCTGCATACTAAAATCAGAGCTTAGATCGAAAGAGTTTGGAGGAGAGGAAGAGGGAGGAGTACGACTTCGAGGTTCCTTTCTGAACAGCGTCTCTATAATCCTAGTCACTGGTCTAGCAGCAATAGTGCTGTTAAGCAAGTGTAGATGCATGCTGCCCTTGCCAGTTACTAGTAGGCACTGATTCTCTATGAGTCCAGGCATACCAGAAGAGGGGAGTCTGTTAAGACAGACTTCAAGAACAAATGGGGAAGGGGAGGCAGCACAGAAGGATCCTTGCCTTCATGGGCAGACTGTTGAATCATGTTCTGTGTCCTGTCCACCATAGTTCCTTTTCTGGCCAGTCATGCCCCAGCTTGCACTGCTGCCTGGGTTTCTTCCATCCCAAGGGCAGAAGCTTTCTATCTGCCTTGGTTGAATTCCTTCAGGCTGCTATCTACAACTTCTAGGTCACATTCTTTTTCACTTAACTTCACAAACAGTGTGGCCTCCCAAAAGGCTGACCTGTCATGATATAGAGGAGATGCTTCTTGTTTGTTTGTGGAATTCTGGTAGCCATAGACATCATGTACTGTAAGCTCAATGACTATGTACTACCCAAACCCAAGTATCTACATAGGTCCTTACTAGGGAAGCAGCAGCTGTCTGTCATGAATACATGGCTTGTAGCAGTTTGTTTGCATTATATGCATTTTCTTTCTGTTTTAAAAAGGGCATGTGTCCTTGCCCTTTCTGCATTAAAGTACACTTGGCAGATTGTTCTCCAGTTCTTGCTACACTCCTGAAATTAGCATGCACCTGTGATTCCATTAATTTATCTGCACACTTTTAAGGCATTTTGTAGCGAAGCAGATGCATAGTGAACTGAAGGAAGGGAATAATACATCTGTTCTTATAATAAAGTATTTAAAGATGCCACCCTTGTTTAAAGGGAATAATTTGGAGAGCAATTATGATTCGAAAGAGATTTTTTCCTCTAAGAAATTGATATTTAAAGCAAGATTTTAAGCATGTAGAGCTATAATTACAGTGCCTGCAGTGGTTTCTGTTCACCAGAAAGTGTCACTTCATCAGAGAATTGTTCAACATATCTGAAAGATATGAGCTTGTTGTGCTACAAGCACTTCTAACTTCTTAGCCCTGCTAACTAGAAAATGGCAGATTTTAGAGAAGCTGCTTTTAACGTGACATGATTTCTCTTCCTGCTGTAACTTTCTGTGTCATCTTAAACTAGGTTTCCTTGCTGACATGGACTGACTCCAGATTTAACACTATTGTCTTTGTCCCCGGACACACTTGGAAGAAACAATGGTTTGGAGCCAGAAAGTTAGGGAGTGGGACACCAAGCAAGCTGTAAAAACCCTCCAGGCGTCATTTAACATCTTGAAGAGTAGGAGCTGTCCTTTGCTCTTGTTTTGTCCTGGCTAAACTCTACACTCTTAAAATAGCCTGTACGACATGCTAAAGACAGCAGACACTGAAGGGTCGCTGCTGGGAAGAGATGAGGTCAGCTCTACCACCTACTGTACTATATGGCAGTGTGGGTGCTACCTGTCAGAGTGGCATTATGTTGGATGAGTTGCTTCTGCAGGAGCAGACAGGGCAGTTACCATGCCACTCTTCTCTTCCCTGTGTAATCATGAGCCTTCCCTCAGAGGCAGCGTGCTGTGCAGGCAGGCAGGTCATTTAGGAGTTGAACGCTTCTGGTGTGGAAGTCACAGACTGGTTTCTGCCTGCAGAAAGGCTGCAGGATAGCAACCTTTGCTCAGTACAGTGCAGATGAAAGTCTTTATGCCATTAATCTTGGGAATGGGCCCATCTGGGGAAGTTTTCCCAGCTGAAGCCATCAGGTTCTGCACATAGCCATGTTCTGGGCAGTTGCTGCCAGGGTGGGATGGGTGTGGTCTGTCCTGAGGTCTGCACAGGACAGGGCAGGGCAAGCCTTTCCTCATCTGAGTGAGGCTCATGGCCTGCCTACGTGTCTATGAAGAGAGCCTCAGGCCTCTGACAGGCCAAAACCAATGATACCTTTTGGTCCAGAAGTAATGATTGGCTGTAGTGAAAAGTAAATGTTCACAGGAAAACACTGGGGGAGGGGGGGACGGACAGGAAAGGAGTTGTCCTCTGGCACGCATCTGGATTAATTCCAGGGTAAGACAGCCTTGCACCTGGATCCAGAGAGCACAAAATGGTGGTGGTGAAAACAAAATATTAGCTTAGGCTGCCTTTGTCTTGGGCTGTCAATAGGGTTTGCAGCTAGCAGTCACTGTCTGTCAGAGTCTGGCCACTGTCTTGGCCTGTCACCCAGCAGGTGACAGGCCATTGCATTTTGTACTTGCATTTTGTTCTCCTGCATTCCCCTACATCAGGAAGGAGAGCCTGTCGTGGTGCTGCTCCCCTCTTCCCTATGCACAAGCATGAACTAATGCTTTGCTTTTCTTGCAGGAGCAGTCAAGGTTTTATGCACATGAAACTGATGAAAACCAAAGAGAAATACATCCTGGGTCAGAACAGCCCTCCCTTCGACAGTGTTCCTGAAGTCATCCACTACTACACCACAAAAAAGCTGCCTATCAAAGGAGCAGAACACTTGTCACTGCTCTACCCTGTGGCTGTGCGGACCCTCTAATAACCTAGTCTCACCCCTTCCTGTGGATGGGAGGTGAGAGGTAAGCTGGGTTGCACAGAATTCATTGCCAGAATTCAGTGCTTGAATCTGTGATGGAGAGTGACAGCCTTTAGTCTTGGGAACGTGGGCACTCTGCAGGGTTGTGTATGGGACTGTGTGTATGGTACTCCTATGCTGCAGCATGCCTCTAGAACTGTGCTTCTACATAAGAGAAAGAAATCTTATTTTTGTGCAAGGAAAACAGATAACCTAACCAGAGCTTCTCTGTGAAGGAAAGTACTTCCCAATGAAAGTTCTTCCTCCATGTTTTGAGCAGAATCAACAAGTTCTTCTCAGCAGTAAAACACCAGCAACTTTTATTCTCTTGCTACCCTGAGAAACTTCGCCATGTGAAAGAGTAACCTGACTTTGAGGGACCCTAGGGTGTTCTTGGTGGACCTGAGAAGGAGCTGCTTAGCAGCAAGTCCCTGTGGCTCTGGTCACTTAGCTTGGTGGGTTTTGGTTTTTTAATGCAGTTTCTTGGGCTACTCAAATGTTGAACTCCTATTAGGCACACAATCTTAAAATCACTTTGAGAGAGCAAATCATGGTCAATTATTTATGAATAGGGAATGTAATTAAAAAGTAGTTTGTTATATATTTTTATCCTTTTTGGTACAATAATCTCTTAAGGGTTACTGTTTTCATTTGCAAGTTTCATTCATAGATGCAGGCAGCTAATTCTGTTCGGGGCAGTTACATCGTAATGTTTTATGTAGTTGAGAAGGAGTCATTTTAATATGTGGGTTAGTATTTATGCATGAGGGTGGTCAAAGGCTTTTATAAAGCTTTAGTAGGCAAAATCTTCACTTGCTCATTCATCTGGATCAAACAGTTGTCCCACTGAGGTAGCAGACTAACAAGTGTGTGTCACGCTGCCTTTCCATAAGATGGCTTTTGCAACTGTGTGAATGAGAACTGTGGTATGTAGCAGAGCAGAATTTGTTTTTCTGGTGTACCAAGGCATTCTTAAAACATAGTTGCTTGACTCATACCTTCTGGCCAGTGTTCGTTTTCACCATGAGCAGAAGCCCCCTGCTGTATTTCAGTCACTGTCAGCCAGAAGCACTGCAGAAGCTGATCTGTACCTTAGTCCTGCCAACTCAGTGCCCATCCACTTGAGAGATATTTTCTACATGCTCTGTTGAATGGGATAAGTGAAAAAAAAAAAATTTGTGCAGAAATTGGAACTGGGGAATCAATAGCCTGATAGTTCTCACTTTGTGCCATCTCCCACCTATGTCTAGAATGTTGTGCGTTAACCCATCAGCTGTTGTAGTAGCAAACTGGTTATATGCAGTTTATGTGTTTTACAGACTGCAATAGGACTGTGAAATTGTGTGTTATTTAATTCAGCTTTCTTACCTACTAGTCCCTTTTATGTATGCTTAGAAAGAAGTGCAAATCTGAAAATTGTAATGGAATAACCACTTACTGCCTGTAAAAGTAGTGCTTCATTGTATTGTGTAATCTGATAAGAACCTCAAGGATGTCCCACATAATGTCATCGGTGATTAATGTTCTGCTTCCTTTTAAGCCTGCCTTGTTCTTTATATGACATCCAACACAGTGTGAACAGGAGTGGATCACACATATGTGAGGAGCCTGGTGTCATTCTGTGCAGCAGCAGTAGTGGGTCAAGCTGTCCCTATCTCACCCAGAATTTGAAGCTGCATTGGACTAGGTTCTTACTGGTTTTCTGAGAGAAGGGTGGCACAATGGAGTAGAAAGAGACAACATTCCTCTCCAAGTGAAACCAAACATCCCCTTTTTCATGTACACACCTACATGCACCTTTTATTTCCCTGAAGTCTTTGCAGAACTCTTCATTCTCCTCTTAACATCACCCAATTGGCAAGACGATTCAGGCACTTTTAAGTTAGCATATTCTTCTCTCACCAGAGTAGGAGTTATGAACGTAGCAGAGCTCGCAGAGATTAGGAATCAGATTGCATCTGCTGCTGTCTGAGCCTTTGCCTACGTGGGCTCTGGCAACTCCATCATGCCCTTTGGGACAGAAATATGTCATATTTCTTCTTTTGCATGTTGAAGTGCATTTTTGAGAATCTGGCATTGTTGCTGTTCTATGACCTGTTTTTCTTCTTCTGTAATGGAAAAGTAAGCCCCTACTCTCTCTAACAGCAATTACCAGTAGAAACCAACATTATCGTTAACCAAGGCCTTGCCAGGCTTCCTTAAGCACATTGTCTTTAGCTCATGGAGATGACTGTTGTACCGAATCTTTCTTGTCATGGGCCTGATCGAAAGTCAGCTGAAGCCAGCAGGTGCCACTTTATTGCTGTCGGCAGATTTTGGTTTGGGATCCCTTGCTTCGTACAAATCAGGTCAATATGCATCATACAAATGTGTATACAGTTTATTACAGCTTCAGGGATCAGATCAGGATTCTTGGTTCAGCAAGAGGAAAACATCTCAGAAAATCTTGGTTGTCTGTGGGAAGGTTTTTTTTTGATTATTTTTTAAAAAGACTTTTAGAAAGTACTCAGTAATTGCAGAATAAATAAAACCAGGATTTTGTTTGCACTGTAATGTTGTCTTTGTTTATTTAAGTGATTGTATGATATTTTTTCAGTGAAGGAATATTCTTCCCAGACTTTTTAATGTACAGTGTGAAAATACGGTGTGTTGCAGTGTGTAGTATTGCGTATAGGTGGAAGATCTCATAGTGGTCATGCCTACATAGCACATTAAAAGTTTATTTAAAAAAAAAAAATTATAAACCTCTCCCTTTTCTTCCTCTAATTGTCAATGTGTACTCAGATTGTCTTAAACAACTAATAGTTGAAGCGGTCTTTCAAAACAACTTGGGTTTGTGTGTCTTAACTGTGTAGTGAAAGTAATCATTAGGCTATAATCCGGTTTGGAGTCTGGAAAATCATATGGCTCAGTTCTGCCCTACGTAATTCTCTTCACAATGTGCACCTTTGCAAAGGCTGTGCCAAAACAACACAGGTGCGTGTGTGAATGACATTGCTTGAGGTGCTCAAAGAATCCAGTTATTGCTGTTTACAGCATAACTGTGGTGAATCACTTTTTGCAGACTTTATAAGAGGTGTTAATTAGGCTTCTATTTTGATGAGCATTTCACAGCATGATGAAAGCCCCTGAGCTGTGTATGATGGGTAGGAGAGTTTTCGTGGCCAAGATTACATCTCACAGCTCCTTCCATAATTTGAAAAATTGTTAAGGTTTGTGGAAGTACAGTCATCACCATGGGTTGTGTACTTGATAATAGTTTATTCTCTGACTCCGAAATTAAGTCTCTAGAGCCAGGATGCAAAGTCCAGGGCTCTCTTAAGTGCAAAGGTACAAAACATACATTTCCACCTTCTCAAAGAACATGGCCTGAGTCTATGCTTTGAGGAAAACCGGTTGCTGCTTGGAGGATGACATTTATTTATGTGCTGCTCCTCGCCATCACAATGAGGTTCAGGATTTGCCCTTTCTCTTGCTGTCATGGCTCAAGTTGGCAACACAAACACTGTGTGGCAATGTTCGTGGAGGCTGCAAATGCCATCTTTCATCCAGGCTCTGATTCCATATTCACCCTGCTGCACTGCTAAGCTACACTCTGGGGTACTCAGTTGGTCCTCTGCTGCTGTTAGTTATTCATGCTGTCCTCAGATTTTACCTAGGGTGGTGCCTGAGCAGAACAAGCAAGGTCTTAACACCCGTTTAAATAAATAAATAAATAAAACACACCCAACACACTGCTGCACTAGCTCCCTGGAGAGGAGGAAAAACAGAACAGAAATGAAACAGACCTGTCTGCACTCCTGGTCTGAGCAAGGGGAGAAAGGAATGAACAGTGGATTGTCAATTGTTTTTCGTACATTCTTTCCTTTTTAATGATCTGCAATGATCCCACATAAAACACTGCAAATTGCTTCCTTTTATTCCTTCTGGCTGGAGTCCCCAGTAAGAAGGAAAGAAGAAAGGAAGGAAGGAAATGGCAGCAGCTGAACAAAGTTGTTGGTCTGAAATGAAGCAAATAGAAGTCCTACGGAAAAAGCCTGTTCATGGGTTGCAAGGGATAACCATGTACAACCCCATTTTCTGCAGCATGTTATTGCCTGTCTCAGGTCTTGAGCTTACTCTGAGAAACATGTACCCACAATTCAGAGTTGCTGTGTTGACCTCAGTGCTCTGGACCTTGTAGTTCATTCAGTGACAAGATCAATCCAAACATTGCCTGTGCTTTCTCAAGTGTCTTTCAGGGTCCCTGGATTGCATTTATTGCTGCTGACAGTTCCAAGACACAAATACAGTAGCTTAATTGCAGCTTTGCAGGGCTCAGCTTTCTTTCTAAGCTTGGTTTGGGGATTAGTGTGAAATTGCATTGGATACAGGTAACAGTTAAGTGTTGATACCTGCAGTAGTAGCGTAGGAAAAACAAAATGTTGCATTCTATGCCAGACTATCAGAGCCTTCCTTGGTCTTGGTATTGCCCTGAGTGGCACACAGGGCCCTCAATGGCTGCCTATAAGTAAAGCTGATGTGGCATTTCTGTCATTGACTTCTGTTTCTGGGGTCTATGCAATTACTACAGCAGAGACTACAGCACTATCAAGCCAAAGAAAAATCTCAAGGTTCCTCCTGCCAGCCACACCACTCGGAGAAGTAGCTTTGGGGGACTGATATCAGCATCTCCCCTGTTTTGAGTCAAGCCATTTTGCCACCAGAAAGGGACTGTTTACCTGTCAGCTAAAGGTCAAAGTGTACAAGGCTTGTAGACCAAGAGTTTATTCAAAAGTAAATCCAATGACTCTCCTATGTCTGTGTCTCGAACAGACATCCTGGACTGGCTCCATCTGGCAGTCCATATTTTGGAGATGGCTGTTAGCTGTTGATAAACTAGAGGTAAATTCAGAGGGAGCTATTCAGAGGGAGCTTGATTGGCACAAGGAATGGGCCAGCATGAACCTCGTGGAGTTCCATAAAGGCAGTCCTGCATTGGGATGCACTGACCCCTTGCAAAAGGACAGACGAGGGTCATGGGTGGGAGAAGAGTAACAAGGAGCTGAACAGAAGTCAGCAGTCTGCCTTTGCAGTCATGAAGGCTACTGCAGTCAGGACTGTGTAGTGAAAGTGTAGCCAGCAGGTGGAAGGAAGTGATTCTTTCCTCTACAGAGCACTGGTGAGGTGGT
This sequence comes from Phoebastria nigripes, assembly GCA_035582835.1. NCBI lineage: Eukaryota > Metazoa > Chordata > Aves > Procellariiformes > Diomedeidae > Phoebastria > Phoebastria nigripes. The sequence continues at coordinate 226,717 of JAYKAV010003422.1, forward strand.
ATCTGGATACTGTGTCTGGTTTGGATGCCTCCAGGTACAAGGAGAGATGTCAACAAACTGAAATAAGTCTAGAGCAGGGCCTCTAGGATGGTCTGGCGGTTGGAACACATGATGTATGAGGACTGACAGTGCAAATCAGGCCGGTTTAGCTGGAAAAAGACAAGGCAAAAGGGGACTACCCCTGGGCCTGGGTACCTGGCCTACAAGGGGAGGAATGTTGCTGCTACTTCTAATCTGGTGCTTTGCATCACCTCAGGCTGCTGGTGGCTTAAGCTCTCCCTCCTGTATTGCTCTCTAGTTTCCTCATGGGAACTCTGGAAGGTATCATTGGAGCCCGCTGATGGTGTTCTGGTGCTGCAAGCTCAGTGTGGGGGATTGGGTGGTAGGGATTTTAGCGGAGTCTTTCTGCTGTCAGTCAATCTCATGGAGGGTGGGAGTTTGTTTAGGCCTCTTCTACCACCAGCACCTTCCCCATCTTCATCACTACCATTTGGTTTGAAGCGGCAGCAGGGAGCAGCCTGTCAAAGTGGGCTTTGGAGCAAGGCACTGCATTTAGCATTGGGGGGCATATGGAACACTACACAGACCCAGCCACAATGCAGGTTTGAAAACAAGCTTTGTTTTTTGGCCAGTGTGGCAGTTGACCTGGGTTGGACTTGGCTAAACTTCAGTTATGAGGAAGCAGGCAAGAATAGGGGAGTGATTTCAGGGTTTAGTTTGAGAGACGTGCTCCAGCTGCGCTAAGAGTTGGAGGCAGAAGTAGTAAAATGGTATGCCAACACTGACATAGCCAACATGTTCTTTTCTATTCCCATAATGGAAGCGCATAGACTTCAGTTTGCTTCACGTGGGAAGGAATCCAGTGCACCTGGAATCGACTGCCCCAGGGGTGGAAACACAGCCCCACCATTTGCCATGGACTGATTCAAGAAACATTAGAGATGGGCAGTGCCCTTGAACACCAGCAGTACTGGGGTGTTCAGACATCATACTCTGGGGACAAACAAAAATTGAAATATTTGAAAAAAGGTTAAGCTGTCATTAAAATCCTGCTGAAGGTGAGGTGTGCCATCAAGAAGTCTGAAGTCCAATACAGAAATACAATTACTAGGGGTAAAATGGGTGGATGGAAGATGACATATCCAGTGAAGTGGTAGGAAAGATTAGTATGTTTCCCAAGGCTGCCAACAAAAAGGAAGCTCAAGCGTTCCCTTGGAATGGTAGGATTCTGACAAATGCACATTCCTGGATCCAGTCAACTACTGAAACCACTATAAATGGTGGTGTATGCAAGATTGGTTTACGTGGGGACCCAAGCAACAGCAAGCCTTCCAACAAGTGAAGCTGGAAGTGACACAGGAAATAGCCCTGGACCCTATCCAAACCGTTGATAAGTGCAAGATACCCTATATATCACCTCAGGAGATGTTGTAAACTCCTGGACTGTGTGGCAAAGGAGCCCCGATGAATCCAAGGCTGACCACTGAGATTTTGGAACTGCAGCCACCAGGGGTCAGAAGCTAATTACACGCCGCAAGAGAATAAGACCCTTTCCACCTATGAAAGAGTCCAAGCAGCATCTGAAATATCAGGAACAGAACAACCACTTACGTAAGTGCTCCAATTGCCTGTGCTGCACTGGATGTTCAAAGAAGGGGTGGCACCCATCCATCACGCTACTGCCCATACTTGGAACAAGTGGACTGCCCTGATGAGCCAGTGAGCACATTTGGGAAATAAAGAACACCCTGCACAGAAAGCAATAGTATGGAGTACCCTCACCCATTATGTGGCTGTACGGAGTGCAACAGGACAATCCAGTCAGCTCTCAGAAGCCAAGGCTATGCAATTAGCCCTAGAATTACCTAACAGGAAAAGCATCCCACAATGTATGTTTACACTGACTCTTTGTTGATGGCCAATGCTGAGTAGGGATGGATAGAACCACAGGAAAAAAAAAGGATGGGAAGGTTGAGTTAAACCCATTTGGGCCACCAAGGTATGGCAACAAATTGCCTGCAGCAAAGATGAGTATTCATACATCATGTGAGTGTACACATCCCAAACAACTGGGCCACAGAAAGGTGCCAAAACACTAAAGCCAACCAAGGTACAAAGGGGGACATCACAGCCCTGCTTGCAACAATGAACCTAGACTGGCAACACAAAGGAGAATCCGTCATGGCCCAATGGGCCCATGATATGGCAGGCCATAGAGGCCAAGATGATACCCGCCACTGGGCCAGAGAATGAGGGACACTCATTCTTCCACTAGCAATGACTACCCAGGTCATTCAGGACTGTGAAGTATGTGCTGCAGTAAAGGAAGCCTGGCAGAGGAAACTACCTGTTGCCTACACCTGAAAGAATATGTGGAAATTTGGTGAAGCTTGTTGGCAAATTGACTATATTAACCCATTCCGCAAGTCTGCCTCCAAGGAACAATGATCCTAGCCAGGGTAGAAATATCGACAGGATGGTTGGAAACCTATTTAGTTGCACAAGCCATGGGAATGACTGGAACATGCTGATAATTACATGTAATTAATCTGTAGGAAGAGTTACAGGATTGTGTATAGAATAAGGGCTAGATTGTGTGGCAGGTGTTATGGGTTGGGCCTGGCTGAAATTTAGCTGTAAATGAATAAAGAATAAGGGAACAATTTAAGAATAAACAACCTGTTAATTGCTATGGAAATTGCAAATGTGTCATGGGGAAAGTGTGGAGATACTTTTAGAAAGGGCAGACTGTGAATGTAAGAGTGAGGCAAGAGCCAAGTGTGAGACACTGAGAGAATTTGGATGAGCCAATCAGGAATCGGGCATTCTCCACCAGTCTATAACTGGTATGGTCCAGAGTCACTGGAGAGACCTGGAAGAGACTTCCAAGAGAGAGCCCAGAGAGAGATAATAAGGGGAGAGACTAGAGAAACCTGGGGAGAATCCGGGGAGAATACAGAGAAACTCAGAAGAGACCTCAAGCAAAACTCTGGAGAGAAAATGGGGAGATTACAGGAATACCTTGGGAGAAACAGAGGGGACCCCGCATCCTTACACCCAGACTACACACAGCAGGGTTGGAACTGCTACACTGACCCACCTGACTTCTCTCCCAGACCACGTGGTATCCCACACAGGGCAAGGAATTTATGTCAGGAACCGCTACAATGACCAACCCAACTTCTCTCCCGGACTCTCCTGCACAATCTGTCCTGTGGAACAGGTAAGTCATGTTACTCGTCGTTAACATCACACATATCTATGACTAGAGTGTTTTGGTATCTGACTCCATTTAGTCTCTGCACTTTCAATTTGGTCTTAAACTGCAACAACCAGCCCTGAGCTCCCTGTTCCTTGTTAATTAATTACTGTTAATTATTGTTAATTATTTCCAAATGCAAATGTATGTGATATAATTGTATTAATTCATTATAATAAAAAGGGTTCTGGATAGTGACTTCCTATGGCCAGGATGGATTCAGAGTTGAAGCCCTGGAAGAAGCTACCTATTCTGCTGTCTCCATGTTTTCAACCTGGGTATCATCAGTTCTGTGAAAGTAAGGGCCATTTAAACAAGGTCTTTGATTTTTCCTGTTCATTCATAACCTCCTTTCAGCACAAGTGAAGTAAACTTTCCTCTGAAATCATCTTATTAGTTAGCTCCATTAATTAGATCCATTAGTGGAGAAAATGGCCTGTAAGATTTTGCCATCTGTCTGTTGTGTCCACACATGGAGAATATTCTTGTTTTCACAGAATCTTAGAATCATTTAGGTTGGAAAAAACCCTTAAGATCATCGAGTCCAACTGTTAACCTAACACTACCAAGTCCACCACTAAAATATGTGCCTACACATCTTTTAAATACCTCCAGGGATGGTGACTCAATCACTTCCCTGGGCAGTCTCTTCCAATGCTTGACAACCCTTTAGGTGAAGAAATTTTTCTTAATATCCAATCATCTAAACCTCCCCTGGCGCAGCTTGAGGCCGTTTCTGCTCGTCCTATCACTAGTTACTTGGGAGAAGAGACCAACACCCCCCTTGCTGCAACCTCCTTTCAGGTAGTTGTACAGAGTGATAAGGTCTCCTCTCAGCCTCCTTTTCTCCAGACTAAACAACCCCAGTTCCCTCAGCTGCTCCTCATAAGACTTGTTCTCTAGACCCTTCACCAGGTCAGTTGCTCTTCTTTGGACGCGCTCTAGCACCTCAGTGTCTTTCTTGTAGTGAGGGGCCCAAGACTGAACATAGTATTCGAGGTGTGGCCTCACCATTGCCAAGTGCAGGGGTACAATCACTTCCCTAGTCCTGCTGGCCACAATATTTCTGATAGAAGCCAGGATGCTATTGGTCTTCTTGGCTACCTGGGCACAGTGCCGGCTCATATTCATCTGGCTGTCAACCAGCACCCCCAGGTCCTTTTCCACTGGGCAGCTTTCCAGCCACTCCCCCAGGCCTATAGCATTGCATGGGGTTGTTGTGACCCAAGTGCAGGACCTGGCACTTAGCCTTGTTGAATCTCATACAATTGGCCTCAGCCCATCGATCCAGCCTGTCCAGATCCCTCTGTAGAGGCTTTCTACCCTCAAGCAGATCAACACTCCTGCCCAACTTGGTGTCGTCTGCAAACTGACTGAGGGTGCACTCAATCCCCTCATCCAGATCATTGATAAAGGTATTAAACAAAACTGGCCCCAATACTGAGCTCTGGGGAACACCACTTGTGACTGGACATCAATTGGATTTAACTCCATTCACCACAACTCTTTGGGCCTGGCCATCCAGCCAGATTTTTACCCAGCAAACAGTACATTCATCCAAGCCATGAGCAGCCAGTTTCTCCAGGAGAATGCTGTGGGAAACCATGTCAAAGGCTTTACTAAAGTCCAGGTAAACAACATCCACAGCCTTTCCCTCATCCACTAAGCAGGTCATCTTGTCATAGAAGGAGATCAGGTTGGTCAAGCAGGACCTGCCTTTCATAAACCCATGCTGACTGGGCCTGATCACCTGGTTGTCCTGTACATGCCATGTGATGGCACTCAAGATGTTCTGCTCCATAATCTTCCCCGGCACCGAGGTCAGACTGACAGGCCTGTAGTTCCCCAGACCCTTCTTCTGACCCTTCTTGTAGATGAGCATCACATTTGCTAACCTCCAGTCAACTGGGACCTCCCTGGTTAGCCAGGACTGCTGATAAATTATTGAAAGTGGTTTGGTAAGCACTTCCACCAGCTCCCTCAGTACCCACGGGTGAATCCCATCTGGCCCTGTAGACTTGTGTGTGTCTAAGTGGTGTAGCGGGTCGCTAACTCTTTCCCATTGGATTATGAGGGCATCATTCTGCTCCCCGTCTCTGTCTTCCAGCTCAGCAGATGTATTTATAGAAACATTTTTTATTGTCTTTTACTGCACTAGCCAAATGAAGTTCTAGTTGGGCTTTGGCCCTTCTAATTTTCTCCCCATACAACCTCACAACATCTTTGTAGTCCTTCTGAGTTGCCTGCCCCTTCTTCCAAAAGTCACAAACTCTCTTTTTTTTCCTGAGTTCCAGCCAAAGCTCTCTGTTCGGCCAGGCTGGTCTTATTCCTCCACCGGCTTGTCTTTCGGCACATGGGGACGGCCTGCTCGTGCGCCTTTAAGATTTCATTCTTGAAGAATGTCCAGCCTTCCTGGACTCCTTTGCCCTTCAGGACTGCCTCCCAAGGGACTCTGTCAACCAGGCCGAAGTCTGCCCTCTGTAAGTCCAAGGTAGCAGTTCTACTAACGACATTCCTTAATTCTCCAAGAATCGAAAACCCTATCATTTAATGATTGCTATGCCCCAGACATCCTCCAACCATCAGTTGCACCAGTTTTGCTGCTATTAAGGCTCTTCTTCTCCTCTGTAAACCAAATTAAGCAGTCCCTTCCCTTACTTGTCTTTTATGCTGTCACCACATGACTGCCTGAATTATTCTGATTTCAAGGTGCTGAGTACAGGCTGAGTTAAAGAGTTTGACTTGCAGAGTCCAGGGTCTGGTCTTTCACTGATAGGAGCTGTTTTGAAGAAAGCTATAAGTGAGAGTGTGCCCCTCCTTCACTTGGAAGCTGCTTTTAGGCTGAGACTTTACTGCTGGCCCCCAGCTGTGCTATGTATCACAGCTTCGTAGTATCTACACCTATGTACCTTACCTCCTTGCCTTTTACCTCCTTGATTCTGACTCTAATCCTGACCTATTGCCTTGGCTTCCTGGCTTAACCTCAGGCCTGCCATGTCACTATGGACCTGCTGTTTTACCACTGGACTGAGACTGACTTGCTGACTTGCTGACTCAGAATCATGCCTGAAAAAAAAAAACCTGCATCCTGCTTCAGCCATAGGTTCCATTTCTATAGAGGTCATGTGAAAATGATGGGGTCGGAGCTTGTCAGCAATGGTGTTCTTCCTTGGGAGAGGACTCAAGTTTTACTGGCCATTCTCACAGCCTGGGAGAGTAGCAGTGCTGCTTTGTACCAGACACCGCTGCTCACCACTCCTCTGGTTGTTTTCCATACTTCACATGAAGGGTGGCCCTAAGCATGTTGACCACACTGGGCACAGTGACCTTCACTTCATGGCTGCATTGTAAAGCATGTTGCTAGCACCCACTAGTGTGCTCAACACCACATCTTGAGCACCCAAAAAAAAGTCCTCTGAGGAGACATGGATGAAGCAAAGAACTATCGGCTACCCCTGACAAGAGGAGGGTGTGTTCAAGACAGGGAAATGATAAGAGTAAGAGCTAGGCCCCATTCCAGAAGTGCTGTCTTCTTGACCCCCACCAGATCAAGGAGCAGTAGACAGAATTATTCCTGTGCTGCACCCCTGCTAGAAGGTGTGACATGCCCATGGGCAGGGGGACCTCTTCCACAGAAGCAGGGCAGAGCCCATTTGCCCTTCTCTGGCAGCTACCTGCATTAAGGGGCTTTGGGATCTGGTGCTCAGGCAGTCTAGGAAAGAGCTGCATGGCTAAGAAGCACCTGCTGAAAGCCCCTGCTCTCCTGGGGTGGGGTGACAGTGTGACAGGTAAGCACTAACATCTAAGCAAGCCCTGGGTTTGAGTATTTTTTATCTCCTGTCCCAGGCAAAGGCTCTAGTTCTACCTCAACAGGGCAGATGTTTGGGATCGTACTTACCTGGGTCCTGGGCTTCCCTGGTACACCTGGGCCTGTTTTGGTAGAGATAACTTGACTTCCATTTCTTGGCCACTCTTTCTACCACTCATGTGGGAAGAGTGTGAGCTGGAAGACCTTCTCTAATGATAGCAGTGAAAGAAAAGCTGTGAAGAGCTGAGCTGTGACATCTTATGGGATGGAGTATCCTTGAGCTCACAGCTAGGCATACCCCTTTCTGGAAGCATAAATTGTGTCACAACCCTGGTGCAGTGTTTCAGGCCAGTGTTACCTCCATACTCAACATGCTTTAGGTGGAAGACCTGTATTTGGCCAAGTCCTAGGGAAGAGAAATGCTGAAGTAAGGAGCTGTGTCCTTGCCTTGCTAAGTTCCAGGAGACCATAATGGGAGATGTAGTCTCTTCAGGGCTCCTCATGGATCCTAGAGGTTAAAAACGGTCTAGAGAGGAGGTTGCTGAAATAACACTGTTGTGTTTGGATACATGCAGTTTTTCCACTGAGATGTATGAGAAGGGGACACGAGGAAGGGCAAAAGGAGCATCAAAACTCTTCCACCAAGGAATGTTTTTGGTAGGAAAACAAAAACTACCCTACACTTGGAAAAGGCAAAGCCCTAGCTGAATATTTTGGGAAAACTTTCAGTGTAAAAAAAGAGAAAAAATCTTTTGAACTGCAATTGTGAGTTCTAAAGAAGAAGAAGGAGTCTGCTTTCCAAAAGGCAATTAGCATCCTCATAGGACTTAGGGTAGGATGAATGGAATGTCCTCTGAGACCCAAAGAGTCAGGGATAAACCCCTCCTATTTGTCTGGATTGAAGGAACCTCCCTTTCGTCAGCCAGGCATTGCAGTAAAATCCCAAGGAAGACATAATTTATTCTGAACCACAAAGACAGCTCAGAGCCAGACACCCCCCTACATCCTGAGAGAGTGGCCATGTGAGGAGCTATGCTACTGTGACCTGGCAGTCATCTCCCTGATAGGTGTGGAGTCAGCTAGACATCACTCCTATCCAGGCCCAGAGATAAGCTATGATACGGCATTCCCACTCTACTGCACATGGTGGTAGACCCACCTGTGCCATCTCCTCTGGCTGCATCTTGCATTGCCATAATCCCTATCAAAGCAGTGCTGCCTAAGGAGCACGAAGGGGTGGGGAGAAGGACCAAGTTCTTTCTGTGGAGAGGAGAGTCAGAGTCTTGGCCTTTGTGACTGGGATCTAGCTATGCAGGAGATGTTTGAGAAGGAAGGCTGTGCTGCACCTGTGGGATATTCCCCACAACAGGGAGCTGCAGCACCAGAGACCAGCAGTGGGAGAGAGAGTTGCCCATGTGCCAAGTGGGACACGGTAGGTAGCCAAGAGCCCAACCACCATTTGCAGTGGAGTTGCTGGAACTCCTCCTCTCTCCTTGAGCTTGTCAGCACTTGGACTGCCACAGAGCTCCTGTCAGTATTCCCACCAGTCACCCTCTGCTGCAGATTATGGCTGCCTGGAAGTTTTCAGAAGGAAGACCTATCTGAGGTCAGACACTTTATGACRAGCAGAGTCTTGTTCTTCCAAAGGCCTCATCAGGTGGCAGCAGCCCCCTTCCCATAAATGAAAACACAGCTCCAGAGCAGCTGAGACAAACTCCAGAGGCAGAAGAACCTCAGGTTTGAGTACCAGAAAAAGAATTCCCACTTGGCTGAACTGAGAGGCAAACACCCACCTGGATGCCTGTTCTCAGGGCAAGTGGAAAAACTGTCCTAAATGGCAACAGCTGAGCTTTTCCCATCTCTGGGTGGCAACAAGCACTGCTGTTATATCCCCTGCCATCTATGGTTCTCAGGATAGGGTGAAACAGGACACTTCATCTTCTGTAAAGTCAGAAAGCACCACCCTGGGCTGCACAGGGATGAAGCAGGAGTAAGAGACATCATTGAGATACAGTACTTACAATGCCAGGGAAGACATTGCTTACCTCAGGAGGTTCAAGGGAGTAACGCTCGTCGCAAGACAGCCTATTCCATAGCTTCCTTACGGGAACAGAGTGCTGCATGTCACTGATCTCCAGAGGGTGGGGGAAGGTGTACAGAAACAGAACAAGTACCACCCAAAGGCATTTGCAAGTAGGATAAAGTGGGGAGTGAGCTAATGAGGGACAATCAATCAGCCTCATAGGCACAATGTTCACATACGGTGTCACAAGGGTTGAGTAGAGAGGAAGAATCACTTAATTCTGGAAATTTATTCTGGAATGAATCTGCTGGCTATACTCTTGCTAAGAGATCCCAGGGTGCAGTTGGCCTTCATTGCTGCCAAGTGTGCATTGCTGTCTTATATACAACTGCGTGTCCCACAGGACTCCTTGGTTCTTTTCTGCAAAGCTGCTTTCTGTCCATTCAGTGCCAATTCTATAGTGGTACAAGGCCTCAATCCATTGCGTATGCATGACTTCGCATTGTTCATGCTTGGCCCATTCCTCCAGCCTGTCGATGTCCATCTTGAATAGCAGCCCTGCCCTCCATACGTACTGCTCCCCGCCAAGTTTGGTACTTTCTGTGAATTGGCTGCAAGGGCACAATGCCCATCACCCCAGTTGTTAATAAAGACTTTAAAAGGTGTTGGCCTAATTATCAGTCCTTAAGGGCATGCCATTCATATCCAGCTGCCAGCTGGACTTTGTACCACACATCACAGCATTTTGCGCCCAGTGGTCCAGCCAGTTTGCCCTCCACCTTACACGTCACTCATCAATCCCTGCCTTACCCATTAGGCTACAAGGATACTATGGGAGGCAATGTCAAAGGCCTTGCTAAGGTGTGCAACATCCACTGCTCTCCTGCTGTCTGGTCAACCAATCATCTCATCATAGAGTGGTTTCCAAGGTAGACTTCCTCCATAAGCTTCCTGGAGACTGAAATGAGATTAACTGGCCTGTAGTTCCCCATACCACACTCCTTGCCTTCTTGAAGGCGAGTGTGATGCTTACCTTTTTCCAGTCATAAGGATCCTACCCTGATTGTGTCTTCCTACAAGCCCTGATATAGCTTATTAAGTCAAGCTGAAGAAAAAGCCCATGAAATTCTGTGACAGGTTAAAAGTTTAGGTATCTTAATATATATGCCTGTGAAATTCTGAAGAACAGTGTGCTAAAATTAATCTGGAATTTCAAACAGTGGTTCTATGACTATAAATATTCTGTATGTAATGTAAGCAAAGAAACATTTTAATATTTAAGGGAGTAAGTAGTACACGAGATCCAAACTTTTTATGATATAAATTATTATATTCCTATGAAAGTCAGTTTACAATGGCTGAAGACTAGACCATACCTTCCTGTTTGGTAGGAGTTAAGATTTCATCCCCTTCTTCCTTAGTTTAACTTAGATAAACACAGCATCCAAAGAGAACAGAAAGTCAGCATTTTTTTCCTTCCTCAGGTGTTCAGGTGTGTATCTGCTATACACAGTCCTTTCTTCCATTATTTGATTGCATCCCCAAGAGTCCTGTTGCCAAAAGGTCCATTCTGCTATTGCAGTTTTTAATGCAGGAGGTGGCTCCATGGTAGAATTGGACAATCAGACCTAGAGGTGGTGTGATGCTGTGCTCCCTCATACCTCATTTACCTGAGCTGACCCTTCCTGAACAGGGCACTGGTACTGATCTGATCAAGGATTGAGCTGCCTCAGGACAAAACACTCATCACTGTTTTGCTGGTGAGCTTTCAGCATGGAGAGTTGTCACAACTGGTTCCCCTTGCACCAGCAGACCAAGAGACAAGTGGGAACATGTGACAAGGGAAAGCACGAGTGGGCACTGACAACCTACAACTGAGCAGATTAATTTGCTGTGAAGCCTTTCCATAGGAAACACATCAAGCATAAATACATGGGAGAAGTTCTTCTCCTGCCTGTGCAGTGTGGTATGAACCAAACTTTGAAGTATGTATAATAACATCTGCACGGATTAGATAGGACTTCTCCAGGCCTGTTGCATGAAAAGTGAAAAGTATAGCAAACAAGGTACAACAATGGCAAAGATGTAATGTGGAGCAAGCTTTTCTTTCTGTTCCCCTATTCTTCAAATATGTGGCCATTTTTTTTTGGTATTCAGGTGGCACACAAACAATTTACTTCAACCTGATTTTTGTTTGGGAATTTATGTTGTAAGATATATTTCCTTTTGCTGATATGATGTGGTGGTGGTGTGGTTTAACTCCAGCCAGCAACTAAGCACTATACAGCCTCTCACTCTCATCCTGGTGGGATGGGGGAGAGAATCAGAAGAGTGAAAGTGAGAAAGCTCGTGGGTTGAGTTAAAGACAGTTTAATAAAGCTGTGCATGCAAGCAAAGCAAAACAAGGAATTCATTCACTACTTCCCATCGGCAGGCAGGTGTTCAGCCATCTCCAGGAAAACAGGGCTCCATCACGCGTAACAGTTACTTGGGAAGACAAACCCCCTAACTCCGTATGTCCCCCCCTTCCTCCTTCTTCCCCCAGCTTTATATGCTGAAGGGAATATCCCTTTGGTCAGTTGGGGTCAGCTGTCCCAGCTGTGTCTCCTCCCAGCTTCTTGTGCACCCCCAGCCTACTTGCTGGTGGGGTGGTGTAAGAAGCAGAAAAGGCCCTGACTCTGTGTATGCACTGCTCAGTAATAACTAAAACATCCCTTATTATCAACGCTGTTTTCAGCACGAATCCAAAACATAGCCCCATACTAGCTACTGTAAAGAAAATTAACTCTATCCCAGCCAAAACCAGCACAGGTGGGTTGACCTTGGCTAGCCACCAGGTGCCTACTCTATCACTCCCCCTCCTCAACTGGACGGGGAGAAAATACGAATGGCTCATGGGTCAGGATAAGGACGGGGAAATCACTCAGCAATTACCGTCATGAGTAAAACAGATTTGACTCAGGGAAATTAATTTAATTTACTGCCAATCTGAATCAGAGGAGGATAATGAGAAATAAGAACAATCATAAAACAACTTCCCCCACCCCTCCCTTCTTCCTGGGCTCAACTTCACTCACGATTTTCTCTACCTCCTCCCCCTCCAGCGGTGCAGGGGGATGGGGAACGGGAGTTGTGGTCGGTTCGTTATATGTTGTCTCTGCCGCTCCTTTCTCCTCATGCTCTTCCCCGGCTCCAGCATGGGGTCCCTCCCACAGGAGAGTCTTCCACGAACTTCTCCAATGTGAGTCCTTCCCACGGGCTGCAGTTCTTCATGAACTGCTCGAGCGTGGGTCTTTTGCATGGGGTGCAATCCTTCAGGAAAAGACTGCTCCAGCATGGGTCCCCCTCCTTCTTCACTGACCTTGGTGTCTGCAGAGTTGTTTCTCTCACTCCTTTTGGCTGCTGTTGCGCAGCAGATTTTACCCCTTCTTAAATATGTTTATCACTGGCTCAGCTTTGGCCAGCAGTGGGTTTGTCTTGGAGCTGGCTGGAGCTGGCTCCATCTGACATAGGCGAAGCTTCTGGCATCTTCTCACAGAAGTCACGCCTGTAGTTCCCCCTGATACCAAAACCTTGCCATGTAAACCCAATACATATGATCATCTTTGTTTCTTTACATTAATTCCCAAATATTTGGTTCTTAAACTGACTGCATACAAATGTCTCATTTTCTTCATTCTTGTTGGTGAACTGGATATATAGAATATCTGAAAAAGTATCCACAGTCGAGGATGCTGAAATAAAAATTTGCATGAATAATTGCGGGTGGAGAATGAAACAGCTTTTATCTTCTTCATACCCCCTCCCACACCCATCTGAATTTGAGACCACATCCCAAACAGTAAGAACAGGTCAGGACTGTGATATTGATACAGTTCTAGAATATCCTTACATCTTCTAGTGGAATAATTGAGAATATTCTCTGCTGAGAGAAAATTGTTGGTGCTGTTTAGATTAAATTTTTTCAAAGGAAAATGTATTCCAAATGTGTCTAAGCTCAATACTGCAATATTTCTTTATGCAAGTAGTCTGTCTGTCCTAAACTTTCCCTTACTGTTTCCTGTCTGTGGAACATCCATAGACTGCAATGATTAAGTCTGAATCTTTGAGCTGAATACTGACATCAGATAAAAATGGCACTATACTGTTACGTTATTGTGTGGGAGAGGTGTTGATTGTTCACCTTTTCTGCTGCAGAGCTCTCTGAAATTACCAAGCTCAGAACCATAAGGTGTGGAATTCCTCTTGACTTCAGCTGTAATTAAGAGTACTTATGCAGCTCCTGCTAATCACCACAGAATGAAGAGAGCCATGCAAATACTATTCAGTCGCGTTGACTGAAGGTCACCACTGTTTTACTGAGTGTTCAGGCTTTGTACTCTGAAGGATTTCTGTTACATCCACGACAAGTTTCTTGAGTTTAAAAAAATCACCTCAATATATACTGATTTATGAACAAGGCCAAGGCAATAAATAATATTTTTCTAAATGAGTACAAGTATACCAAGATACATATATATGATATTCTGGAGAAGCCACAACAGCACACTGGATGATAGAGCAGCTAAGTAGTACTTAACCAGATCAACAGCAAGCTTTCTGTAGAAGACTTATGTCCTATTTACATGGGATTAAACTCTTATTTATGTAAACCTAAATTTAGAGTTCACTTGCAGAATTAAAGATTTTGCACTAACTCTGAGCCTGTTTGGAAAAATAAATTGTGGTGAATGTAAGTAAAGTTTTATTTAAGCTTTGCTTCCCAAAAAGAAACCAGAAACATAGATCTGAGGCTGACATTCTTGTGTTTGTGCAAGGAAGGAAGGAAGAACTGTATCCCACATTGACCCCCCCCCCAAAAATGTGGTCCAAAGCAATTTTGACTGTATTGAAGGATGTGTTACCTGAGAACAAGACAAGAAGATTGTCTTTCTTAGTCTAAATCCAAAAGACTTTAATTTTGCCATAGTGCTTCCCACACTTTTTTCCTGGTAGCACTTGGTAGAGTTAATCTAGCCATAAGAGAAAGGAAGAACTTCTGATGGAAAATCTCATTGTTAATTCCACACAATGCCCTGTCTTCCATCCATGCTCAACAAAGGGTTCTTTGTGCACTGACAGAGAAGATTTCAGCGCTGTAGCCCTCCCCACTGCACTGGTTCCTAATCCTTATCCTTTTTGTGCAGTGAGAAAGGAATAATTTGGCATAGTTGGCACAGTCTGTGTTTATTATGCTTGCTTGAACTCGGGGGGGGGGGTGTCAATGAAACCAGGACCAGAGTCAGAAGGGCAGAGAAAAGCTGAAGGAAACATGTCAAGACAGTGAGTTAAAAGGCACCTGGGTTTGCTGCTTGTCACAGCAGTGTGACACATGACACACATCGAGTGCTGCTGTAGCAGGGACGGAAGAAAAAGTGGTGTGAAAGAGCAAGAGAAATGACAGGCCTGTGCATATTCTCCATCTTGGTCACTGCAATCCTCTGCTATGGTGGGGTAGCAGGGCTGCCCTCAGGCATGAAAACAGGATATCTTGTCTAAAAAGGCAACTGTGGGAGCAGGAAAAATATGTCACAAGTTTCAACACACTATTGGAACCCTGGATTGCAGTAAGCGCACTCTGCTGAGCAGGAAAGAGTTATTCAGGCAGCCCTCATTACCCATTTACCTAGTTCAGCGGTTCTCTTTTTTTTTTTCCTTTTTCTTCTGCCAGCTATTTTTGTTCTCTGTTTTCAATGGTTTGAGCCCATCCACACTCACAGAATCTACTGTGCTGTAACTTGTAATTCTAGAGCTGGATCCAGTTCAACTTCACCAACTCAGAAACTCGCTTCTCATTTACGGGACTGTAACTGTGGCCTGAACAAGGTCACTTGTAGAGGTGGTTTTCCTGGATGTGTGATTGCATTTCAGTAAAGAATTAATCTCTTCTTTGAAATAGCCCTTTAACGTGCAGCTGGAGGTAGAAGCATCCTTCCAACTTTGCCTTCTTCTTCCTTCCTGTTTGCAGGTAAGGCTTGATGAAAACTACTGTAATTTTTCTGGTGGCACCAGAAACAATATTTTTGTCTGTCCTCAGTTAGCCTAGAACAATTCTAGTAAACTGGTGTCTTTGATCTGTTTGACTTTTTTTTTTTTTTTTCCATCACTGATTCTGGGGAGGTGGAAAACTAGGCAGGGAGAAATTCTGCTCAAGAGGGACTATGTGCAGTGTTACTTTTCCAGTTATAGTATCTCCTAAGTTTAGTTTTATGAGATTGAGAAAAAGAAATACAATGATGAAAGATGTTTTGGTTTATTGGGTGGGTTTTGTTTGCTTGCTTGTTTGTTTGCTTGTTTAAAGAGAGCTTCCCTGTGCAATTATATCAAATGGCTAACTATATTCTGTCAGTGTCTGTCTGTACATGGAGGTTGTTTCAGGTCAAATTCCAAATGCAGAAGAAAGTGTTCAACAGATGAGAGGCTCAACACAAGACTGTTGACCTTGAAACTTGAACTTTGGCTCTTTTCGTGTCTGTTGAATGCCTGTTGAGTTGTGCTTGTCGTTTTTCATTTCACTGCATTAGCTTCAATTTCTCCTGATTCAACTCTGTGCAAATGAGAGTAGATCTAACTTTGGTTATTTTAAAAATGTGAGATTGAACTGAAATAATGCAAATTAGGGTCAACTGCTTTTCGCCTTGTTTCTTCTGAGTTTTTTTTGTTTGATTGTTGTTGTTTGCAGAACTATGTAGCACTGAAGGTGTTACCAGAGAGCTGCAACACACCGAACAACTGACACAGCATCAATCACCATCTCAGCTGCAGGACAGAGCCCTTCCCTGCACCATCAGACATGCTGCAAAGTGGTTTGTGGAGTTCTTAGACGCAGCTCTAGTCACCTTCATTTTCTCAACATTCTGCCAAGCCCAAAGCCTTCCTGAAAACGCACAATGTGACATCATTCTGGGATCACCAAAGCTGCGGAGCTGCTGTGTTTTTTCAACGTGGAGCCGCTGGCTGCTCATGTGTGCATCCTTCCTTCACGGTTTGCATTTCTTCAATTTACAGCCGTGTGCCACCCAGCGGCTGAAGAAGGAGACTGGTTCAAGTGCGAAACGAAGTTTTCCTGCTTTTAAAGAAGCGACACATTAACCAAGCCCAGAGCAATTATAGCGGGGACCATTGCGATTTTTTTTTTTTTTTAATTTAAGCTTGATGTTAACTTAATGTTCATCATATTCCAGTTTTTTCTTCATATTGAGTTTTCTTGTTACTGAATCCTAGCATTTTGGTTATTTCAACAACAGCAACAAGGAAAACAGAAACTGTGTTTAGCCTGCCTGCGGTCATTTCAGTTTTTGTAGTTTGTCTCTCCAGCTGCATTTCTCCTTTCCTTCCTTATCTTAATTTCCCACTCCTCCTCCTTTTGCTACAACAGGAAAAGCTCAAATCTAAATGCCAAATAATTTGGTTTCAGTTTTGGAAAATTAAAAAAATATACATGTTTTGATGCAAGAATGAAAATGTTGTCTTTTAATTTATTTCATCTTCTCCAGACAAGCCTGGCCTGGTGTGGCCGCTCCCAGCCCACTTGGTCTTGATGGGGCCAGTCAGACAGTGCAGCCCCCAGGACTCTGGAGGGGCTGAAGTGGTAAGGCTGCATGCTCTGCCCAGAACTGCTGACAGTCTCCAAGTTGGGATGGGCCAGGACACTGCTGGGCTGCAGGGGAAGGGGCTGGAGACAACCCAGTCTTTCTTGACCTTGTGAGGACTGAATTTCCCCCAGCTTGGCCTGCAGTGAGGCCCTGTTTGGTACAGGGGCAGAGTATGAGGAAAGTCCTCCAGGGATGGAGCCCCTCCCACAGCCTCTCCCTTGTTCCTCTATTCTCAAGTGTCCCTGTCCTGTCCCCCACAGCCCTGAATCCTCGTGTTCCCTGCCTCTATGTCTCTATGTGGCACAACTGGGGGCTGTGTAGAGACACCCCCTGGGCAGGGAGTGCAGGAAGAGGGAAGGGAGATCTTCCTTCAGCCCCATTCCAGGTCTCTAGGGCTGATATACTGGGGGATCACCCCACTCAGAATCTCTTTGTCCTGGGGACACAGCTCCCCTATGGGGCAGAGTTCAGCAGGGCCATTTGAGGCTCCAGGTTCAGCTGAGTGATGGGACGTAGATGAAAATTACCTGCAACACCAGGCAAGTAGACATAACCCTCGACCACCAGCACGGGTATGACTGGGAGGACATCCCCATCTCGTGAGAGGAGAGGCTGGGAAGAGAAGCACTAGATCCTGCTGCTTTCCAGGAAGCCCAGGTGCCCTGCTGCTCACTACCCCTGCTCTGCTCTAATTGCTAGCCCCAACTGTGTTCTCAACACCAAAAGAACCTGGGTGTCTTGGCTTCTTCAGCAGCCCCTAGAGACCCTGTTACTCAATTCCTTAGACATCAAATCCCAGACTCCCATCCCTGGACCCTGCTGCCCACCTAGCACTGCTTTGTTGCCCCACATTATGATGTAGTCGATGTATTGTAGATGTTCAGGGGGATCACCCTGTTCCAGTGCAGCTTGGATTAGTCCATGACAAATGGTAGGACTGTGCTATTTAGGTATCAAATGTCCGCAGGTAAGACTTTGCCCCATTTTCCTGTAGATAAATTTTGTCTTAGATCTTGTTTTAAAAGCCCATTCCACCTCTTGACCATACTATTACTTTGAGGTCTATAGGGCAGTTGGAATACCCAGGTGACTCCACAGCATTCAAACCATCCTTGGACAGTTTTATTTTTAAAGTGCATGCCATTGTCATATTGCATGGTAAAGAGCAAACCATCGATTAAGCCCTGCCATTGTGGCAAGACCATCTGCTCTCCAGCAGTGGAAAGCTTTCCCCAAGCCCAATACCATTTCAAATCCAGTAAGGAGATAGTGCCACCCTCAGTTTGCCAAGTGGACCAGGAATTTTACCATCTTTGAGGTTAGCGAAGGTTTGGCCCTCCTTGCAATGTTTTCTGATTTCTGCACATATTTCACAGCTGGATGTCAAGGCATGTGCTTGTCAAGTGGTTAGTGGCCACCCCTGATATATGCCTAAGTAAATAATCTGTACCAGTATGTTCTAACGAGGCATGCAGCCAGTGGGCTAACCAGTTCCATTTAGTGGAATCAGGGTCTATAGCAATATTAATTCAAGCTAGCCAGTCAGCTTTGGCATTGAGTTCGGTCGGCTTCCTTAGTGTTAGCTTTCTGGATACACGTCCTATTCGAAGGGAATGGGAAAAAGCTAATTATTATAATTTTTCCCAGTATGGGCATCCTGAAATTTCTCTTTTCCCTACTTGCCAGTTATGTTGTTGCCAGTTTTCCAAGCCACTGCATTGCTCCAGCCCATACAGCATAGGAGTCAGTATAAACTGTGTCGGCTCCAGCTTCAATATTGTCACCGCAAGCTATACTTACTCATCAACACCTCTTATCATCACTTAGCCACACATTCCAGTAAAAATGAGTCTTTTTATTTTTCTCAGCTTGTTATTTTAGGAAGGAAATCATGTTACTATCTAACTGCTAATGTTTCCAGAATTGTTTGTTGTTTATTTTGCCTACTGGTTTCTTACACATCATAAACTGCACAGAAACTGCTGAAAGTGACATGAAGAGAAGTTCAGAGTCACTATGTATTTCATAAAGCAAGGTTTATTGTTATAAATCAATGCTACATTGCTGTTCCTGTGCATCGCTCATTTTTCTGAGCTGATCCAAAGTCATGCTGAAGGGATCTGAAGGAAGTCCTACCAAGAATCAATGTTTAAGTTGCTGCAGCCAAGTTCTGTGTCAATGTCATCTCTAACCACTAAATCTGGTAGAGTGAGGTATGAGTAGCGTTTTTAATATGCACTGGATGTCACTTAGCTTTCTGTAGTCTGGCAAACTGCTCCAAGAGTATCTCCAAAGTATCTCTTTTCTGTGGGTGTTCATGGAGTAACTGTACTACATTACCAAGCAGCCTGTTGCTTTTTTTGGGGGGGGGAGGATGCAGAGTTAGATTGCTAATTGGTCTGGAAAACAATATGAAGGTGGGTCTTGCAACACTCATTGGTGAAAGGAGAAAGGTGGAGGAATGTGTGTACGTGTGGGAAGTAAGAGCATACTCCAGCAGTACATTTTTACCAGCAGTTCCCTTTAATTGTATCAGAAGATCTCTCAAATTTATTTTCCCTCCAAGTGTGAACCTCTGTGTACATCAATACGTGTGACAGGATCAGTCATGGAAAAGAGAAAGGGTGAGGCCTTTTGAAAAATCCCATCCAGCAGAGTTTCTTTAGCCATAGGAGCACTCAAATCCTCTTGTTCCTTTCCTGTGCATCAAAGGAATACAGTGTGGATCTGTGGGCCTATATCTGGCTGATGGTATCAGTGTAAACAGGACAGAGAGAAAGTGCATTGTGCTGCAGCAACATAACCATACTGTTGGTAGGGGAGCAAGAGTTGAAAGTAATTTATTTTCATCTGAAATGCTATGCTTGCTGGTTCTCAAGACATCAAAATGTGCCTCATGTCTTAATCTCTTCAGAAGATAACGTTTCTCCTTGATTGCTCTTCAAAACTCTTGAAAAAATTTTGGCTGAGAATTTTGGTTTAAACAAAATTCAGTCAGCAAGCTGATGCTTTCTGTGAAATTGGTGATTCCTGTCAAAATCCTGTTTGGATGGGGAAGTTTTGGCCAGGACAAGACAGGAGTTTACTATGCAAACTTATATTTAATAGGACTGGAGCAAGCCAGAGTCATATAGTCACCTATATCTCATGCAAATAATTTCTCATTGATGTTAATGGATTTTGAATCACTCCCTAATGGTACCTTTAGGGAATGAGGATTACCTTCCATGGAATTCCATGATGGGCTTATCCAGGCTTGACACATTGTCTGAAGGCACCAAGAGCTCTCTATATTTTGTCACTTCAAAACCAGAACCTCTCAAGCAAGACATCTGTGATTCTGTTCAGAAAGTTAGCCTCTACTGCACCATGCTCCACTCTGGCATTAAAATCTGAGATTCTGTGCTCTCACAAATGAACATGTAGTCTATTTTGGGGATTCAGGTCAGGCAGAAATGGTTTATTTCTACATCTGTTGGAGAGAACAGAGTGGCAGAGGTTCAGCCTTCTATTGCTACAAACTCTGACTTAAGACAATAATACTAGGATTTACATACAGTTATAGCAGATATAAGCTATTTTGTGAAGGGATCTAATATGGGAGAGTAGTCACTGCATAAAAGGATACATTGTTACAGTGGATGAACCACTCTTTTCCTAATTTTGCATATTTATAGGCTCATAGAGGAAATGACAGAACGGTCATTGCAAAGAGTCTTGCATGATCACTGGCCAGGGAGGACTGCCAATGAGCCAGAATATGTGTATTTGCATACTGTACAGTCACTGAGAAATAATGTGGTTTTAATCACGAACAGAAAGCCAGAATCAATCAGAGTGGAAAAACGGCATACATAACCTGTACAACATAATTTCATTTCAAATGTGTGGTACACATCCAGAGGGAAGTAAAAGGAGAAAAATTAAGGTGTGAAACAGTGTGGATGAGGTAATGCATATTCTTCTTGAAATGTGGAAAGTATGAAGCAGTCTCCCACCTGATTCTGTGAAAGTCAGTTCTTTGCTAGCCAAGGAGGCAGACAAGGGTGCTTAGCATAGAATTACCAAGGGAATTTATTCTCTCATTTTAGGAATGCACATAGTGGTGCCCCAGTCTAATGCATGGAGGACCCCGATACAGAGGAAAACACGGTTTATCTATGTTATAATACAGTTTGTGTAGACCAATCAAATTACTTATGTTAAGGCGTGGGCTAATCAGTTMCTATTGCTCATGTAATCACTAGGTACTTGTCCCGTGCAGGATCAGTACATGCTTGTCTTGTGCAGATGGCGTGGACATATGGCCAGCGGTGTGTTAATCTTCATTGCTCTAAACCAATGTCCCGTGCAGGTGTGGGGGGTTTATACTGGATTCTGGTTGATTGCTCTTCTGGCTGTGATTGTATGCCTGGGTTTTTTTGAAAGGTAAATCTTCTATTGTTTTATTGTTGGTATGGGACATTCTGAGCTGGTAAGAGCTGGCTTACATTGGGTCTTCAGGTCACAGTGACCCTGAAGTAAAAGCTCATAGTCCCAGGTAATGTTCATTCTTTGAAGCAAGTCATATTGTAGTTAGCATCTTGCCTTTCACAATTCCTACCTCCATCCTGTGCTACTGTGCAGTAAAGCAAGTCTATTGCCAGGCTGGTAACATCACTTAGGCAATTGTTGCTTTCAGACAATTTGCTGCTGTGTTTTCTTAACTTATTTCCACAGTCACTGCTATTCCAAGCTATTTTGGAGCTTGGCATAAAAGTAACAATAAGTCTAGCTTCTGCTCCATGATGTGCATCCAACATGTGTGCATAGTCTAAAGGAAGACATTGTGCATTCTGGAGCTGTAAAGCTGTTGTAAGCTTTAGCTCCTGCAAAAATGCGTGGAGAACCAGTGGCCTTCTATGCCCCAGACTGATAACTACTCTCCTGAAGGTTTATTACCATCAAGGGGTGTAGTTATGTCATAGGCAGGGGGCTGCCTGGGGTGGGGAGCAGTGTGGGATTCCCCAGGAGTGGCAGGGAGGGGCCGTCCTACCAACCCAGGCCTGTCCCACTGCCCCAGCCAGGAGCAGTGCAGGACAGGGGGCACTGAGGCCAGCCCCAGCCCCAGGCATTGGGCACCTCCCTGGGGATGGGGATGGGCCAAGGCTGGGCAGGACTTTGGCTCACAGGTGGGCCTGCATGTGGGCCCAGCTTGTCAGGGCCCATGGCTTGGCAGGGCAGGGCCGTGGGGAGCTGGAGACAGGCCCTGCTGCACGGTCGCTGGGGCAGGGGTTTATGGCCCTGGGGGCTGGCATGGGGTCCTGGGCCGTGGGCAGTGTGGGGGGTGGCCAGGGACAGGTAAACCTATTGGTGCCCTTAGGGCCCTGATGCTCTGTGCCCAGAGCAGTCAAACTCCATGTGTAGCATAATGGGGCTAGTAGCTGTTTTGTGTCTAACTTTGGGCATGCAAGATCTGTAAGATGAGCCTTTTTAAAACCCTGCCAGCAGAAGCAGTTCATACCAGATATATTAAGATCAATGTGATCATACTGCAAAGAAACTCTTCTTCTGGACTTAGAGCTAGAAAAACAGTTGAACATTGAAAAAATGTTTATTTTCATGAACTTTGCTAAATCTGGCTTTACTTATTTCCAATAAAAATATTAAATTCTTTCTAAAATTTTGTATTTTATTGCATTCAATGATCTCCTGAGTGAGTCCCATAGTGTAATCACATGTAATATGAAAACACTACTTTATTTGATTGGTTTTGAACGGCCATTAACTTAAGTGGAATTTGGTCAACTGATTGAGGAAAATATTGGAGGGAATGTCATAACATTAGGAAAGTTTTAGGATGCTGTGAATTGATTTGAAGAACATAGAATGAAGAAGAAAATGTTCCAATCTGAAAGACTGTGATTTAGCTTAGACGATGAAAGCTGCCTTTCTTTATGAAAAGACAAATGTCTTTTAATTTTTATGTTCTATTTTCAAGAGAAGTTGGATGTTCTCTCTTTTATAATTGTCAAGAATGTTATTTTTCAGCAGATAGATAGATATTTTTGTTGAGTTAGATGACAAAATGAAAAATATTTGTATTGCAGGAGATCATATAGCTTCACAGTCCAAGATGTGGTAAGATGAAATCCAGAACTTGTTACATCAACAATGCTTATATTAGATGTTTTTCTTTTTTGTTGTTGTTTTGGGGAGAATGAAACCTGAAACTTACTCTAGCAGTTACTCCCTAGTGCTGTGATTGGAAGGAAAGCACAATTTGTATTTCCAGATCTTTCCATATCTACCACCAGAATAAAATCTCTACAGTCTGGAATCATTAATTTAGAGCTTTTCAGTATCCCTGTCAGGTCAGAACCTCATTCTCCAGCACATTKTATGTGTAGGGAAATAAGACATCAAAAGTGTAAAAGTCTTGTCCTGCTGTTACACAATCAGCATGTGACAGACTTCTGATGAGCTGAAAGCTCTTGAAATCCAGAATCCTGTCTTAATGGCAATATCTTTTGTTCGTTCTTTTGTTCCTCTTCTCTCTCATAGTCAGATGTGGTTTAATAAAGTAAATTAACTTCTTCAGCTCTAACACACAAAATCAACAATACAAAAGGAAAAAAACCCAGACATCTATTTTTGTCCCAGTTCAGTTGTGTAAGAGTTGTCAATGAAGTTGTCTCTTCCTTTAAGATGTATCAATGTGTAAATTTCCAGAAGAACATCAAGCCCTTTAAAAATGTTTTCCATTCGTATCCAAATTGAATTGTTCTGGGAATTGATTGTGTAAAATATTCCAGTAAAATGTGGGAATGATTCTTTAGACAGTGACCCACGCTTGGAAATCTTGTACTAGCGAGTAAGTCAGAAATGGAAGAGTTTATTCCATGTAATGAAAGGATGCAGCTACTTATTCCCAGTGACATCTATAGCAAAAATATAGAAATTGGAAGTTTTAAAACTTGATTTGGTTCTTTCAAATCTATATTACATGTTACAAATCCATTGTTTATTTTAAAAGGAATAATTTCAGAGTAATGATGCCACATTATTATGGGAGTACTTGCATTAATTAAGGTTAGTGTGTTTTATATATATAAATTCAAATTGATTGGTGTTCCAGTGTGTGATATCTATGTATCATGTAATTTACTACACTGGATTAGGTAGCACATTGAGAAGATAATAAAAAAAACCCCAGTGTAGGAATTTACAAAGTAAGATCAAAAGGAGCCTATAACACTGCTGTCTAACACTGTGTTCTCCTTGATGGTCAGAAGACAAGGAAATGTAGGCCCAGATTTGTTGCTTTGAATGGATTTACTCCTATACTAATAAACTCAGATCCAGGTACAAAATTGAGGGCAGTGGAATTCAGCATTAGTTAAATAGAGATCCCCATATCTATGGCATAAGACTATAACACATTTTTATTGCTATAAACATAAATACTATAGGTGCAAGTGTGTAAAGCATAATACAGCAGTATAGCTAAACTGCTATGAAATCTGTCTGCTGATTGACTTTCATTGTAAGTTAGAAGCAGAATCCTAAAGAATAGTTTAGATATGCATACAACTAAGTGTCAATTTGATTTTAATGCAAATACAGTCAGCTGTCTTTACGTGTATGTAGATGTCTATTTTTGTCAGCTCTGTATGCCTCAATCTCTGAGCCTGTAATTGTGGAGATCCACTGGCCCTTGAAAAAAACGCCAAATGTAATTAGAGAATTTCACTCACATCCTCTACAGCAGCCAACTGCTGGAAGCATGTGGACTTTGTTGTACCTCCTTGAGCAATTGTCCATCGCAAATACCTAAAGATGAGTTCTAAAAAAATTTCTCCATAGAAGTTCAATACACTGGGACAGGCAGCAGTTTTCAGAGACTTCAGTGTCATTTCAGCTGAGTAAAATGTCAATTTGTAAATTAGAATTCACTTGTCACAGCATAGTTTTAATCTACAATAAATATTATTTAATTTTGGAAAAGCACTGTCTTTTATGGTTTTTCTGCTCTTTTTCATACTGTATGGATAAAAGCTTAGTAACTGGGACAAGTGAGAAGCTGGACATCCTGTTTCTTTAAAAAGAAAAGTCAAGATAGCAAATTCATCAGAAAGACCACAGAGGAAAGGAGCAAAAGGAAACTCCTTTCAGGAGGCATGGGTAATTAAAATACAGAGATGTGCTATAAAATTTGGTATTCAAACCTGATCTGCAGTGCTGTCATCTTTAAAACTTCATCAAAAATTCTACTTACCATAAGGCACTGGAGAAAACTAACCTTACTCAAAGTGCTGTAACAGCTTTAGCAAGGTAAACAGAAAATTAGAAGCTGAACTCAGTCACAGGAGAAATCAGAGTAAACATAAGCTTCAGTAACATCCTCTTTGACATGCAAACTAAGTATCTTAATTATTGGGACTATTTTGGCATAGAACACCACAGGAATATAGCTTTCATTTAAAGAATTTAGTCTAGTATTGTAATGTTTAGTCTAGTAGACTACTACTACATGTTCTACTTCAGTTATAACATGCTGAATACTTTAAAAAAATGATTTACTAATATTTGGCCACAAAAAATTGCTGATGTGAATTTTGTCAGAGACTGCCAGGATTGTGTTATTTGAAGATGCTTGTTTTTTCATTCCAGCAACCGCTGGCACTGTATTTTTCAGCAACCACTGTAAATGGAACCGAAGATCAAGAGCAAAAGTCCAGTTTTAAATTAAGCCAGAAATACTCCAGGATCATCACTGAATCAAGCATAGCCTAGATGTTTCAGATAACAGGTTTGCAAAGTGTCCACTGTGCTTTGAAAACCTGAACCTAACGAACAATGCCACACTATTACATGCTTCTCTTCTTTTCATTTGGTTTGGTCAAATCTACAGGTGCTGCTATTCATTATAGGTCCAGTCACTAGTGTTACAGCAAGACATTCATTAACATTTATTTGAAAAACATGATTCACAACGTGAATTGGAATTTTGCTTTGAATTGAAGTGGATTTTGGAAGGCATAGTAGGAAATCTTATTCCTGGTAGCCCGGAACACTACTCACAACAGACCTTTCTAGGTATAACCATAATTCCGATAGTAAGCCATACTCAAGAAAAAGCTTGGGGTTTGTGCTGGTTTTGGCTGCGATAGAGTTAATTCTCTTCATAGTAGCTAGTATGGGGCTATGTTATGGATCTGTGCTGAAAACAGTGTTGCTAATACAGGGGTGTTTTCATTATTGCTGAGCAGTGCTTACACAGAGTCAAGGCCTTTTCTGCTTCTCACACCACTCCACCAGCGAGTAGGCTAGGGGTGCACAAGAAGTTGGGAGGGGTCACAGCTGGGACAGCTGACCCCAACTGACCAAAGGGATATTCCATACCATATGATGTCATGCTCAGCAATAAAAAGCTGTGGGAAGAAGAAGGAAGAGGGACGTTTGGAGTTAGGGGGTTTGTCTTCCCAAGTAACCGTTACGCGTGATGGAGCCCTGCTGTCGTGGAGATGGCTGAACACCTGCCTGCTGACAGGAAGTAATGAATGAATTCCTTATTTTGCCTTACTTGCGTGCGTGGCTTTTCCTTATTAAACTGTCTTTATCTCAACCCACAAGTTTTATCACTTTCACTCTTCCTATTCTCTCCCCAACCCTGCTGGGTGGGAGTGAGCGAGTGGCTGTGTGGTGCTCAGTTGCCAGCTGGGGTTAAACCTTGACAGGGTGAGGGATTCAATTTACATGTGCTGGTATCATTATCACTGAACTGAAATTAAAATTAGTGTTAGATACTCTTCTGGGATACTTTTTCCTGGTAAACACGAGGATAAGAAACATGACCTGTAGCAGAAAAGTTCTCGTAACAAACCAACCTCAAGAGCCTTCTACCTTATCAGGGTTTTTCATGACAAGCCAGCACAGCTCAAAAACATTTTTAGGAGCCAGTGATTTGGAGATAATTTTTTGATGTAACAGATAACCATAAAGTGCTTGTTGCATACAAGATCGGATGTATGTATTTGGAATAGTGTGTCTAGCAGGCATTTGGGAGTTGAATTGCATTGTATTGTGTTCATGTCAGTGTTGACTATGGCCTCAGCCCTGCTTATACCATCGTTGAAGAATGTCCGTCAGACAAGGATGAATTATTCTCACCATCACTGAATATAATAGCAAAAGTTACCTATTCATTTTCACTGAAACCAGACAGTAGAGTGTTTACAAGCTTTAATTACCTGCAAGCTAAAAGTTAGGTCTACTGAAATTCAGATCAGCCTTTTTCCTGATTTCTTACTGAGAACATTCCTTCCCTCCCACATCCACGTTATACATATGTGATCTCAGAACTGCAGTTAGCCATTTCAACTACCATTGCACTGCAGTGTGATTAAACACACAGCTTTGAAAAGGCCTGGCTCCTGCTTTTAATAAAAATTGTGCAGGAGTAAGTTTTAGAAAAGCACAGGAAACACTGGTTTCAGAATGAAATCATTTGAGCTGAATCAACAGGCCAGCGGGAAAAATGTGACAGTCAGGACAGGCAGTTTGTTTTGACCACTGCTGCAGTAGAAGGCCTTGCTTTTAAACCACAGGGTTGGTGTGTGCAAACTGAGCAGAAGCAAGTTCTGTTTCCAGAGCATATGCTATCATATCAGATCTAATTCAAAAGTCTTGATGGCTGGAAGGTTATTGGGTTAATAAYGAGGTGATTGTTCCCCCATACACAGATGGAACCTTACAGCTGACTTCTAACAATTCAGAGAACTGGAACTTTTAGAAAGGAAAGAGGACATTCTTGGAATGCCTGCTTCAAGCCTGTTCCTCTATTTTAACGGTATCTAGAGACTGTGCTGCAACTACCTCGTTAAATACACCATCTCACTGGCAGACTGAAGTCTCAGCATTGGCATCTCATGAGACCAGAACTCTCTGCAGAGGACCATCGCCTCCTGGTAACGTGCCTGATAACTATGGCACATCTGAAAATTGTGAATTCCTTGCGAAGACAGTTGTATTTTGCATGGGAGAGAATATTGAGGCTCATTGTCAGTAGGAACTGTGATTTAGCAGATGGCAAAACACCTAAAAAGTTCTGCCATTCTGACCATCCACCTATCAAACTCCTACAATGCTGCTGCCTTATCATCTAAGCACTGTTTTCGATCATCTGATTTTCCTTCTCATTTCCTACGTTGTTAATTTGAAGTTTTGTATGCCTTTTGAAAGAAGACACCATGCCACAGTCAAAAGAGCTATATTTCTGTGTTTCTTGTTATGACCACACATTCATGGTATTATCTGAGCTATGTGTAACAAAAATGCTGCAAATTTTGCATTCATGTGGCTAAAAATTATGCAAGTGCCTGCAACTTTTTGTACCGCAATTATGTACTGCAGAGCTCTTGCTTCCAGAAGTGAAGCTACATACTTGGTCAAACACATTTTGAAGTAGAGATTTCATAATAATAAAAATAGAATCCTGTCTGTTATGAAGGTACGCTTTGCTCAGGATTGACTGATGACAGATTTGGTTTTAAGAAGAAATATTCCCACAAGTTTTTCCCTCATTGGGGAAAGAAGGGGCAGCAGCAACAGGACACAGAAAGATGTTTTCTGACGCATCTGTGGCCATGGAGAAGTCCACGCTGCAGCAGGTACACTGCTGAAAAGGACTGTGGCCCATGGGTAAGGCCACACTGCAGCAAGTACACTCTCATGAAGTAAAGGAGCCAAAACCACAGCTTTTTCCCACAGACATGTTTCACCAGTGTCATGGTTTAATCCCAGTAGACAGCTGACCCCACACAGCCACTCACTTACTCCCCCCCAGCAGGATGGGGAAGAGAATCAGAAGGGTAAAAGTGAGAAAACTTGTGGGTTGAGTTAAAGAGAGTTTCATAGATAAAGCCAAAGCTGTGTGTGCAAGCAAAGCATAATAAGGAATTCATTCAGTGCTTCCCATCCACAAGCAGATGTCTAGTCATTTCCAGGAAAGCAGGGCTTCATCATTCGTAATGGCTACTTGGGAAGACAAACGCCGTAACTCTGAACATTCTCTCTTCCTTCTTCTTCCCCCAGTTTTTATTGCTGAGCGTGACACCATATGGTATGGGATATTCCTTTGGTCAGTTGGGGTCAGCTGTCCTGGCTGTATCCCCTCCCAACATCTTGCACACCCCCAGCATACTTGCTGGCGGGGCAGTGTGAGAAACAGAAAAAGCCTTGACACTGTGTAAACGCTGTTCAGCAATAGCTAAAACATTACTGTGTTATCAACACTGTTTTCGTCACAAATCCAAAACATGGTACTATAAGCCCTACTATGAAGAAAATTGACTCTGTCCCAGCCAGACTCAATACAATCTGCATCCCTTATTCCATACCATTTACACCATGCTCAAGTCCCACAATACTGAATACTGATTAACCACCCTCTTCTTGTCCTTTCATATAGATACAGATATCATTCCCTTAGTCTATTAGCCACCCCTGTAAAATGTCCATAAAATGTCCATTGAGTTCATGTAGTCCACACTTCGGGCTCCATTTGTTGTAATGCTCATTCAGGACAGGGCAGATGGCGTGTTATGTGGAGTTCTTGGGGCACCAAAGCCAACTCAGGTCAGGTTACTGCTGCACTTGCACTGCTTCCTGTGAGGCTTGTCCTCCATTGCTTCCTGTTGTTCCTGCTATAGTACTTCCTATAACATGTTCCTCTAATCATGGGTTACAATAATTTAAAGGTATATCCATTACTATCTCGACCCCTGGTGCCTTAGGGTTTAACATTGCAATCAACTCCTCCCCTTGCTCCAGTGTGGACTTATCCATGGGCCACAGTACCTTCAGCCTGGAGGCTCTCTGAGCAGCAGTCCAAGAGCAGAGCAGGGAACTGGATGACAGGCATCATTTTGGCCAATCCATACAGAGCAGCTGCTCCATGCATTGATCATCATGATCATGCCTCATAGCGCCTTCTTAACTGATCATGAATTAAGCCCAGGAGGAGGCACATTTCAGCCCTGCTTTCTTCTGCCTGTTGACTTCTAATGCTGAGTCCAGAGCTCATTATTGGAACTTATTTGCTTATTGGCAAAATAAAATTAACATCTTCACACACTGGGCCCTATTCAGTATATAACTGAATCTAGAAGAACATACAGACACAGTGGTATCTTCACAGACAAGGGCTGAAGAATGGGGTCCCCAGTTTTTGCCTTCCTCATTTCACTTCTGAATAAGCTCCATGGTCCAAGTCTTACCTAGCACAAGTTATCTCAAGATCTACATTTCCCAGGCACAGATGCTGGAGATGGCAGAGACGTATGCTGAGCTCCACCTCTTCAGCAGGCAGGCAGCATCCCCAGCCACTCTCAAACTTATAGTATGGCTCAGATTTGTCCATACCTGTTCTAGTTCCCTTTCGCAAGGTATCCTGTTACCACTCAAAAGGTTTTCCTCTCAAATATAATCAATAATAAAAAGCTCCGGGCCCCAGCCCAAACCTCTCTGGGAAACTACTCCCCAAACCTCACTGGGAAAGTGGTTACAGATGCTGCACTGTTGAGAACGTGCAAATATTTTCTGCTGTCTGAGTCAGGTTCTGAAATGTTGTGGCTTTGTTATAAATCTCAATGTTTGGTACTTAAGGGATATCTTTTGGTTTGAGGTAAGTGAAGGGAGTACCCCTGGAAAGGTGCCCACTAGGAAAATTTCAACAAGACTGATATACTCTTATTAGTGTGTCTGGCTTTGCTGGGTAAATATTGGGTAAGCAATTTCCCTACTGTTTGCTGCATTTTCCTTATTGATAAAACGGCAATAAGATATTGTCACAATTATATGCTACAGAGCCTTTTGAAGAAAGGTAATTGTCTAGCCAAGTACAAATGCACACAGTACACTTCCCGTTTCCCTTTGTTCTAGTCAAAGCTGCTTTACAAATATGGTCATACACCCTGGACTTCTTATTGTTCTAAGGAAGCCCACAAAATAACTTTTCAGTCTGTCAGACAAGAATCAGAAGGAAGAGATGACCGTTTAGACTCCCCATAATGCTCATTGTCTGTTCATTGAATTGTTCCCCATTACTGCCACGAATTCACTCTTTCCCAGTTATGTTGTCACATCACCCTTCTTCAGACCAATGGATCCGTGTCTTAGCACTTCACAGCATAAGGACACGCTGCTAGGAAAGCTAGTTCTTGAAATGCAGAAATCTGTAAGGGCGAAGAACAGGTCACACTGCTCCATAACAATATGCTTAAGAAAACTTTACCTTGTCAAATGTCTCTGATCATTTTCTCCATTAATAATACTGTCCAAAAGGTGGAAGTATATTTGTAACAACGTGAAATAAACAGATGTGTCCTGAAAAAATTGTTAAAAATTAATCAGTGCTTCAGAAGGATGGCCATTAATGTCAAGATAGCTTAAGGCCTGAAGGAAATCCAGCAAAACCAGTATGCAGTCCAGAGACAATTTCATTCCTAATTCCCAGGAAAGTATAAAGGAGATACTTTTTTTGCCCAAAAGCAAAGTGAGAGAAAGTGATGCAAAGTGACTTTCTTGTTACTTATTCTAAATGGAGTTCCCCTCTCCCTTCCTCTTATAAACACATGATGCATCGCATACTGTTATGACCTGGACCGGGCAAACCGGTGGGGGGGGTCATAGAGGTTTCTAAATTCCCTCGGGCTAAATTAAGGTGAAACGACACAAAACGATCGGTTAAACGTTTTGTTTAAGGTAGAAGCAATCTGAACTTAAGCAATCTGAACTTGGAAAGCGTATCAATAAACAACCCGAACTTAGTCTGCACAACAATAAGCAACCCATAACGGTAGGCAACGTGGGTTCTACTGAAACATTGTAGGAGAAGAAAAAGAAGAAAGAGAGGAAAAGAAAAAAGGAGAGAGAGAGAAAAGAGAGAGATATCACCACCCTTGGATCCCGCGATGATGACGCACGTGGCAATCCCCCGGTGGTGGGCGCGCACACGCTCCTTGCGTTGGTGTCCTTTCACAGCCTTGTTTCCCGCCTCTAGGACACGCTGGTCATGCCCCTCGAGGACTTATGTAATTCCTGATCTTCTGCGCAGGCGCCATTGTGGGGGTGGTCGCGAAGGGTCTTGTGGGTGGTCTTCGGGTGGTGGGAAGCCCCTTCCTCAGATAAACTCTGTATGGCCTTTTGCCAGAGATGATGAGTCATCCTTACTTGACAGAACTCGGAACTGTGCATCCTCCGCTACGCCCTCTGGGTCCTGTGTTAATCAACTTCTCACTTATTAATCGTTGCTATACAGAACTTGCTTTGCCACAATGTTTGAGATATCAACTTCACATTAACTCTTTCAGTCTCTCACACATACTAACAAAATAAAGTCTTCCCTTCGCTTGCTAATTTGCAAGGAATGTGGTTGTGTTCAGCACAAAACATTCTCCTAACCTTAGGGGAGAGACTGTTCGGAACAAAATGAGTATTTGGGTGTCCTTGGTGAGGTGAAGTATCTCAGCATATCTCTCAGCAGGAGCTCATTTTCATAATTTCAAACAACTGGAGAGCCCCATTTCTCTTTACCTCTCATTCAGTTAGCCGTTTGCATCCCAGGGTTTGAATATCAATGCCTCTAAATAGTGATGTTTCCATACACTCGCTGCAGATGTGCAAGTGAGTTACAGCACATGTGCTCATCAGATCCACCTTCATGAGGCTGTTATGTACTTTAACATGAAACAATTCATGATACGAATCTCATGACCTGTGGATAGTTCCCACAAATCTTTCCCTCAGCTTGATTAAATATCTGACCTTTTCTATTTCATCACAACACTGTTGACCAAGCAAGTCAGTTTTCTCTTGACTGATAGATGTATTTCTATACAAAGTCATATGTGAGGATCTGTTTAGAGCTCACTAACTTCCACTGTTACTTGCTTTCTTTGGGGGAACACTTCTTCTTGAGATTTAGACTGAAAAAAAGTGTATCTTCACCTGGACCAGAAATGGAGATCATGTTGTACACAAATCTGTTCACCTTTGCACTCTTTTATCAGTGGAAGTGACCTCCGGCTGCTGCTGAAGAAATACCTCAATTTGCCTTAGTTCAGCCCTCAGTTCTCTTTAATTTATGCAAGGCATTTCTTGAATCTGCCTCTCACCTGAAGTGCAGCATAGAGTTCCACAAGGTTTCATTGAAACACTTATATGAATTGACATATGAAATTGATGTGAAGCCACATGAAGAGCTTTGCTGAATTTCTAGATCTGACAAAACAAGGAGAGCACAAAGGGAGATGCTCCTTTCTGAGAGGAATGTAAGCGTCTTCTATGGTTAGCAGGGTGCTGGACTGAGGTGAAAGAGGTAATAGCAAACAAAATCACAATGACAAGCTGTCATTGGCCTGCAGGGGGAAGTGATTAAAGCCAGTAAGGAACTGATTATGTAGATAATGGAGAGTCCTTAAATATTTACAACATTACTTCATAATAACCTGTTACAAGGACTCAAATAAACCGCTACAAAAAGGAGGTATATTTCTGAGGGCAGTGTTACATTTGTTAATAATGTTAATAATGTATTTCTGTAGTATGAAGTAAAAGTCAGGTTCACACTGTCTTGCAGAGAATTCTATTGATTTACATTACCTGAGGCGTTGTTCTTTTGCATCATGAAGCCATTGAGCAACACAGTGAATTTACTTACATTTCACACTAGCAAAAGAATGAAAGCCCATCCTCTTAGGCCTTGCTCATATCACTTTAATTAGCTAACCTCTATCAGCTGCTATGCTAACTTACTTTGGTTGGTTGGTGAATATCCTTCTTGCAGTAAAGTATATATGTACCACCAAGTGATTTAAATGGCAGCAAAATAAATCATTCTCATAGTGATGTAGGAGGGGCAGCACAGAAKTTCATTCCATTTTATTGTATCAGCATAAATTCATGTCCCCCTTACATGAGTAGAGCTTTCCCATGCTGAAAAGACCTAGACATATAAATGATTACAGTTAAGAACACAAAGTATTTTTTTCATAAGTTAAGGAAAATCATTTGAAAATCACATGCTCAGTTAAATCACCAACATTGTGTGTATAATCATCATAAAACCAGGATGCACCCCAGCAGTATGAATCAAAGGCAGTGAAGTGGAATCAAAGCCAGGCAGTGGAGAAAGCCTGCTTGTCATCATACTGTAAAAGAAACTAAGACCAGAGCTAATGTAAATCAATAGAATTCTCTGCAAGACAGTGTGAACCTGACTTTTACTTCATACTACAGAAATACATTATTAACATTAGAGTTGAGACCAAGCTAGCCCTTCTCAGGTTCAACGTTGCTGTCTTTTATAACGTAAATAGTGTTCAGTGACAGGTTGTTTCTTAAACAGCGTCAAAGCTTTGACAAAGAGCAAATGTGAGATTTTAGCTTGTAACTTCAGTAGCGAAGAACAACCCAGAAGGAGAGTGAAAAGGTTCTATTTTCTCTCACAGACTGCTTTTCTTCTGAGCTTGGGGAAACTTGCTTGTAGGGCATCATCTTTAGAAGTGGGCCATGTTTTCACCCCAAACTTTTCTTCTGTGACAGGTCGAGACTCTGTGATGCCAGCACATGTAGCAAATATTTAAAACTTTCCCCAACACTCTGTTCATGACATTCAATGAATCATGCCAGGTCTTTCCCCCAGAGACACCATTATACTCAACAGCAAGAGCTGAAAATGAAGCTAAACCAGAAGCAAAAGTTAAAAGGAGGGCTTTCTGTTGACTTTAATAGGTTTTGAACCGGGGACTCTTGTTTAGAAATTAGGACATTTGCACTTGTATTGAAAAATAGCTCAGAAAAATAGTGCAAATTGTGCCAGACAACTCTTTCTTAGACATCTGAAAACTGTAGTTCATTAATTCTAACCAGGCTTCTGTATGCATCATAAGAAGGTGAGAACTTAACTCTAGAGTTAAGAGTCCAAGTATAAAATGGGGAATGGAAGATGTAAAAGACAAAAGCAGACACTCATGGGCAAACAGTTTTGCTAAGTTTTGCAATTTTGCTGACCTAGACTTAGAGCTTTTCTCAAAGTGCCTGTTCTTGGAGTCTTGAGATGAAAAGAAAAAAAACCTACAGCTGTTGTTTAACAGAAATAACTTCCAGAATGTGGTCAAAAGGCTTGAGAGCATCAGCAATAACAGCTGGCTGTCTGACTGCAAATAAATCCACCTGTTGTAGTTGTTATTCTTATTTTTGTTGTACCTTATGACTTTAAAGTCTGTCTCGCAGCTTGTGCATGGTACATGACTCATTGATTCCTAAGAGCTTGGGGTTGAAAATATTGCAAAAAGTATCTTTCGATTACTGTTCTAATATTAATCTGAAGTTTGTACAGTTGCTTTTGGACACTGTGCCTAAAATCTTGTGAGAGTGGGTGTTCCCAGAAAACATTCAGAACTTCCAGAGTTTAGCGTGTCTGAAATTCCATAAACAAGACAGCTTAGCTTATTTGTCCTTTTGTCTTCCATGTTTTTGGAAAGAAAAAGGTGAATTATGTTGCTTGAAGATGGAAAATATCCATGAAGCAATAGATTCTTTCCTCTTTCATCAAAGAGCTGTTCCTTGCTGTTCATTTTCTGCTAGAATATTTATTCCAGTTTAAAGCAGCATAATCAGCATGGGGAAAAAAGATCAGTGAAAATGTTATTTGCAGTTCACAGAAAAGTGACAGGTTAGGATTTTCTCTCAAAAGAGATGAGTCGCATTTTACGCAACCCTAATCATTAGTTTTTAAAACTGGGAGGGTGGTCTGAATAAAAAATACACATCTGAAAGTGCTAAGTAGGAGGAGTAGCTTAAGGAAGGATTGTCACAAGCTCTCCCTGCTTGGCAGTGACCTTTTTGTGAACTTAGGAAGGATCCAGCATAATATTAGTTTTAAAAAGCAAGCACTAGAATCCACCTGGAAAACTACAGTAGTTCAGAAAAGTGTTAAAGTTGTAAATGTGAAAAAGCAGGTTTTAATTAAGAATAAACCACATGGCTTCTTCAAAGCAGGTACTGCAATGATGCAAGACAGATGTTCAGATTTTGTGAGAGATTCTCAAGATTAGGTGCTTGGAGGAAAATGTCAAAGCTGGGATGTTACAGGACAAGGTGCAAAAAAGTTTGAAAATGACAGTTAAAAATGACGTTAAAGGGAACGTCATGCAGTGTAGCCAAAGGAGAGTTTTTTCTTGTGAGGTTTTCCTCATGGTGGCATGGCCAATACTCTCCTTTGAAGGGCATCCCATCCAATCATTTCCATCTTTAGAATGGCACTCCCAAGCAACTTTTGGTGACTAACTCCTTGTGAGTACATGCATTCAAATGTGAAAGAACTCTGAATGAGAACCAACAGATGTAAAATAATGAGCCAGAGAAGAACACCAAGGAGGCGTGTATGTGCTGCTATGCTGTGGACAAAGGCAATGTGATCTGTCATGCAGTTAACAATGCAAGAAAAAAGCATGACAGTTTAGATAACTTGAGTGTGGTATAAATCAGACCAGTGGAGGGATTGCAGCATTCTATAGAACTACAAATACTTTCTCCGGGGAGCTTCTATCTGCCCAATTTAATGCCTGTGCAGGTCTGGAGAGCTCATAAAATCAGCTGCGTCCCAACAGACACGGGACGTGTCAAATTTACATCAGCAAAATTTCATCAAACCCCATTGAGCAGCTGGAACTGCATAGACAGGCAGCTGAAGAGAGAGCAGCTGAAGAAGCTAAATAAGCCCTCTAGGAATCGAGTTCAGCTATCCTTTCAGGCCCTGTTGTGAGGAAGAAACGGTATGTGGATCTGCCTAATTACTGTGCATGCTTTGGCAGGGAAAGCTCGCTTCATCTGGGCTTTTCTGCAAGTGGCATGAATATCACCTAGCTGTTTTACCAGGAATCAACTGCCTATGCATAATTATCCCTTCCAGAGGGGAAGCACACTCTCAGTGCAGGGAACACTGCTCCCAATTTTTTATAATTTTGTAGTAAAGACTATCATTTATAAGAAAGTGCATTCATGCCACCATCAATAGGGGGCAGTCTTTGCTAACTGCATCTGTCCTCACGGCACGGTGCTATGTCTGCCTTTTTGGGGGTGTATTTTCATGCCGACAAAGTTCTTGTCATGTGGGCTTCTCATCTGTTTGCTAAGCTGTGGATTTTTTTCGAATCTGTTCAGGACAGGTAGCATTTCTGGACTGAGCTAGACCAGCATGGCCCAGGTAAGCTTCCCAGGCAGTACTGTGATGAGGTTGGTGGCAGCTGAGAGTTACCTAAATAATATGATATGTAATCAGGACTGCTTCAATCACAACATAAGCCACTACACTAATACCAGTAGGAACCAGATCCCCTATAGAAGTTCTCATAAACTTTGATTTTCTTCAGTCAGATTAAGCAAATCCCAATTTGCTTAAAAATACTCCGTCTGATGATATCACAGGAGTGTTTCAGATTATACTGGCAGGTCTAGGCCAGCAGTGAAAACTGGATCTATTATTAGGCCAGATATCACCTACTCATTCAAGATTCTTTTCCTTCAATTGCACATAATAATTTTCCCCTTTATTTGCTGTTAGAATGCTGACCTTGTATTTCTATAACATGAGTTTCAGATTTCAGTGAGAATCCAGTTGCAAGGGGCACAAAATAAAAGCTTCATCCAAGGACTTTTGAAATATGTTTAAAAGTTTCTATTGCCTTCAGTTATCTGTGTACCAGACCCTAAATTTTTTCAAGGATCTGGGTCATAATTGTGTAAATGCAAGC
Source organism: Phoebastria nigripes (assembly GCA_035582835.1). Classification (NCBI taxonomy): domain Eukaryota; kingdom Metazoa; phylum Chordata; class Aves; order Procellariiformes; family Diomedeidae; genus Phoebastria; species Phoebastria nigripes. The sequence continues at coordinate 264,239 of JAYKAV010003422.1, forward strand.
TAGAATTCAGCTCCATGAGGTGCAGAGGTCAGCTCCAGCTCATTAGTAGTCAGTCTGGGTTCACTAACATTTCCACTGAGTAATTTCCATTCTCAGTAAGAGTGGGTCAGAAAAGGATCATGGAACTTTTAATGAATACAAATGGGGAAACATCCCAGCACTACATTTCATCAGGAATCTGCATGTCTCTAGGTTTTTTAACCTAAGGAGAGCAAACTACAAAGTATGAGGGATGATGTTTCATGAGAAGCAATGAATCTTTAGGCAACTACTATAAAAAGTAATAAACAACCTCCACCTTGCCCTCACAGCTCTGCAAAGAATGATAAAATTTGTTACCCTTGTGCAGCATTCAGACACCCCTACAATTAGAAACATAGCACCTTGAGAAAGTATAGAAATGATCTAGCTGGACGTCTTTGCTACATCCACAACTGTGTTCAGCCACAATCTGTAGTGTTGGGTTTGCAATTTACCACTTTCTTTCTCCCAAGACCCTGCTATCATTAGAAAATTTTTTCAGTGAGTCATTAGTACTTTTCCAGCTGTGGCAGTCATTTCAACTTGCATTCAGAAGTGACTGACAGACATGCATTATTTTTTGTCTTTAATGACATAAAATGCAATGCAACAATGCCTTAGATAGGGCAGGGAAAGCACACAGGCACTTTTTCATTTCTGGACAATAGCTGAGTCTGGTGTGTTATGTCTGTCCGATGAAAAGTAAGTCATGTTGATGCTGGACTTCAGCATCAGATCTCTGATTTAGATTCTCTCATTTCATTTTCTTTCTTATGTCATATTATGCAGCCAGTCTAACTGGCTGTAAAACAGGCAGTATAGGTGCAAATGCACGCACCTGTGTCTTTACTAAGGAAAGAAAAGATATGTATTCATCTGGATAAAATTCAGAATAATATTATGACATTGAGAATAAAATATTCCCAAAACCACTGGAGGCCAAATGGTAGTATTCAACTAAACATATGAAAGCTGAGAAAGAAATTAACTTCCAGGTAAAATTAGACATGTTATTATAGTTGACTCAATACTTCTATCAACTGTCTTCATTTACATGCCCCTCTGCTTCCCCGGAGGCCAGCTGCAAGAGAAAGCTTCAGGAAGCACAAGGCTGATTATTTGCGTAAAGAGCATTTTCACAGGTCCTCTACCAATAGCATCTGAATGTCTTGGTCACAGAGTGTTTTCAAAAAGAGCTGTCCTCTGAACCTCACAGGCTATGAACCACCTGCAACATTGTTAGGGCAATAAGAGAGGTGGTAGGAACAAAGAGTGAAAATAGAACCACCACCACTGACTTGGCACCTAATTCTACTCAGAAGAGCTTCAGCATAGCTTTTGATCTGTCTTGTCCAGCATGGCTTTTGTACAGATTAAAGCTGAGTCTTAGTATGTGGGCTTTGGATTTAAACAATGATTATGCATTTTCAGAACTGGGACACAGATAGGAGCTCTGAAGAAGAGTAATTTATTTGACTGATTGCCTTATTTTGTGTGTTATTGTTGAAAAATTGTTGAGAAATTCCATGCAACTGCTGACATTATATTTCCTCTCACCCAGATAGCAGTGGTGAGAATTTATCCTCTACATTGGCTGAAAGGGATCCCATTTGACATTCAAAGTCCTCTGGACAGTTTTGATTGGGTATTTGAAATAATACATCATGTTCTAACCTAGAGATAAATGTTTGTATTCCAAGAATGACTGAAAGGATGCATTTATATGCATTTATATGGATTTCTAGTAGGAATTGTTACATTCCTGGATTATTTGCTTTTTTGCAGATATTCTTATTTCCTAGTTTTTTTCTGAGTACTTCTAAACATTAGGGTTTTCACTGGATTTTTTTTTTTTAATTAATTCTGGAGGGATGAATATACAGATAATTTATTTAAACCCACTTAGAATATTTCAGAATATTCTGAATATTCTGTTTCATTTTGCCTTGTATCCCTTCTACAATAAAAGGAACCTATGCTCCTAGTTCATAATTTCCTGCATGCTTCTGGCTCTGACTGCCTAACAAGGTTCACTGATGGACAAATACTATGTCTGCAGCACGCACGTGAACTTTCTGTGATGAAATCATTTCAGTTAGCCAGGTGCAACATGCGTAAACCAGGCATGCTACCTTTCTCTTTAGAGAAAGGGACACCCATTGTTATAGCAATTGAGCTAAAGACTTTTATTCCAAAACCACTTTGTTTCCTGATCAATGAAATGGACAGGGTATGTAGCTGCCCTATTTTATGATTTATTTTATCAGTAATCATTTTTTCTAAGATAGTAAAAATCTGTTCACTCTCATCCAAATACAAGAAGTTTTTTTTGCTGAAGACATTTCCAGATTCCTTGTTTACCTTTTTTATGATTATTTATTTATGGTAACTTCCTTGAGTGTCTGCACATTACAATTTGAGAAGCTGTGTACAATGTCCATTCACAGATAAGGATTGGAGAATCAATTACAGCTGTCACTCAGGAAAGTACTGTCATCTTGGTCATAGATGATCTCCCCAGTTCTGTAGCTCCTCATAGAGCTTCTGCTGCAACAACCAAAATATCGGTATGTTTGAAAAGCATTGAATTTCAGTCATTAGGGAACTTGCCTAAAAAAACAAGGAGATATTTGGTGCCTTTCTTCTCCCTTCCTGATAAAGGAATATGTGTCTGCAACCCTGGAAGCATCACAGTGCTTTGTGTGTTTTTTAAGAGTTAGTTGCTCAAAGCCGTGCTCCATTAAAGCCTCAGAGATGTGATGGAGAGAAATGCTGACCCAGCTAAGACCAAGGTCCATCCAGTACAGTGCTGGCAGTGTCGAAAAACAGACAATAAAATGAGTGTTACGTAAGAAGAGATCTGCAGCAGTATTGTTCCTGTTCTGTCTTTCCAGTCTCCAGCAGTTCAGGGATTCTGTATGCCAGAAGCGGTATGTAAGTAATTAGCAGACCTCAAAGAATTTTTGCTCCATAGATTTATCTGGTCTTTTTTTTTAAAATCAGTTAAACCCAACAAGGACAGAGAAACATGCCCGACAGGCAAAATGACACAGAGTCAGTGCATTTGCTCCAAGATCTCTGCAAAGAACACCCTTCTGCAAAACAAGGCCTTTACCTTGTGGAGAAGTGTGTGTAGGATTAGTGCCCAAATCTCCTCCTCATGGGTAGTGCTTGACTGTGGTGACCCTTCTGGAGCTCCTGGGCCAAGAAGATCCAAAAGTGCTGTTGCCTAGAACTTCCTACCTATTACCCAAACAAGGAGTCACCTGAACTGGTCACCTATGACAAATTTTATCCCAAGCAGATTTTTTTTTCTCTAAGTGGTGTTCCCCCTATAGCTGTCGCCAAGGCAAATTACATGGTCGTTTTAAGGAATAGGCTGTATTGATCCTGATGGGAAGACCACTGTACGTCGAGGAGTTAGTGATCCACAATACAGTTAACCTGAGCACGCCCAGGCCTGCGCTGCGCTGTGCGGCACATACAGCGTGGTCCTCAGGCTGCACAAATCCCTTGGCTGCAGGATAAACTCAACCAGCTCATTGTAACAGAGGAGTGTGCAGGCAGCTCCCACTTGGTACTAACGATACTTCTCCTGTACGGCCTTGCCTTTAACAGTGCAGAAAGGAGTTTTCAAGTGAACTGTGTTTCTGTTTTGACTGTAGAAATGATAGAGCTGTTTCCTTGCAAGAAAAACCTATAATTGCTTGAAAGACCAAAAAGGGAGAATGTCTGCAATGGGCCACGTCTGCATGGCATGCTGCATGTTGGAGACTACCTAATCATGACAGCAAACAATTTGCAAACTGAGCAGTTACTAAACCGAAAATTATCTCCTAACTTATGTGACCAATAGTAAGAAATAATGATTAAGTTACTTGAAAATCAGAATAATTTAGATTTAATTGGAACAAAGACATTCATGACATTTAGAGCCCAGTGAAGGGTATTTTGTCAGCTGGAATCCCCAGAGATGGATTTGTGCTTTCATATTCATTTCTGTTTGTATAACTTGTTTTGCACATCCGCTTAAAAGTGACATGTTTTGTTCTGAAGGCCTTTTCTTGGCCTAAGATGATTTAAGCATCGGGAACACAAGAAGCTTTACTGTCTTTTAAGTTCAAAACCCTCAGCCAGCCAAGAAGTGTCATGGCCAGTGTGAAACCAGGACAGCATCAGAGGGGAAAGGGAAAGCAGGGAAAACTGGATTTTCTACCCACTAACCATATCACATAATTGAGTTCTTGAAGTACTCAGTGCTTATGATTGGAACTATGTTTTCAGTAGATCTCAACTTACATTGTCCATGCATGAGTAGTTTTTTTTTAGTGCTCATTAAATCTTTGTGGAAAAAAGGTAGCAAATAGACCAGTAAATTACAACTCAGCTAAGCCTCCAAAGAAAGGATAAGAACTACCAGCTAAAAATTTGGGGTCTTAGTTTGGAAGAGAACAGAGACACTGATGGTTGGGTCATGTCTTTCTCTGAAGCATTCCACTGTGTTCTAAAGATTCTGTATGTGTGTGTTTGTATAGCAGTGAATACGGGAAAGGTAAAACAAAAGATGCATTCTCCTTACTCTCATCACCACATGCCTCTCAGTACCCAGTTCAAAATGTTTTTTTCTAGGTCACAAAGATAGGGCTCAGAATCCACTCTTGGTTTCTGCCTTGAACTTCTTTTCTCCACAAGTGTGCCTTAGTCCTGCTGAAAGCAGTATGCTAGCCAAATAACATCCCAGACAATAGTAGTTCTTCAGGAGAATCCCCGTGTCTTTCAGTCTTTGGAGTGGAGGGGTTTTTTAGGTTTTTGGGCCTGTGTCTGTGTAATAATTGTGTACTCTCACTTCAGACTGCAGCATGTCTTTCCATCATCAGGGAAGGGTGGCATTTATATATAGCTCCCAGGATTCCCAGCATACCACCACTTCTCTACTATAACTCTGACCACTTGTAGATTCTTTGGAAAATTTGGAAAATATAATCCAGGGTGGGAATGGGTCTCTGTGCAAGTTTGCAAGAAGAATGTGAGGTCCTGACACCCCTGTGCTGATGACTTACCCAACTTGGACCAGCATGCAGCAAGAATGATCCTTTTGGCTGCTTGCCTTTCTCCTGAAATAATGCATGTGGTCCTAACATAACTATAGTGGCCCGCGAAGAGCAGGTGGCAGCATGCACACGCTCACACGTGGTTACAGACTCGAACCACACAGTGCCCAATTTTGGTTATAGAAAGACAACACCTGTATAACAGAAATCATGTCTTATTTTACCTTATTTTGCCATTGAAACAAATCTAAGCACAAACAACGTGCTGTTTGTTGTTCTCTGATGGATTTGAAAAAAAAAGACTTTCCAAGTTGGATGATGTAATTGTAGATACCAATCTAAGGAAGCGTGTCGGGAAGCAAAAATAAAACAAGCTTTCTCTGCCACCTTGGCACAATAATGCAGCTTTTAAAAATTGTAATAACAAAAAGAAGTAACATTTTTCAGATGTTCTTTGGAAGAGATATCTGCATATCAGACCTTCCTGGGATTTGTATGTTGTAACAACTGAAAAGTTTGGTTATTTATGTACTGGTTTTCTTGCTTAAAGGTTCTTGTTTAATCAGATCTGAACTGAATGTAATCTGCCTTCAGAAGCCAGGGCATAAACTCAACAGGTTGAGAGAACACAGCTTCAGGAACAATTCTCTGCTATTACATTGGCCACATCAATCTCTCCTGGCTTTCTCATACCTCTATGTTCTGAGCACAGATTTGATATTAGACTTTTCTTGACAATTTGTCAAATTCCTAGCACCTTTCAAAGCATGTACACCTCCACATTCATCTGTTAATTGCATGTGGAGTAGTTCTGCAAAGGGTAATGCAGAGTAACTTAACAAAAAGGCCAAATTACTAAAATGATCAACACTTGATTCTAATTTTGAATTAACTTTTTGTAAAAGTGGGGTGGTCCAAATAATATCCCAGCAATTATTTGACTGGTTTAAATCTGTTACTACAAAAACCCCAAATTATTTCAAACATGCTACAGGACTGAATGGACCAGCAATACATTTTTGATAACCAAATTCTGATGCAATTTCGTTTGTCTTTTAAAAATATTTTCAAAAATTGTTACCTTGTTAAGATGGCATTTAAAAGTCCCATCTTGCATCTGATTTGATTTTGCTGTGAATGAAATATGAATCTAATCTATCTAACTATGTGTACTCATGTTTTGATGCAGATGTGGTTCTGAAAACTATAGGAAATTGGTTTCACTTGAGAATCTCCAAGTATTTTTCAGGGCTGTGTCTAGGCTTGGCAAAGAACAAGGTCAGATTGTTGACATTATTGGGAGAATTGGCTGAAAAAGATATATAAAAACAATGAATTGTCATCTCTTAATGTAACTAACCCAAAGAAAGACAGGCTGTAGAAACTGATTGGGGTTCTGGACCTGACTTCAGGTTCAGGAGCAATGTATCACTGCACCACAACTAATACCACCAGATATCATTCCTGTGGTTTTGTGGTAGCTCCATTTTTAGACAGTCTGTAATGAAACACTGCACCACAAATAAAAATTTACCCTAGAGCGTAACAAAGCAAAGCTGCAGGAGGATAAACAGGAACTAGGGGCACAAACTGGGGACATAAACTAAGCTGGGCAAAGGAGAAATAAGGAAAATTCAGTTTATCATGTATTTAATTAATAAGAATTAGGGCTTTACTAATTTTCTTACTGATATGTGTTGTTATATCCTCTCTCCTATTATTTCATATTTTCATAATAGTACTTTCAAGTTGCCATCAACAAATTTGCCCCAAAATCAAAATATATCTGAAAAGACGTTAGCGTGGTGTGAGAATATATCTACTGGTGTAACTGATGCAATCTATTTGGATTAGGTTGCATCCTTAGAACCTGATTTTATTTCAGGAAATTTCTTTTCTGTAGGCCTGAATCTATGTTATTTTTCAAGTCTATATCCAGACAAAGCCTTTTTTCCCAGTTTTAATTGTTGTAGGCTATAAAATGGATTAGTGTTTAAGTTGAAGGAAAACCAGGCAATAGTCTGTATTTTTTAACTTCAGGGATGAATAGTAAGGTGCCTTCCTCAAAGTGTCTGCACACATGTATACATGAATATTCATTCAGTAACAGGAGGCTAGGAAACAATCTGGAATTGATAGACAAGCTCATCTGGAGAATGTATACTCCATAGCTTGCTCTCAGTGCAAGAGTAGCTCTCCATAAATTTCTTGTTTCTCATCTGCCAAATGAGGTTAACATTTTCTCATTAGCAGAAGTAAAATTCTTCTCACAGATATAACATCCAGAAGAACTTAGTGCTCCAGATTCTGCTGTCTCTTGTGTGATCCAGAATAACTATGCCATTAGATGACAGCAATGCAATTTGTTTTGTTGCTCTGGTAATCTCCAGCCTTTCATCCTATATTTATAGTCTGGGCTGTTCTGTCTAGAGGGACTTAGTATGGGACCCCAAGATTTTGAGCCAGGTAGGACAGTGCTTTTTCTGGAAAGAGGCTGTTCTTGCTCAACACTAAAGTCTCTCTACTCAGCTCTGGCAGTACTGAAGGAGAGAAAAATAAACAACTGTTTTGGGAAGGAGAGGATTCCTGGGTCAGAGGCACTTAGTGGCTCAGATTTCTAGGCTCTTCATGTAGTTTGTGGAATGAAACAGGTGCATCCAGAGGGAAATCACTGTGTCTTAAGGTAAGCATCTCTAACAGGGATACCATTGACTGGGAAGTTAGCTTAGTGGAGGTGCTTACCTCTTGCGGTGCTTAAAGCTGAGTGACAGGAACTCCATCCCCAATGCTTGTGCAGTCTGCACAAGGGGGATCACGACCAGTGTCCTACACCTACAGGAACAGCACAGCATAAATCAGTTTCTGATTCTGTAAACTGGCACTGCTGAGATCTTAATGCAAATGTCATTTATTGAAAGGATGCTGCCATATTATCCTAGACTACTGGTTTTGTTAGTTTATATTCTGAGCACTGAAAAACTTGTTAACTTTGATTCATTGCCAGCATTCTGCCTGGCATAACTTTAAATGACGTTGATTGCTGCACTGTTGGCAGTGCCTACATAATCACACCAATCCATTGTATCTATCCTTCATAGTGTAGATGCAAATGGATATGTCAGACCATAACATCTCAGGCAACTAAAAGCTGGGAAATAAGATACACAGACAGGCAAAGAGAGCAGATTCCCTTGAGGCCCCATGTGCTGACTATTTGTGCCTTTTGGCCTCCCTCTCTCCCCTGCCCTCACAGATGCTTTTTTTTTCCCCCCTTGTTTTTTACCTGTACAGAAGTGAACTATGATAGTACAAATTCAGCATAGAGGAATGTCCTGACACAAATGTTAAAGACATTTGTGGGAAAGATGATTTTCATGCAAAAAGCCAGGATGGACTGAAACTTCTCTATGACTTGGGATCACACCCTGTATTGTACATGGGAGTCCTTCCCATCCTCCCAAAGTTGTTCCACACTGCAGGAGTGGCCTATGGGTCCCTCCATTAGAAAGACCCTCACTGTCAAATATTGACAGTTTCTCCCTTTGGTCTCACTTACTCTCCCCTCTTCTCCACCTGTCTGTGTCTTTTTTCAGAGTAGGGACAGTCACAGAATACAACCCTTTCACCTGCTTGTGTGTATGTCTGTTATTTTACATGGTAGTAGGAATTTTTTTCTCTTGCATTTCTTAAGCTTTGGTCTGTGTGAAACGCTATAAATAAGAGATGGGTCTGAGCTGCACAGTCTGTATGTGGGAATCAGGGTGCTACTCTGAGTCTGTAGTCAAATTCAGTGCTTGAAACATTTCTGGCAATGGCTTCTGTGTGCTCTGCTATCAATCAAGACAGCAATCCATTTCAGCTGGAACAAGTTGGTCTAGTCCTGCTGAAGTTATCTGGCATGTATGGGCTAAGGACCTAGCCCAACATAGTCTGTTCTCCAAACTGGGACAGGGACGCCTCAGAGAGGCCCTCAGAGAGACTCCTCAGAGAGGTCCTCTGTATCTTATGCTCTTCATTTCAATTTCTCCTGCCACCTGTTTTCCTGTGGCATCATAACAATACTTCATGGGGCAGAAAAAGCAAAGAGGAAATTCTGGCCAGAGTCATCATATGAAAAACAGAGCAGGTCAACCTAACCTTATTTGCTGGGAGACCACCATAAGAACCTGTGTTTTTAATTATTTCTTTTTAAATTTGAAAACCAGATGCTAAATGTTAATCTGTGCAAGTCTTCAAGCCATAGGAGAGGGGAGGCAAGGCAAAGTGAGATGAGGGAGCTAGTGCTTCCGAATTTAACATGGTACTGGTATGCACTTGACTGGAGGATTCATTTATTTAAGTTATTTATTTAAGGAAAAACAGGTTTTAAGAAAGGTGAATTGCATTCTTTTTCCTAAAAAAGCCAGTTGAGGACACAGACTGACTGTTCTTACTGCAATATGTATGTCGCAAAATGAAGAGAGTTGGAGAAAACTGTGCCTTCAGTGCTAAGATCTCAATGAACTGTCTCTGTATGCAAGTCTCAAATAGGCCTCCCATGTGAAGGCCCTGAGACTTGTGGAAGAAATATACTAGATAAGAGCAAGGGATTTGCTATCTTCTTCTATTCTCATTTCCTGGAACTGTAGGACAAAAACCAGTCTTGCCTAAAATTGCAAGGGGCAGAATGGCCACCCCATTACTAACTAAATTGCCCATATGAAAAGTATTTAGGAATGTGCACCTTACACCTTCTCTGAACTAGTTTTGCTAAAGCACCTCCTCCCAGCTCAAGAGCTGTCCAACCCAATGAGTGGGAAGTGAGGCAAAGTTGCCAGGGTGCGCGCATGGATGAACAAAAGGCTCCTGAGAAAACTCAAAACCAAAAAGGAAGCACACAGAGAGTGGAAGCAGGGACAGGCAACCTGGGAGGAATACAGAGACACTGTCTGAGCATGCAGAGATGCAGTTAGAAAAGCCAAAGCCCACCTGAAATTGAATCTGGCCAGGAATGTCAAAGGAAAATAACTCTGTTCATCACTTCTACTGTCAACAAAGATGCTGTTCACAAAAGAACTTCTTGCTGCACTTTTAGATAAAGGAAAGGACATGCAGGTGGTGTAATCCTCGTATCAAATGGAATAGAGGCCTGCAGTCTCCTCTGTTACAATCAGCCAGATAAGTTTTACCCTGCAGCCAAGAGATATGCGCAGCACAAGGCAGGCCTGAAGGCCAAAACATACATTCTGCATAGTGCAGTGTAGCACAGGCTAGGATCTACTCAGGATAGCCATTTTGTGGATCATTAGCTTGGAACAATAATCTTCTGGTCAGGATCGCTAGGGTGACCTGGGCCGTATTCCTAAATACCCCTTGAACATACCTAAGCACTCAGCTGTAGAATAGGATCTGAGCTGTAGAATAGGATTTGAGTTGTAGAATAGAATTGGGAATGTGAACATAATGAATTAGACATCATTGACATTTACCACTTCAGTTTTTAATCTAAATTTCTACCTGCTGTTATCACTTGTTTCTTGGATGCCTGGTCAGACTCCAGAATGGTGTTGTGCTTTATAAAATAATAATAAAAAAAAATTAATTCTTGCCTTAATGACTTAATGTTCTGTGTCTGTATAACATAGTGGGAAACCTATCTATGGAACAAGAAAACGTAGAAGGTGAAAGTTAGTATAGCGACAAAACCTTGTGAATATCTGACAAAGCCCAAGTAACTGTTGTTCTTCCTGAAATAATACAAAAACTAGGAAACAAGTCAGAGAGAGTGAGTTTCCCTGGCAACAAAAAACATGGGAAAATTCTTCGTTCAGCTCCTGCATTCCTACTCCCAAATTTCCATTGATTTCATGGTATTTTGTGCACCGGCTTTCCTGGGAAAGCCGGAAACCTGGCACAACCTTATCAGAAACACTGGAGTCAGTCAACAGTTGTTGAGCCACTCACCGTCTTTGTGCCGTGGAGAAGCACGAGAGGCAGCTGGACAGGTTGTAGTAGTGCTTGTCATATTCCCCCGGCATCAACCTTTGCCTTTACTATAGACATGCATCTGACTTCAGGTAAGGCAGTCAGAAGCCTGAATAGGAGCTATGTTACAGAAAAGCACAGGTGAAGGTCCACTCCAGGATAGTATCAAAAGAGCAGTTTTCTTGCCCAGTACACGTTGTTTGTGGTGAAATTTTCTTGTCGCTTCTTGGGCCCTTAGTATATAACAGACTGAGTAGTCAACTGAGCAAGCAAATTCTCCTGCACAGGCATGCACTACAGCCTTTCCTGGATCACAAAAACTTTGGGATTATTTAGCGAATATATTTGCAGGGCCAGGAAATCCGCTCCCAAGCATTCTCACTCATAAATGATAGTCTCAGTTTTTACAGAACTCAACTCACACTGCAGGGTTTAACTCACAACCTAGCACCTTCCACTGAGAACAACGGAGACTCCTCCTCCCTCCTCCATCCTAAGGAGAAAAAAATCGGATACGGTAATTGCCAGGATTTTTAAAATCTGGATGTCAGTGTGTGTTTGGGTTATGGTTTTATTTTTATTGCAATTGCATGAATAACAGAGAAGATACTGTTTTATACAACAAAACCTAGTGAGGAATGGAAGACCTATTTATATCACAGTGATAAATTATTTTATTCATTTTTCCCTATTTTCATTCTGTTTATTCCACATCCATGTTACAAGAAGGATAAAACCAGAGTTTATTCATATGTATAAGGATATTAACCAGTATACCAGATAACCAGTACCACATATACATCTAGGTGAGAAGCAAGCTACTTTCAGTTTTTCACGCTACTTTCAGATCAGCTAACCTGTAGCTCATTTAAGATCACTCATTTAAAAGGACCTTCTTCTAGCAAGTTTGTGGCATATTCCTCTGCTCCAGCTTGCCTCTTTTGCTTCACAGTCATTTTGCAATCGTGTATCACTTGCACAGTATAGTACAAAAAGACAAATAATCAAGAATCAGAGGAAAAAGCATAGATGCCTATAAGGGCACACTTTTCTCCTGTCTGGCTGGTAGATTTTGCACTCTGTGTGCTTTAAATGGTGGATATGCTATTCAGACTCTGCCAGTGTTTCACACCGATGTCTTGTCATGGCTTGTCCAACTACAACTCCTAGCAGCCTTCATATGGCTTCACAGCCTTTCATGGACATTGAGCTAGAGATGGTTGCTGATTCTCACTTTCAGTCCCCACTCAGTCTGCCGGTGCTGGAACAGAGGCCCCAGACGACTGTTTAATATTAAGTCCACAGAGCTCCTGCATGATGGCACTCTACTCATGAATACTCTGCTGTGATTTAGTGTATGGCCTGGAGGCAGAATTATACTGAGTATTATCAATGATTAGACAAGAGAGGTGCAGAGACCCTCCTGTGTCTGCTTGGTACAGAAGCAGTGCATATAGACTGTCTGCCTCTTTTCTTCCCTTGTCCTCCTCTGAGCAGTTGCATTTGAAGACACAATAATGATGCAGAAGTCACAGAAGCACACTATCTAGACAGCAAACTGAGTAACATAGCAGAGTTTGGCTTTTGGAGGGTCTGTCCAAGGAGGAAAACTGGAATATGCCCTATCTGCTGAGCCCTGTGTCTCCTTTTCAAGTTTCAAATGCTGTTGAGACCTTCCATGCCTGCAAACCTCGTTTGTGTAATTATTCTCAGCCCTGGAGCTGCATCCTGCTCTGTCTGTGGAAGCCGAAGATGTGGTACGTCAGGCTGGTCAATGAAGTTCCTGCTAGTTGAGGCTGTCTTCCCCAATCTGTACTTCTACAGCCATCAGGTGCATCAGTCAAAAGCTATGGACATATATCCCCTGGGGAGTTTTGTTCACTGGTACAGACTGTATACTGCATAAGGAGCGGGTATCAGACAGAGCATATGGCAGTTTCAACTTAAGGGGTTCCGATCTCCTAATCTTCTCAGTCTTGTTCCTGCCCGTGTTTTCTCCCCCTTGCTTCAGATGTCTGCACAGTTGTTTGTGCAGCTGCATGAAGAACTGAATTTGGGAACTTATGTAGCTGAAGGAAAGAAACAATGCAAAAGAATAGCTTTTTAAAAATACCAAATTGGCACAACAGGGCAAAGACACAAACAGCTCTACAAGCTCAGCCTAGGAAGTGGTCTGGTGCAGCACAGGGATAGGAGCTGGCAGCCGGGGCAGGGAATGCTTCAGTTTGCATAAGCCCAAGCAACTAGGGCAGTCTACTGCTTCTCAAGTTAAGGTGTTGTTACTTGCACTGTTAAGCACCAGAGATCATTCCTGCTCTGCCCAAACAACACAGGTATTTCCAAAGACATGAGAAAGGTCTTAGTTGTGACATTTTCCAGAGCACATCATCACATAGAGATGATTATGTTTGGATGTTGGGAGGTGTGGGCAAGCCTGCAGTCATTACAGGAGAGAGACTGTTTGTGACAGCTGTCCCATTCTGCAAGGAAGACGCTTTCTGTGAGAACGGAAGTGTGAGATGGAAAATATCAGGGAAGACAAACCCTTGCAGAAAGTGAGTCAGTGGAGCCGGTGAATGGCCTAGCTGAACTCCAGTCAATGGCCCTACATGCTGGCAAGCTGGTTGATGTAGGTTTAACAAGGTGAAATGTGTTTTCTTTTATTCCTTCTGCCTATTTTAAATGTGGTAAACAAATTCTTTTATTTGTGCTTCACCTTAGGGTGGCTAAATTAATAGGGATTTTTAGGTAACAGGAAAAATCCTGGGTTTTTCTTAGAACAGTGTGTGGTGAATCTGAAAATTAAGGTACTTTGACATGTTCACCTGCACCCAGCCTCCCAAGACTTTACTGGCAGTGTGCACAGGACTACACAGGCCCGGTTGGTTTTGCTGTGTTTAGAAAAGAAAGAGTGTCTTCTAATGGGTCAGATATAAGGCAGAAAATTCTGGCTTATAATAGTGTAGTAGAACATCAGAACACTATCGTCCTGAAATAGTCTGTGATACCTGACAAGTAGCCCTGCCAGTAACCCTAACATGCCACAGGATGTGACTTGGGGATGTTAACACTCAGTACTCATCTACAGGGATTGTTTCTCTTTCTCTCCAACCTGCCAGTGTCACCATTAATAGGATCTTTGGGGATAGGTGGGGGGTGGGCAGCAGGATAGGAACAGCAGGAGAGCAGGACATTTGTATTTACTCTCTCAGAAACAAAACGCTGTGTGCAGAAAGTTGAGATTTTCTTAGCCCCACAGCAGGAGCAGAATCAGCAGATCTCTGGCAAAAGAGCTGTGCAACACTTCGTGCTACAGACCCACATGAGGTAGAGACTCTTGCCTTCCTGTGATAGTGGAAGTAAGTAACACAGCAACATCAGAAAAAAAGGGACAGGGAATCAAAGAGTGAGATTAAAGAAAGGAACACAGCAGCGATTTCAGTGAAAGAAAACATCACAACAAAAGAGAGAGAACTGAATGGAAAACACAGAGTAAGGCAAAGAAAGACAGACTCTAAATACTGAACAAAAGTTGGGCAACTATAAAGGGAATTAGGAAAATATTAATGGAAGTGGAGAGGTTATGTGAAAAGGAGAAAGAAAAATATCAGCCAGGGTGGAGATATGTGAGAACAGTGTAGCACAGCTCGATCTGGTCTTCCAAGTGAGACTGGGAGATGCAAGAGGTGGATAGGTTTCCTTGGGGTTACCTCCACTAACACTGAGCTGTTGACAGACCCTCAGTGAAACCAGAGGTGCAGTAGTGTGATTCCTGGGAGATGACACCATGAAAGCTGTTTATTTACATGTGAATATTTTTCTTTCTACTTTGAGAGAGCTGTGGTTACAAAGAATGACAGAGCTCTGAACCATTACTGTGTAAAGGCGTTATCTTAAATGACCGAGCCTGTGCTTGGACGTTCCCTTTTGGCTATTTTGTGATTGTGTTCACGTGACAGCAGAATGAAATGTTTTATGTCTTCATGTAACATCTATACAGCATTGTGAAATTTTGCCTGTACTCTTGCCCACAGACAGACAATTAGACTCAATTAAGTTCATTTGCCATTCCCTATCCTCTAGAAAGTAGCTTGCTTGTAGAGAGATATCCAGTGTGTTCATAGACATCGAAGATCTTTTTAGGAAGTATTGAGTCTCAAACCAGTCAGAATCAGCATAAAATAATCCTGTGAAATCAGGGAGCCCCTAAAGAGGCAGAAGAGGGTAGGCACAGTAAATGGTTGGAGAAAATGAGAAAGTGCATGTCTGAAAAATTAATGGAGAGATTCAGCTGCCCTCCTTGTGTTTCTGATTGCTTGGCTTTGCTTTGCTTGTTGAAAAAGTAATTTACTTTTTTCCACTATTCATTAAAAAAAAAAAAAAAAAGAATTAATCACTTTAATGCAACATTTATTCTGAGATTCAGAATAGTTTTCAAATATGTTGGATTTGGTTGGTTGAGGGGTTTTTTGGTCTCTTCTTTCTTCCCCTTTCTTACTTATCATTATGCAGGGAAAGGAGTGGGAAGGAAGAGGTAAGTAGAGTTAAGGAATTCTAGGCAGACAGTACAAAGACGGAAAGGTTCTGACTGCATGTAATGAAACACTTTTTCCTGTGAGAACAGTCAAGTATTGAAACAGGTTGCCAAGAGAGGTTGTATAGTCTTTATTCTTGCAGAATTGGAAGACGCATCTGGATAAAGCCCTGAGCAACCTGATATGACTTCATAGCTGAATCTGCTTTGAGCAGGACGCTGGTCTAATGACCTGAAGTCCTTTCCGACCTCAGCTGTAATCTAAAAGAAGCAGTACTCCATGAAACCAACAAGAGCAGTTGTTGGGTAAATACCAGTGAAATCTTGAGACACAATGTCATTTTGAAGAACAGGAGAGAGAGCCTAGGGCTGACAGTCAAATAAGGAAGGGAGAGCTGAAAGCCAGAAAGTTTTGCTCCAGGGTAGAAGGTGAAGTCAACCAAAGTGAGGGTGAGCTAAGGAAGAGCAAAGTGCTTTGTCAGGCAGGGATGGACTATAAAACAAAGTGGATTAGATGTGGGAAGGGACAGTTGCATCACGTTTCAAAATCACATATATTTCTTGGGCACTTTACTGTCTATAAAAGTCATTTTTGGACACAGCATTCTGGCAGATTTCAAATTAGGAAGTGTCTCTTATGAAATACAGAGATCCATGATTCGTATGTTCACACTGCCTGACTTCAGGTTAAGCTCCAGCCCAGAAGACAATGCCATTAGCTGAGTATTGATCCTCACTTCCAGACACACCTACTTCACAAAAGCAGATTTACACACAAGTATTGTTCAGGAGATCAAAAATAGTGTAAATAGACCTACATTTACAGTGAAACTTCGGGAATGTCATAAGAAGAAAATTTTAGTTAGGATGCAAGGGGTATTTCTAAGCCCGTACCTTACCAACCATTTTTTTCTTTTTTTATGTCAAAAGCAAACTGAAATTTTTACAGTCATTACTAAAATAACTGGGCAATTATTTGTTTTGGATGAAAGTTTTATTTGGTAAAATCTAGTTTCAAGATGACAGTAATTATTTGTGAATTCATGCTCCTCCCCTCACCCTGCCAAATAATAGTTAGGAAAAACAAGACAGGGATGCTAATCCATATTTGGAGGAAAGAAGAGAGATTTGTTTTTAAGAGTATGCTAGATTTCAAGAGTTTTTTTCATGAAAAAACAGTCGAAGACATAGCAGAATGCAGTAATAAGGAAGAAATGCAAARTGGATTAATGAAAGATGGATCATACCACACCGGGACTTGAATGATCTGAGAAAGAAAAGTAATTGAACATACTTACCGTTCCAGGATGGTTATGATCGACCAAGGATATGCAGTTACAGAAAGGGCAAAAGAAGAGGTAGAATATGTATGTTAAGGTATTTGGGAAGGGTATCAGGGCCTCACCTTGCTTCCAGAACTGCTTCCAGTTCTGTTCTTCTCATAATAATGGAGGATGAATTCATACTGGACCTGATGCAGATAAAGGTTGTGATGGTAACTGGGGAATGAGGAGCCTGCCTTATGGATGAAGGTCAAGAAATGAACAGACTCTAAGAAGCTGCTGGAGAGAGTGTCTTCACACTGCTGGATAAGTATTCTTTTAGAATACTGTGTATTCCAGTCCCTCTGTCTTAGAAAGACTATCTTTCAACCATGAACAGGGAAAGACTTCAGGGACAAAGAACGCGTGGAGTCCATACACAAAACCACCCTTCAGGAACTGGGAGCCTTCAGCCTAGAAGCAACATAACTGAAAGTCTCCTGGGAATGCAGCAGAAAGCTGCACAGGTGGGATCATCATGGTTACAGGGAAAGGGAAAAGGATATGATACTTCAGTGTATCTTTGAATGCTAAAACTGTGGCCACTGAAAGGAACCAGCTTATTGCAAGTTCAAAACGGAGACTTAGCTGTTTCTTTGTGGCACTCACAGACCCCGAAGTATCATGGATGCTAAAATTCACAGACCCCAAAGTAGCATGGATACTAAAATATGAGATTAGACAGAAAAATTCAATGAAGGAAAAAGCAGTTAGAATGTTCAAAGACACAGCATGAGGCTCAGAAAACTCAACTCACAGACTGCTGGAAGCAGACCTGGTCTTAGACAATTCCTAATATATCCTGTCCTGCCCAGTGCTAGAGTCAGGGTTCTGGGCCGAATCACAGTTTTTCAGAAAGGAGACAAAAAGAGCCTGGTTGTTTCTCCCAGTTAAAAGAAGGGTTGAAGGTATTTGATTACTTTCTGTAAAAACATCGGAGTAGAAAATGCAATGGTGGGTGAGGAACTTTTTGAGCTAAAACACAATGTTGGCATAAGAACAAATGAGTACAGTCTTGCTATGAGTAAGTTTAGACTAGAAATTAAGGAAGATTTCTGACCACTGGAGCAGGGAGGATCTAGCGGTGCCTGCCCACAGGAGTCATAGAGACAGGATGCTGGTCTGGCTTTAGAGAGAAGCATAGCTGGATTTTGCAGAGGGGAGTTTGATGTGGTACCTGAAGCAGAAGGAATGAGGCCTCCTAAACCAGGAGCTCCTGCCAGGTCTGGGTTCCTTACTTCAAAGCTTACCATCAAAGGCATCTCTTGACTCACAAACGTTTGCTTGCCACTTCAATATATGGTAATTTTAGATTCCTATATTCAGAATGTATTAGTGGTAGTGGAGGTGAGACACAATTTCCTTGCTATAATTTGAACACTTGAAATAATGTGTTCCTTTTCCAGGAATTACTAACTGGAAATGATACCTACAAGAGATTTTCACACACGGTTTGTCCTAGGTCATATTGTTGATAGCAGCCTGAAATGCAGATCTCTGACCTCTTTTACTGCCAGTAGTCTGTCCAACTGCTATGATCAGCCATGAGGCAACGTTGGCAGCTGCCATCACTAAAGGTAAAGCAGTAAATATATTTTCTGTCACAGAGACATGCACATCCTGGTGCCTTCATTGCTCTTTTGCGAATCTCCTGTCACAGTAGCTACAGAATTCACACCATCAATTTGTAAGGGACAACAAAGGGAAGAAACATGACAGGGTTTCTCTGTCTGATGTAAGTCTCGGAGCCAGGTTACTTTCAACTCCGTGGTTAAAAGGACTAAATTTCTTTCGACATTGTGAGTATAACAGTGTTTGTTATGCCCACGTGAGTTATACATCAGATTTTTCAGTATTAAAAAAAGCGCGTGGTGCTCATCTCTGTGTGGCAAAAATCTATCTCTCTTCTCTGCAGCAACATGAGCACAACAGCGTATAGCCCATCTCACACTCCCTTTCATGGTGCAAGTTTCTTATCATGAGCTAAGAGAAAGTTTTCCACAGAATCTTTGCCTTTAAAAACTTTTTCTCAACAGGTGATGCATGAGGACTGCAGGTAGGGATGTGATGGCAATATGAGTCTGAGAGGAAATGGTGTCGTTATAGTACCAGTATGAGATGGCCCCACCCAGGAAACACGTTGGTCTTAGCACCAGGGAGGGACCAGATCCTGGGTCCCGAGGCTGTGTCAGTGAGACCATCTATACTAGCCAAACTCTTGGAGTAACAGCAGTTTACAAGCTGCTTGGAGAAGCCCAAGTTTCCCTCAGTCTGACTGTGGTTAGTTGTGGCCTGAACACTTTCACTTCGTCAGGCATTGTGCCCTGCCTGCCAACCCTGGCTGAGTAATCACAGTTATCTTCTGTCATCCCAAAAGACAGAAGGGGAAATGTTAATTTCGAACTCACAAACTAGCTCTCCTTAACCTGCTTTTCCTAACAGACCTGTAGTATGTGACAGAGAGTAGGCCTTTAGGGAGACTCTTCATTATTAGTTTTCACAGTAAATCTAGACATGTATAATTCAAATTAGTGTAGGAGCTTAAACATCACTGTTGTGAGAGAGCCACCTAAGAGCCACAGAACCCAGAGATCCCAGGCCCCATCTCACAGCATACGTAGAACATAAAGCAATGCACAAAGACTAGTCAAGACAGACAAAATATCTGTTAAGACACTTGCCTTGAAGAAGACTCATGAACCTCATGAACTCCCATGAACCTCAAGGGGGTTAGGCAGCCATCTCCTATTGAGCCTGATGCTTTCACTTCTGCTAACAGCAGAACTGCATTACAGTGCCAACAGACATAGCCTGTTGCTCTCATGCGAGAGCTCCACAACCTAGCTCTTTTCTTTGTCTCTTGTGGAAATAAGATCTTAAATGCAGGAGGAACCTGAGTGTTACATGAGTTCAAGTTGAGGTGGGGTTTTGAGCAGTCCGTATTTTGGGGGTAGTTGGGTATTGGATCCAGCTGATTTATAATAAACACAGGAAGAAGATAATAAGAAACTCACTGGCTGAGAATTAGCCATGTGAAACCTTCCTCACACTCATGAACCTCAGTGGGAACCGGGCTAGCAGAGCAGATGAAGGTAGATTTTTTTGCAAGTAGTTTCTAAATCAATCTCGGACCTAGGAGCAAAATGTACAGCCTGACAGATAAAGTGACCACTACCAGACATTTCCACCACAGGCAGGAGTAACACAACTAGAATGTGCAGAGCAAAGGCTGGCACCAAGGAATCTCTCATATTTTTTCCACTTTAATTTTTGGGCAGTCCTGAAGCAACCATGGTCTCTCCCACCATCTGGAATGACTGAAAAAAAAAAAATAATTGAAAAATCATATAACAACTATAGTCCTTAGGTGATCCTTGCAGATCCATGGTGGCTCCCATGGCAGTTACTGGTGAAAGACCTCTTGACTAGATCAGGTTGTATAAGCAATCACACCCTCACATATAGGAAATGACCTTAGGAATATCAAATCTGAATTGCAGAATCAAATATTCTGTTTGAATATTTGAAGCTAAAACCACTAGATGATAAAAAATGTTGAAATGCCAATTTCCTTTTCCTAAGAAATGACAGGGAAAAAAATTGAAATAGAAAGCTTCCACCATTCAATAGTAGCATCTGAGACTAGGATGTTACCTTACTGAGGACTTTCTGCATGTGAAAATGAGGGGTTTCATACTTAAAAGCAGTGGTATTTTCAGTCAGAAGATGAAATACAAAAGCTCTGGCTTCTTGCTGCTTCAGGTTGTCTACAGCAGCACTATTTGACTGATCATGGTGAGTGTAACAAAAGGTTTTTGCAAAAGTAATAGGAAATAATGTATTGTTATTACAGATAGAGAAAAATAAATCACCTGGAATGTATGTATCATTTAATAGTCAGTGCTCTAGAAGGAGAAACAAAAATTTAATTTTCTTAACAGAATCTTCTATTTTTCCAAAAGGAATGTGTTAAGAGACACTATGTAAAGTGGTAATCATTTGAGGAAAGCTAGAGTACAGTTATGTGATCCAGGGTATTGTCACTGCTGGATGTTTTACACTTTGCACGGTTGTGTCAAAACACAGCAATACTGCAAAATTGACTTGGCTTATCCTTTTCAATGGTATTCACGCTAAAATAGGAACTGCACTGGATATTTTGTGCCAGAGCATGGGTGGTTTAAACAACATATATCTCTCATTCCTAAGTGACTCGTAGTATTTCCTGTTTTCCGTAAAAGACTATACAGCTTGCAAGTCTGTCCTTGGTATCAATATGAACAATCATGGATATAGTGCCACATTCTATCCAGCTTTTTTATTTTAACAAGAGAGAAACTCTAAATATTTATTCAAAGTAAGAACAGGAGCATCTGAGCACAAAAGGAAATCCAGTACCACAATCAGGCAAACAACTACCAAACCTCATTCAAATTCTTCGTCCCTTCTTTACTACTTCTGTCGTGTTCATTGCCAGAAGGTGGTATCTGTATGCAAACAGATGTTTCTAATCAACCTCATTCAGTCTAGTTTGCTACCTGCAATCTAGAGTCTGTAATATCACACTTATTTCCATGCAAGTGTAACTTGTAAAACAAGATTCCTTAATAACTGCCAGGGTACCTTCTTTTGTATTTTGGACAAAATGCTGATGTCACTCACTCAAGCTACATAACCACTTCCTCTGCAAGTGGTGAGCAGACCAATCAGATTTATTCAGAGCAAGAGAAAACACAAGCTTCCCGTGTAGGCAAGTTAGCTATCAGTGCTGTGTTTTGCTGCAATTAGATAACCAGATCCAACTAGAAAATGGAATTGTTTCTGTGTCAATTCATGCGAAAATGAGGAGACGTTTTGGCCAAAGTCTGAATTTTGGGGAACATCTCTGTGTTGCTCCTTGGAGTCATAGCTCTAGTGCATGAGCTTCCTGGAGCCTCAACAGGTAAAGCTTCTTATTTGTAGTATATGTTTCATTATGCATTGCAGTTTCGTTAGCTACTGTGGTACAGTAGGAGGGTCTCTGCCTGACTTGTACTCAAGGAGAAGAAGCCCAGGTGCAAAAACAGACTGTAGAGGAAAACAGAGTGACACAACAAGATGAAAATTTTAGGTCAATTTTTTTGTTGACATACTGAAGTGATGCCCTGTCCTGGTTCCGGCTGGGACAGAGTTAACTTTCTTCCCAGTAGCTGGGGGTGTGTGTGCTGTGCTTTGGGTTTGGTATAATAGGAGCATTGATGGCCCATTGATGTTTTGGGTGTTGCTGGGTGTTGCTTGCACGGGGCACTTTTTGGCCTCCCATGCCCTGCCAGGTGCATGGGAAGCTGGCGGGGGGAGCATAGCCAGGGCGGTTGACCCAGCTGGCCAATGGGGTATTCATTTTGCATAAACCCCATAAACTTCAGATGAAATCCTTACAACAGAAACATCCCTCAGGAGACTGAACTGTGTTCAGCTGGCTGTTCCTTTTGTTTGGTGGCGTTGGGTTGTCCCTTACAAGTTTTTCATTGCTATTGCTCGTGCTGTTCCTGTGGGACGTATCAAGCTTTGCCAGTGATTGTCTTTGAAGTCCATTGCCATGACTGCAGTTAACCCACTTTGGCCCTCAGCATATCCTTCAGAGCAGTCCTAGGGGAGGAATAGCCTGTTATGTACTATGTGTAAACTTTTATTGACAAAGAGGGGGGTTCTTTTTGGCGGGGAGGGAAGGAAGGTAGGGCGAGGTCCATAGTTGCTCAGTTAATCTGCAAGAAAACAGTATTCAGTGGTGCTGATTTTAAAAAGGGACTGATATCATGGGACACACCTGCTCTCAAAGAAAGCTAACATGGAGATGGGGCAAAGGACATGATTACATCCAAAAATCAGTTCTCTGTGACTTGGCCTTATTTTCTTCCTATGCCATGTGGCCCATGAACTTCAATCAAATAACCTTGTGCAACTACTTCACTAAAGGTCTGTGAACATAGCAAAGCTACTGCAGTAGATCTAGAAATGTGACATAACAATAATTCAGAAATTCAGAATGCTGTTCCTACATACCTTTGGAAGGAAAAAGACCAGCTGGACTGAAAAAAGTGCTATAAAATGAAGCTAGAAGACCATCTGTTGTGAACACATCAGGTATTACAATCTGGCATTGCAAATCTCCTTTCAACACATTGGACATCAGAGAAAGAGAAATGTTTTCAAAATCATTTTTTAGCTGAAAAATTAATAGACGAGAGTCTAAGGGTTGTCTGGCAGTTTGTCTGCTAGCTAAACTGACCTATGTCCTTCTGCCCAATAGCTCAGAACCATGAATTTGAATCCATAGTCAGATCTCACAGGAAGTCAGCTGGGAAACATTTTTTTTACTGTTATCTTAGCACTGCCAAGTCATCAGACTTAGTCTCTAATTTGACAATAGTTTAGATAATATTTACCCATTTAAACTGGCACTCTTTTCTAGTTCACCCTAGCTGTAGTACTACTATTTCTGTATGTCCAGAGCACCATACCTTTCCAATGTTCTGAAAAAGAGGAAATCTATTGTTTCACAGGTTCATTGTGAGGCTGACTATAATAAACTGCCTCAAGCAAGGAGCAACACAGAGCCACTTTGTCTCAGAAGAGCAAACTGGGTCTCAGAATCTCAAATGCGGGCTAACCCCCATGGCAAAACACCTGACCTGGCCATTTTTGAGCCAGGTACCTTGGCAGACTGGAATAAAGGGCTAGTTCCTTGCACCTACAGCCCTGTACCTTCTCACATCTTTCATGGAAGTAAGGAAGTACATTTGCTACTCCTCCCTGCAGCAACCACAATCTGCTCATAAGCAGGCAGGGAGAGAGGGTGCTAGGAAGCATGCGTTCCAAGCGTGCTTTGAGTGTTGCTTGCACAATGAAATGCCAAGAATCTGGTTGGTTTCACTTTGTATCATCAGCTTCTAGTGCACTGCTAAAACACATCCTTCAAGCTTACTTTCTTCAGTGTAGCTCATAATATTACATTATCATGTGTTACGCATTACATTGCACTACATTCAGCACATGGCCAAACAAGAAGTGCTTCCAATCAGCAACTCTTTATGATATACCAGCACCCAGGACTTGCATTCCTAAGAAAACAATCACTCCAATATCATGACCTAAAAAGCAGCAGGGAGAGCAATTTCACAGCTTCAATATAATGGGAAACAGAGAAAAGAAAGAAAAAATCTTCTCTTTTACAAATCTTTCTACTATCATAGCCCACTAGGCAGAGATTTCATTTCATCCTCACAAGCTAGAAAACTACACATCCTTGCTTCTTCAGAAAAGCATGTACATCTAAAAAAGTCAGAAAAGCATGTACATCTAAAAGGAGAAAATCCTTTCAGGAAACTTTGACCACCAAATTCCAGGTAGGGCATCATGGCTTTTTACTTTCCTTTGTGGCACCTGTAACAATTGATAACTCGTAGTTGCAGTTCTTTTAATGGCTTAAGCAATCCTCTATGCAATCTATCCTCTAAGTCCACCATTGTAGTACTGCGTTGTAGTACATCCTTAAACCTGCTGCTCACTTCTACCTAACCTTGTAGATGCTTGTTTTCTCTGCTAGGCAGCTGCCTAACTATACCATTTTACTCCTAATGAGCTGCTCAGACTCCATCCTCAAGTATAGTTTCAGAATAGGATTCCAAAAGGAAGCATTTTCTTCACCTCAGCAGCATGCTCCGATCTCAGGCACAGTCAAAGGGAAAAAAAGATTTGGTTATTTGTATGTTCTACCTTTCCCCAGACTTAGAAGCCTGAAAGAATGAGTAGTTTGACTGTCAGATCCCTTCCCAGGAATGCAGGCAGGCTGAAATTCAAGCCTTTACTGTGATTCATTTGGGACAGAGACTCAATACTAAGTGAGTGCCATATCTGATAAATTGGTAAGCTAGTGTCCTGGTTTCAGCTGGGATAGAGTTCATTTTTTTCCTAGTAGTTGGTATAGTGCTATGTTTTGGATTTAGTATGAGAATAATGTTGATAACACACTGATGTTTTTAGTTGTTGCTAAGTAGTCTACTAGTCAAAGACTTTTCAGCTTCCCATGCTCTGCCAGGTGCACAGGAAGCCTAGAGGGAGCATAGTCAGGACAGCTAACTGAACTGGCCAATGGGGTATTCCATACCATGTGACGTCATGCTCAGTATATAAAGCTGGGAGAAGAAGAAGGAAGGGGGGACGTTTGGAGTGATGGCATTTGTCTTCCCAAGTAACCGTTACGCGTGATGGAGCCCTGCTTTCCTAGTGATGGCTGAACACCTGCCTACCGATGGGAAGTAGTGAATGAATTCCTTGTTTTGCTTTGCTTGCATGTGCGGCTTTTGCTTTCCCTATTAAACTGTCTTTATCTCAACCCATGAGTTTTCTCACTTTTACCCTTCCAAGTCTCTCCCCCATCCCACCGTGGGGGAGTGAGCGAGCGGCTGTGTGGTGCTTAGTTGCTGGCTGGGGTTAAACCACAACAGCTAGAAATTCTGGGTCTAATATTCCAACATATAAATCCTTGTAGCTAACAGGAGGCTTTTAGCACCAGATCCACATTATGAGTATTGCAACTGAGAAAACTCAAGAGTGCTTTAAATACCCAAGAGCAAATACAGGGGTGCTCCTTTAAGAGACTGAGTTTGAGCAATGTTATCAAAATCATGCATATGTGACTATACTGCATCTTGCTATGCACTAAATCTGTGCGAACTGCAGGGGATATCTTCCTGTCAAGGATTCCTGATTCACTCCACCTTCTCTCTCCAGACCACATCACTGAGAGCGCTATCCTTCCAGCGAGAAAAGTAAAGGAGATCAGATATATTTTAGACTTTGGAAATAACAAGCTGTTAGAGAACATGCAGTTTCAGACCCTGGATTTACTTGTTAGGAAACTTGAGTCATTTGCAGGCGTTTTCACCCACTACTGGTGTAAAGCCTGAGCTTGCTAGTGGAAAAGAGATGGTACTTTTTGCAAGTACTTTCATCACCGGCCTGTTAAAAATAATGAATGTCAACATCTATTTAAATGCTTGTCTTTCAGAGGAAGAAAACCTGAAAAAAGAGACACTCTTGCTTAGGACTGTAGTGCTGGCTTGAACTTTTTCTTCTGTATTATGGTTTCTGGAAGAGTATGGTTTAGATGTTCAAGAGATCCGACATGTTGGACTCAGTTTTAAGATATATGGAGACTTTCAGATGTTGACATTCTTCTGTATTTTTTGGTGTGCAGGAGCAGGCTGTCTTCAGAAAGTCATGACAATTGATAAGCATCTTGGTATTTGTTGTCTAATTTTGTCTTTCCTGGGTTATTGTAGACAACTATCTGAACTTTTATCAACAAGATAGAGTCCTTTTGATAGATTCTTCAGGCTGTTCTCATTCCAGGATATGTCTTTTAAAAACAAAATAAAAGGAAAATTATATATACTGGATGGGAAATAAGACAGACAGACATAAAGAGCTCACTGCTGCAAAAGAATTCAGAGGTATTTGTAAACCAGTTCCAAACTATTCAAAAATATGTGCTAATTTTTTATGTTAATGACATATCCATGTATAAACCTACTTTGTAATTATTTTTTTGCTAAGATATGCACATTTTTTCTGTGAAAATGTTTCATAGGCTTTTAAAAACTGAAGGTACCACTTTGATCATTTATTCTGGTCTCCTATATAGCACAGGCCAGAGAACTCTCCTCAGTAAGCCATGGGCAGAAGGACCTATTCTGTCCTCCTGCTTAAGTGACATTCTTTAACTCTGTTACATGTGGTTGTATTGGGACCCCTTCTACACAACTGGTTTCTCACTAAATCCTGTCAAAACTTTCTGCATTTCTGAATGTGAATTTATCGCATAGAGAGATGGCAAAATTGTTCACAGAAAAAAGTAATAGCCACAGACCTTCATTTACCTGAGGCTTAATTCTGCCACTTCTCATAACAAGTTGGATATAATACAAAAAATAGCTCCTCGGGAGTCACTATGACTATTTGAAGTAGAAGTTACTAATCAATATGCGTATCCCAATATCCATAGTCTAGCCACTGTTTAAATAGTCTGTGKCTCTTTATTGGTTTGAGGATCTCCTACTTGATGTTTCAGACCTCAGATCTTTAAGAAGGTCACAGTCTTCCATAAAACCTGTTATTAGGCCATGGATACATAGCATCATCTAGCCAGCTGCAGACTATTCATCATTGTTCAACATTACCCCTGCCAGAGGTTTTAACAACCTGACCTCTTGCTCGGGTACTTATCTGTACTGCAAGAACTTATGGATTAACTATATGAACAGTTCAACTTACAGTCTAAATGGACTGGTAGCCTGTACCTAAATGGATTGGTTAAGTACAGACTGTCTCAACCTGGAAGGCTGTTGTAACAAAGAGAGGCAATAACTCTCTAACTATAAGATAACGCACATCTATAATTTTAGGCTGAGCTTTGTACTCTTCTGGATTCCTTGGGACTCCTTGCAGGGATATGTGAACTTCAGGAGGTTCAACAAGGCCAAGTGCAAGGTCCTGCACCTGGGTCAGGGCAACCCCCAGTATCAATACAGGCTGGGGGATGAAGGGATTGAGAGCAGCCCTGCCGAGAAGGACTTGGGGGTACTGGTGGATGAAAAGCTGGACATGAGCTGGCAATGTGCACTCACAGCCCAGAAAGCCAACCGTATCCTGGGCTGCATCAAAAGAAGCACGGCCAGTAGGTCGAGGGAGGTGATTCTGCCACTCTGATGAGACACCACCTGGAGTACTGCATCCAGTCCTGGAGTCCTTAGTACAAGAAAGACATGGACCTGTTGGAGCAGGCCCAGAGGAGGGCCACAAAAATGATCAGAGGGCTGGAACACCTCTCCTATGAAGACCGGCTGAGAGAGTTGGGGTTGTTTAGCCTAGAGAAGAGAAGACTCTGGGGACACCTTATTGCAGCCTTTCAGTACTTAGAGGGGGCTTGTAAGAAACATGGGGACAGACTTTTCAGTAGGGCCTGTAGCGATAGGACAAGAGGTAGTGGTTTTAAACCAAAACAGGGTAGATTCAGACTAGATATAAAAGAAATTTTTTATGATGAGGGTGGTGAAACACTGGACCAGGTTGCCCAGAGAGATGACAGATGCCCCATCCCTTGAAACATGGGTGGGGCTCTGAGCAACCTGATCTAAATGAAGATGTCCTTGCTCATTGCAGGGGTATTGGACTAGATGACCTTTAAAGGTCTCTTCCAGCCCAAACCATTCTATGATTCTATGATTCTATGATAAAGCTCTATTATCCTTAGTTTTCCTTATAGCATGACAAGAATGGATCAGTAACTTGCTGCCTGTACAAAATGTTTTTGAAATCAATTCAGCACAGTTGATACCTCTTTTTCAACTTAAAAATGTTGAGGTAAAACTGCATTTCAATGGGGGCATGTCGTGGCTTAACCCTGACAGCACCTAAACACCACGCAGCCGCTTGCTCACCCCCCCCACTCCGGTGGGATGGGGGAGAGAATCGGGAGGGCACGAGTAGGAAAACTCGTGGGTTGAGATAAAAATAGTTTAATAATTGAAATAACACAAAGTAAAACAGTAATAATAACAGTGATAACAACAACAACAATAGAATATACAAAGCAGGCGATGCACAATGCAACTGCTCACCACCCGCCCAACCAACGCCTTGCCCAAAACGCACCAGCCCATCCCGGAACCCAGAGCCCCCCCACACTTAGTTTTTATACTGAGCATGACGTCTTATGGTATGGAATACCCCATTGGACAGCTGGGTCAACCGCCTGGGCTATGATCCCCCCGCCAGCTTCCCATGCACTGGTCGGGCATGGGAGGCTGAAAAGTGCCTGGTGCAAGCACCACCCAGCACCACCCAAAACATCAATGGGCCATCAACGCTCCTATTATACCAAACCCAAACACAGCACACACACACCCCAGCTACTGGGAAGAAAGTTAACTCTGTCCCAGCTGGAACCAGGACGATATCCACCTCTTATTCTATACCATCTACATCATGCCCAAGTCTCACATTCTGCAATACCTTCCAATTAATCATCACCATTTTTCCTGCCCTGTGATATACACACAGATATCATTCCCTTAGTCTATGGGCCATCTCTCTAAAATGTCCATTGAGTTCATTTAGTCCATGACTTTGGGCTCCATCTGTCATAGCAGTCCTTCAGGGCAGGAGAGATGGTGTGTGGTGTTGGATTCTTGCATGCTGAAGCCAGTTCTGGTTCCATTATCGCTGCGCTCATCTGGTTTTATCATGGTTGCACTTTGCTCGGTTTCATCAGAGTCCCTTCTTCGTTAATCTGAGTGATTCTTACTGCAACACCTTTGATATGACATGCAGTATTATACAGCAATTAACATCATACAATGCAGTTCATTGGCTATTTTCACCCAAAATCAAATCCCCTTGAGGTACACATTGGACTTCCCCATCCTTTTTCATTACCCACCAAGTGCACCCAGGTCCTTGAGCAAAAGCAATCCCACGAATGGGTTTTCCCTTGCCTGAGGCAGGACTAACCCAGACTGTCCTCCCCAGCATAWTTTTAATGTGCACTACAGGGACTTTATCCCCTTCTACAGTACGTAAAGATTTTGACTGGGCAGGGCCAGCTCAGGTGACGGATCCCCTGGTGTTGACTAACCAGGTGGCTTTTGCCAAGTGTGCATCCCAATGCTTGAAAGTCCTGCCACCCATTGCTTTCAGCGTAGTTTTTAGCAGTCCATTGTATCGTTCAATTTTCCCAGAGGCTGGTGCATGATATGGGATGTGATACACCCACTCAATGCCATGCTCTTTGGCCCAGGTGTCTATGAGGGTGTTTCGGAAATGGGTCCTGTTGTCAGACTCAATTCTGTCTGGGGTGCCATGTCGCCATAGCACTTGCTTTTCAAGGCCCAGGATAGTGTTCCGGGCAGTGGCATGGGGCACGGGATATGTTTCCAGCCATCMGGTGGTTGCYTCCACCRTGGYGAGCACATAGCGCTTGCCTTGGTGGGTTTGTGGGAGTGTGATATRATCAATCTGCYAGGCCTCCCCATATTTATATTTCAGCCATCGTCCTCCATACCAAAGAGGCTTTACTCGCTTGGCTTGCTTGATGGCAGCACAGGTTTCACATTCATGGATAACCTGTGCAATAGTGTCCATGGTCAAGTCCACTCCTCAATCATGAGC
>JAYKAV010003423.1:0-13915 GCA_035582835.1 Phoebastria nigripes
CCGGATCACCGCACTCACCGGACCCACGCAGTTGAGCACCAGCCGGGTCTGCCTCGCCATGGCGGCCAGCGAGGCCGCGTCGCCCACATCGCACAGCAGCACGCCGACCTCCGCCCCGAGCGCCGCCTTCCCTGCGCACCGGAGACCGCCGTCACCGCCACCGCCCGCCGCGCCGACGGGCGCGCCTCTTCCCTCCCCGGGCCGAGCCGCCACCTCCCCGGCGCAGCCCCGACACCGAGGGGCTTGCCCCCCTTCGCCCCTCAGCCCTTCCCCTCACACCCGCCCGTGGGCGGCTCCCAACGGACGGGGCCGGGACACCGGGGCCGCGCGGCTCCCGCCGTCCCCGGACAACGGCGCTGCGCCACAACCCCCAGCCGCGGCCCGTACCCAGCCTCTCGGCCGCCCGCTCCACCACCGCCCGCAGCTTCTCCCGGCTCCGCCCGGCCACGGCCCAGCGCAGGGCGCCGCGCAGCTCCCCGCCGGCCGCCGCCCGCGCCACCTCCTCCACCACGAACTGGCCGGTGAAGCCCGAGGCCCCGAACACCACCAGCTCGTAGGGCCGCTCGGGCGCCCCGGCCGTGCCGGCCGCCATGGGGAAAGGAACCACCGCGCTGCCAGTCATGGTCATATTGACAAACCCTAGTCGTCGTGCTTTCTCTTCTCTCCTTTTTTAGCACAGCTCACTACAGGCAAGCTAGTAAAGACAAAAGTCAACATACCTGAAGACAACGGTACAGAGTCAGCTTATCTTTAGAATAACCCAGGAAAAAAAGACAAAACTATTCCTTAACTGCCGAGAAACAACAACTGCTCTTTTATTTCACTACGGGCAGGAAGGCTTTGGAAGAAAGAACACCACAAAGTACTAGCACCTATCCCAAACAGGCATGAGTAGTAACTCAGGGTTTCKCCTGCTGAGGCACTTGTTACCCAGGGCCTGCCTGCTTTCATAGATGGGGAACGGGGCCAAGCGAGAAGGCTGTGGTTAATTGCGAAGCAGATGCTATCGTGGTTCCATTAAGTAGTAACTTAAAACTTAGATGAAAAGAGATGAAACAAAATTCTAGAACTAGTATGCAGTAAGTCACTGATTTAATATGCTTGTGAATTAAAACTCAATACCCTTTCTGGGTTTGCTCAGTATAGCAAATAGTATAATGATTTTTAAATCAATTTTTCTTCTGTTTCTGCTGTAAACAATAGCACAGTGAACCTATTTTATGATTAGGCTTTTACAGCCAAATGAGTTTTATTGGAGTTAGACCCAGGAAAGGTGTTAGTTCATACAGTTATGTTTTGACTTCAGACTTCAGGCTTGCTGATAACAGAGAACTCAACACCACGTTTGTTGAGGCGATCAATCAGTTTTGTTTTAGAGAAGGCAGCTCCCGGAGAATATACACCACCCCTGTTAATGAAAATCAAAAGAGAAAAACATTAGCGGTACAGTGATTGAGSGACACCTTTTTTTGAAGTCAAAAGATGTGTTTCCCTGCCTAAGAAAGGAAAAAGCCACTTTGTCCCACAGGAGAGCATATGAGGAATTTGGCAAGCTGGTTGTACTCATAGGTTCATTTCTGCATCCAACAAACTTGACAGAAACCATTCCATTACCTGAAAATACAGACACTGATGCAATAGATGCTGCAAAAGCATTACTAAAAACCTATGACTACGTCCTTTCAAACTGCAAGGCAGATGAAGAGTTAGTGGCCTTAAATCAGCTTGTGGTGAATTATCTCCCTTGCACAGCTATTTGGGTGAGGTAACACCAGAAATCCACAGGGTTATCAGATCTGTATTTTCAAAGAGCAACGTACGCACACAGTAGCTTTAAGGGAGATCAAGCTGTTCTGCATGGGAAAGTACTTACTGTTCAGGCAGACAAGCTGCATCTTCCAGAAGAGATACAGCTGCTTGAACCATGACAATTGGTGTAGCAACGTAGCCAGGCTCTGACAAAACAAACAAACAAACAATGTACAGTGTGTTGACATGTAGAATGTAATCTTGCTCTTACCTACAGCATGCTGAAGAATAATCTCTTTGGCAATGAAACAGCCTTCCCCATTTAAGAACAGCTTT
The DNA here is from genome assembly GCA_035582835.1 of Phoebastria nigripes. NCBI lineage: Eukaryota > Metazoa > Chordata > Aves > Procellariiformes > Diomedeidae > Phoebastria > Phoebastria nigripes. Next base: position 2,086 of record JAYKAV010003423.1, read on the forward strand.
TTTACCTGGTAATCATCCCAAGTAGCTGGTGCAGTCCTTAAGATCTAACCTGGACAAATACTGCTTCAAAGACAGGCCTATAACCACACAACAACCATGAGCGATCACCTCACGGTGACAGAGGGCTCTCCATTACAGCAAGAGCTTTCCCCATCCCATGCTTAAATTCAGACCTTTGCTGTGAGTCTGCTGCATTCAGCTACATCTCTAGTTATTTAAAGAAGCTATGCTTCATTAACTCCTTTCTGAATATACATTCTTGCTGTCTCCAAACTTTACTTCAGGTGTCATCTCCCCTCAAAGGAATGATCTGAACACAAGTATGTTATAGCTAGAAATGATATCGTGCCAGACCTGTTTTAAGTTCACTCACAGGGGACTGGAAATAAACAAGTAGTTAAGTCCAGGCTGTAACAACTGAAAACTATCCTTAAAGCACTCTCCCTTTTAATGGCTCTACTCTGCAAAAATGAAAATTGGAATGGGGAAAGTCAGAAGGAAAGAGAATGACAAGAATGCACATGAAATGGCTATTTCAAAAAACCGGTCGCAACGAATGCTAGTATCCAAGGTAATACTCTGTAAAGGCTGTTGACTTTGTTCATGTTGCAAGTGCTCCTCGAGGGTGAAAGCAATAGCAGCGGAACCATAAACCTATTTTAGAGTAGGGAATGTGAGGCAAAAGCAGTTAGCTGCTACTAACGTGCATACCTGGTCCTTTCACTTCGGTGCAGATCTTTACATTTGGTTTGCCATTCTGGGGATCTTGCCCCTCACTGTAACCCTCGCCAAAAAAAGTCATTGTAAAAGAGGTTCCATCCATCTGTAGTGGACAAGACAAGTGTGGTCGCCAAAACAGTAACTCACTCACATCGGGCAAGCACAAGTAGTAAATATAAGTATCTGTCATGCCAAATACTATGATCCAGCTAAATACGAGAGTAGTTATTTTGAGTCATTACTTAAAAGGTACAATCTCATCTCAATTTTTAATCACGTCCACTTTGTTGGATCTGTTATTGTTCTAAAGTCCATTTATTCTCTCAGTGCTTTCAGTCCTGGGTTTTTGCTACACAGTCTCCCTCTGTTACCACCTTTGACAGATCGAGTGCTGTGAGCCATCCATGTAAATACATCAGACCCAGCAACACAATCCATTTTTTCTCATGTGAGTTCCACATACTTCGATGTTTAATAGCAGAAGGCATGATTATTTAAATATTCAAAGCTATCTGAACAGGCACACACAATGTGCATTTAGAAATTATTTCTCTGAGGAGCTAAGCAGTTGACTCTTGATTACTATTCCACCATTACCATAACAAATTTATTCACTTCATTGTCATGGAAAACAGTCAGTTACCTGTTTCTGGGTTGGTCCTTTCTTTGTGAAGCGTCCAGCAGAGAAAAATTCCGGGTACTATATAATGGGGGGGGGGGAAGAGAAAAAAAAAAAAAAAAAAAGAGACCAACAGTAAACTAGGGGGGGCGTGAAAAAGTCTCCAGACACTTAATTCTTTTGTGTTTTGAACACTTACTTTTGTCAGAAGTTTTCTTCCAAAGCTAAACTTCACAAGAAGAAGAAAGAAAAGGCCAGCAAACAGCAGCTTGATAACAGAGCCAAGACCACCTACATTCACATAAGCGCCATACTGCACCTGAGGCAAAAACATATTTTCAGTGATAGAATTTACATTAAAATTTTTGCATCAATTAATTTGTAAAAATAAATCTACCCCCGAATTAGGATGCAGTTGTTTGATACAGTAGATAGCTGTTTAAATAGGACCTTAAACAACTGTCTTGGTTCTAAACAACTCTTTGAATAATGCTTCACTTTATAATTCATTCTGAGAAGACAACAGAACTACAGAATGGTGAGGGAGCGAGCATGGTAAACAAGAGGGGAAAAACTTTAAAGAAAGATGTGTTTTGGTATCTGATAAACTTTTATCTGTAGTAGAGAGTACATTGTATGTTTCTAATGACATTCAGTGGTGATCTGAAAGGAAAAGCAGCATTTCGCTGTCCTCAGGTTCATCTAGCTCAGTTTGAAGTCAGTCTGTTTGGTAATTAATAATGCATTAACAGACATTTTTTAACTTTAGGTTATCGAAGATGGTGTGGTTAAGGCACAAACCTCAGAAGAAGCACCTGAAACGTCACCATATAGTAGTGAACTACATCCCTCAGGCAATCTTCAATACAGTGGTGATACTATAGAGCAACAGTTTGCATGTGATTTGCCTGATAATAAAGATGGTGAATGTGATGCAGCCGAGGGAGATGGAGAGCTTTTTATATCTTAGAGTAATTTTCAGAGCTTTTAGAAGCTCTACTGATACAACAAAAAAAAGCTTCTGCACAAGAACAGAATTTAATGTATTTATCATTCCCGAAAATCACGAAGCCTACCTTTCAAATATTTCTGTGACTCAAGGCTTCCATTCCCTACAAATACATACCCAGATAGCATGAGAACCCTACAAGAGACTCTCGTAACTATTATGCTAGCAGCAGTAAGCAACCTCATCAGGCAGAGTATCAAGTAGTATGAAACAGACCAGCGCACCCAGAAGAACCTGGGCTGCATCAGGTCAAGCAGCTTCCAAAGGTGATCAACAGAACAAGCCTCCTCCTTTACAGAAGCAAAAGCACATCGCAGTTCATTACTATTTACCTAACCACAGAAACCCTACTACACAGATCTGCACTAAGAGCAGTTATTACATAAAGGAAAAATTTGTTGAAAATGGTAATAAAGACATAGTATACTAATAACAGTAACTTACAGGTGTTTCCTGCAACTCTGTGTGCAAATAACGCTGAGACCGTTTCACAACAGAAACATCAGATCCCATGAATGGAATGGAGTACTCTTTGAATTCCTGGTTGTAAAACACAAGTCCTCTGCAAATGACCAAAAAAAAAAAAAAGACAAAAAAAAAAAATCAGAAAACACGTTCACATGTTCACACAAACTGAAAAACTGATCGTAACGGCCCTACCAATACTGGCTTTTTCCTCAAGTGTTTTTGTGACATTATCTCTTTTCACTGAAAGCAAACCATTCCAAATTTATCCCTGGCTCAACTCAAAATTCCATGCACTATAGCAAGGATGAATTTGATAATCAAAATAATATTCTCCTCACATTTCTTTTTTCCGTTCTACTGATCACTTCTGAAATCAAACTCAAAAGATTGCCATGCCACTAAAAGTCTTTTAGAACAAGTTAATGTTGAGACCCAGTAAATGCTGGGACACGTTCTTTTTTCAGTAAAATACAAAGAAATCAGTAGAACTGAACTTATCTTCAATTCTACTAGACAAGCACCTATGTGTTCCTATTGTACTGAACTCCTAAATGCAATATTTAATAATACATTAACAATCTATATAATTAATACTGGAACTGTTAGAAGACAGCATGTTGCACATCTTATGCTTCTTATACCTTCTTTTAAGTTTTGCACCGACTACTGGAACAGGGGCATAGCCTATCTTTTTCCGAAGCTTCCTCAGGTTGTCTTGATCTGCAAGGCCATAAACAGCTGACTTCCAGGTCCCATCATGTACACAAGAACCCTGGTGACATACCATGAAACAGTAATTAACTCAGTATCTAAAGGTTTCATGTATTATTTTAGTAATGACCTTAGAATTATTACATATATTACACATTATTACAATTATTACATATACATATTAAGATTACATGCACTAAAGTGTATTGAACACCCACCCACACCCCCAAACAAAAAAACCAAACAGCCAAACACTAGGATTACTGGCAATACRCTATGTATCTGTTACAGTTTGTTTGTGTATGAATCCTTCCCACATCTCTGCAAAAACTAAGTTTAAGCCTTAAAACTAAGGCTTAACACAACAAACTTCAGGTAGAAAGCCTATGCAAATGAACCTTACAAAAGGGTGTTTGCTTGGGATACTTTTACTAGCTCCTAAAGTTCTTAGACTCATCATCAAAGACCTGCCAGCTTGTTCCTTGGTCTGAATTAATGTAATGACAGTTATTCTAATGGGCTACGGYGATGTTACCACAAAYACCTCYGMGTTTCCAAGAAGGTATAAACCAACTAACCTCAGGCCCAGACTTCACCATCAGGAAGCTTTTGACAGTCGTTAAGGTACCTTTAAGGAAGGAGAGAACATTACTTGGCACATACAGTCATTAGTTCACAAAGCCAGAGTACACTCTGGCAGACTCAAACAGCAGGCCACTGACATTATTAGTTGAAAAGGCAGAGTCACATCTTTCTCTCAAAGTAAAATAAACTGAGATTAAGTTCCACAGATATTTTAGTTAGCAAGTATCAAACTTCTTATGTAAAGTACTTCAGTACAGGTCACGAATATTATCTTTACGCATTAAATTTTCCATTTCTCTTATTTAGTTAATGAGATAATGTAAATAATCAATGGGGGAAAAAAGGAAAAGAATATTAAGAGCCACATTTAGTTTTCCTCCAAGTTTCAAAATAAAGGAGGACGTAGGCTGTGAAAACCGAGTTGGACTTACGGATTTTGGTAGACCTTAACTACAAAAAAACAAAACAAAACAAAAAACAAACCCGCAAAAACCCCAAAACACACAAGATATCCTAAAACATTTAGTTTTAGCATAGCTTGTATTTTGCACAGAATGCTTAGTTGTGATGAACAGCAAAACAAAACTCCTCCAAATGCTGCTCTGTTTGGCTTTGCTTGGTTCCTTCTGAGATTGTAAAACGGTACTTGTATGGGCAAATTCAGTATAGCAAGCAACTGGATAGATGGGTGATAACACCATAAAGTCAACATGGGAAGAGATAAAAGACATCTTTATTCAAAAGAAGTATCAGACATCAAATTATAACCCCAGCAATGAGCAACCAGATACTCATTTCCATGCCTCTCCTCTCCCCCCAATCAGATCCAGATTGGGTTTTCTTAAACTGAAAGCTGATGATACGCTGCAATGTAAAGAAATCCCACTTAACAGCAGTTTCAACAGTACATAAAAGCAAAACATTTGGATACTCTTATTGGCCCTTCCAATTGAAAGTCGGACCTGATGAACGAAGTATCCTCACTTGAGATTAGGATCAAGTACTATTTGCATAGAATTACATCATCTCCCATCTTTTCTCAAATATATTTATCCTCTTTCAGTTACTGTCTAGCTACTCTTAAAGAAAAAGGCATTGGATGGCACTGTCTACCTACTTACGCTCATACAACAGCTTCTCAGTGCTTGCGGTAGAAAAAGAAAACTTACGAAACCTGATTACCCGCTGATTTGCCATCCCTTTCCCGCAGCCTTCCTGTCCCCTCTGTCTCTTCCCTACAAGATTCTCACTGCACAAGAGGCAGTGTGCTGAGCCTTGCCTAGGGATGTCCACACGCAGGCTCAACAGCCCGCTGCTGACAACTGGAGGTTCTCTTCTCTCCATGGGCAACACTACCTTGAATCCCTCCTCTACCTCATGGCCAATTTTCGCCAATCTAATGGGAATACGATTTACTTTTACATTTTTATCTACCAGATTTGGTTGAAACTGGTCAGCTGGTACAGGCAGGCAAAAAGAGAGAGAGAAAGAGTTTCCACATAAGCGTTGCTGCTTTAGGAAACCAGATGAAAGCATCATCTGGTTCTTCTTCTGCATGAGGTCACACTTAACTAAGTCACCTTTCAGCTTGTCTCTGGTGTACAGTACTCCCATGTCGGCTGGTATAGAGTCAAAGCCACAGCTTCCAATGACATATACTCCCTTTTCCGCAGCTTTTTCGTTGTACTTCAGGTACATTCCTTCCAGAAACTAAAACACAGTCAGGACAAATATTTTAAGCAGAACTCCATGGTTGGCCACGCCCAATATTAGCCATCAGCGCTTTACTGTCATATCACAGCACCCTACACACTTCAAACCCCTTGCAAGCATCTTCAAGACAGAGACATGTTATTCCTGTTTTATGGTATGAAAGCGTCACAGCAGGGCAAAGAAACGTGATCCACGCAAAACTCCTACGTAGACTCACAGCCGAGACTTAAAGCAGAATTCAAAAATTTTGGATTTCCAGAGAGAACCCGAGAGGCTCTTCTCTAAAAATAGGAAAACTATACAACTAATACACATTAACGTACTTTAAAATAATTAACGCATCTTAAAATTGTACGTCAGGAGGCAGAATGTGTCCTCGTGTTCAAAAACACTAGCAGAAACATCAAGCATACTAAACAAGCACTCCTTTAATAGATCCTTGATATAAGGTAGCATTTTTCTACTGTCACATACCTGGGGTTCTCCACTGATGTCAATGCAGCTTGCACCATTTTCAACACAGGCCTCTACCACAGGCTCGCCAAAGAATCTATACTATAGAAGGGAAGAGCACCACACGTAACAAAATAAACCCCACACCTCGCCCAACGCGCTTTATCTAACATATGTATCTACAATAAAAGTCAACGCTTGATGGCTATTGATTTTGCCAAGGGGGGCAAAAACGTCACGGCACTTGTGGTTTTTTGGAGGGTGGGGAGAAGGAGCAGCATGACAAACTTCATCACTGATAACGGCGTTTGCTGCACAGACTACTCCACCGTATTTCTCTCACACGGTAAGATCACCAAGGCCAATTTAATAGATCGCATCTCCACTTATTGCTTTTTGCACTCATGTTATCAGCACACTCTCTACTTAAATACTCTTCATTTCAAAGACGTTGTCATGACCCAACTTCCAGCTCTCGTCCTTTGATCCCCTCGGAATGCGCTGGAAATGTTGCCGCTGAACGTTTTACAACAGCGAGTCTAAGGGCTTCTTTTCCAGCTCCGTTTTCAACCCTAGCACCACTTAAAACATTGTGGCCCAACCCAAAACTCCTCCCCACTTCACAAGCAGTTTCTTACGCTGCCTGTGAAAGACTTGAGAAGAAAAAACCAAAACCCTGCTGTATTTCAGCGAGGACTGTCCGGGAATTACACCACCGGAAACGGCGGTGGGAAATCTTTAGGCGACTGCAGTACACGGTTGCTCTTTTGGTTCAATTTCGAAAAGCGACATTTCAGCTGGAGGGCTCCCGAAATGCCGGAGCCCGGCCGCAGGTTTCCCGGTAGCCGCCGCAGCTCTCCCTGCCCCGAGGAGCAGGGAGCCCAGCCGCACGCAGCCGAGGAGCGGCGGCGGGGGAGCGGACGCCGCCCCGGGCTCTGCCGGGAGCCGTGGGAGCACCGCCCGGATCACCGCACTCACCGGACCCACGCAGTTGAGCACCAGCCGGGTCTGCCTCGCCATGGCGGCCAGCGAGGCCGCGTCGCCCACATCGCACAGCAGCACGCCGACCTCCGCCCCGAGCGCCGCCTTCCCTGCGCACCGGAGACCGCCGTCACCGCCACCGCCCGCCGCGCCGACGGGCGCGCCTCTTCCCTCCCCGGGCCGAGCCGCCACCTCCCCGGCGCAGCCCCGACACCGAGGGGCTTGCCCCCCTTCGCCCCTCAGCCCTTCCCCTCACACCCGCCCGTGGGCGGCTCCCAACGGACGGGGCCGGGACACCGGGGCCGCGCGGCTCCCGCCGTCCCCGGACAACGGCGCTGCGCCACAACCCCCAGCCGCGGCCCGTACCCAGCCTCTCGGCCGCCCGCTCCACCACCGCCCGCAGCTTCTCCCGGCTCCGCCCGGCCACGGCCCAGCGCAGGGCGCCGCGCAGCTCCCCGCCGGCCGCCGCCCGCGCCACCTCCTCCACCACGAACTGGCCGGTGAAGCCCGAGGCCCCGAACACCACCAGCTCGTAGGGCCGCTCGGGCGCCCCGGCCRTGCCGGCCGCCATGGGGAGAGGATGCACCCAAACTTCCGCACTGCCCTCAGCGCCAGGCAGCGGCTGTTACCACGCGGCCCCGCCCCTTGCCGGCGGGGGCGGGGGGCGGTGCGCGAGACTGGCTTGCGTCGCGGCCGTTCCGGCCGTTGGGGGCTCGCGGTGCAGGGGAGCGTGCGGGGCCTTGGGCCTGCCGGGCCCCGGTGGTGGCACAGGCCTGCCCCGCTCCCAACGCAGGCCCTCAGCCGCTGTCGCGTACCGCCAGGGATAGCGGCGGCTCAGCCCTCGGCCCCTGCCGGGGGAGAAATAACCTTTGCTCTCATTCCAGCAGCTAGGAGGGAGGGAGAGATGCTATCTCTCAGGGGATTTTTAACATACTGTGAACAAATAAAAGTATACCAAGGTACGGCCAAGGGGTTTTGGAGCCCAGCAGTTTAAGCAACAACGTTTGTGGAGAGAGGCCATCATTTCTGGTCCCACAGCAGACATGATCTCTTCTGATGAGCACGGCTCATTACTATGAGTTATTGCCATAAGCATTTCAGCACAGGTAATATAGATGAACTGAGGGCTGTTACTAATCAAAAAGAAAACCTTAATTACCTAGAAGGAAAATGAAATACTCTATTTCCCCCACAACTACAACAAATATTTATGTTTTGCTCAGCAACAAAAGCAGAACAACGCAAAATTTGACGTTCCCGTTGCGGTCGGGAGAAGCAGTGACCCTGCAAAGCCACGATGGTAAGGAGCATTCGCGACTGCACGGCATGGTGAGGTATGGTCATGTTTTCTGTGCTTTTCATGGCCTGGCTGCTCACCTGGATTCCAGAGGCTCGCAGCAAGTCACGCAGGCAGCAACCTCTTGAATCCTGCTCGCCAGCGCTTTCTCACAGGGAGCATCTGCCATATCTAAACTGTTCCTGACAGATGCCTGTCTAACCTGTTTTAAAAACTCTAGTGATAGACGCTTTCACACTGTTTCCCAGGCAATCTCCTCCTGCACTTTGTAGTACGTATGGCTGGAGACAAGAAGCTAGATCTCCACTTCCTGTAGTTTCAGCACCATACTATTTCTCCTGTTTCTAGAGGACACTAGTAAAAGATTTAATCCCTGAGGAGTATATAAAAAAGATGCTGCAAAGCTGGAAACTTCCATGCATCACCTCAGTCTTCCCTAGATTAGAAAGCACTAATTCTTTTGATCTTTCCTCACAGGCCACTTCATACACACATTTTTCCTGTTCTCCTCTGAACTCTCTCCAGCTGGTTTACATTTTTCTTGAAATCTAGTGTCCACTACTAGGCCCCACATTCACAATGTCAGTGCTAAATCGATTGAGAAGGTTATGTGATGTGCCAGAATCCAACCCTGTTTCTACACGCCCCAAACATCTGCCTTTTTTTTTGCAAGTGTCACATTGTTGATGCACCTGCAGCTCATGATCTGTTCCACCTCAGAGGTTTTTCAAATTACTGCTGCCTAGCCAGTCTTTTCCCATCTCAGTTTTGTACTGAAGGTTAATGTCCTTTCTGAATGCATTCTAAACATCTCATCTCCAAGGCAGCAGTAGATCCTCACCTCTAAGCATCAGCATCAACTCCTTGAGCAGTGCTGGTGCAGTTGTTTGTAGGCCTACACTATCAGCTGTATCAGTGAAACAACTCAGTCTAACGAAAAACAAAGAGTGGGGGAGGGAAGGACAAAGGCGGGTTTTGTGTTCTTTTTTAATCCAGATCATTTTGTTGTTCTGATTTACAGAGCAACCCTGCAAAACCAGTTTCTTGTGTTTGAGGTCACTGAACATCTCATTAGTGAAGCTGGTCTCTTACTACCTTCCTGTCCTTCCTACACACTGGGATAATTTCCAGCTGTGCTCATAATACTGTTGAACTCCTCTGAGCTACTTTCCTCTTACGCTCAATTTTTCTCTTCTGCCACCAATTCTCAAAGTAAAGTATGTTTTCTTCAAGGCCACGGTCTTTGGTCTTCCACTCTCCCTTCTCCTTTGCAAAAGCTTTGAAAAAACATTGCAACAATAAGCAATAGATGTTTTTTCCCCCAATTTGAAGTTAACAAAAATCGTTGTTTATTCAGACTTTGCATTAACATTTAAAATTGTTCAGTGACCGGAGACTGTAAGGAGCCTGCAAATTGCAGAGGGATTCTGACACAGCTTGCAGGGCTGGCTGGGATCCTCAGCCTGCTTTCTTCATCCCTTTGCTCTGGAAGCTTGCCTCCCTTGCCTTCTCTCCCTCTTCCATATTATCCCCTTTTCACATATAATCCCCTGTCACCCCCAGAAAACAAGGCAATTTATAAACCTATGACTCTCACTCAACCATTTGTAAAGAATCAGGACTGCACAAGCTTCCTTGGGCCACATGTATTTGGTAAGACCTGCATTGTGTTGTTAGGCTGTGGCTTGGCAAGGACAAGCTAGTATGCAGTGCTGAGGACCCTGTCTCCTCTCAGTGACTGAAACTTTACACCAAATTGGGCAGACTTACCCTGTTTATCAATCCACAACTCCCAAGATTTCATCTACTCTTTCAATGTCAGCTATATTTCTTTAAAACACACCTGCTGGAGCAAGATAATTCATGTAAATTGCGGCTTACACAAGCAAGAAATCAGGCTTTCAGAGCTGCAGAGGGACACCTGAAAACCAACTAGAGGGGCATCAAAACATGAGGCAAACCTGGCTTTTTTTTGCTTACACAAAATATCATTACGGTAGCTCCAACTCATTTTTTCTTGAGAGAGACCCGTGGTTGGCAAGTGGAAGAGTTCTGTTTGCAGACATCTCCAGTTTCACTCCAGCTCACTGGGTTAAAAAAGAACAAAAAGCAAAKTGTCTAAGCCAGTTTACATTCCTGCTTGTGAAACTAACAAGTAGACAGGTAGGTTTCCAAATAGCAAACATCAAGGCAATGTCAAGGCTCTGATTTTAAATGGAAGGCTTACAGCAGTCTTGACGAAAGGCAAAGGTTAACCTGTCTCCCTAGTTAGTGTCGCCAACGCAGGATTGCAAAAATTATCCTGTGGGAAAGCAGTAGGATGATTTACAGTTTTTCTTTGTCCAATAGGAAGACAAGAAATGCCAGATCTGCTGCCAAGTGCAGTTCTGCAAAGGAGGTTCCCACCTGAATCAGCTTTAGAAGCTCACAAAAAAAAGATACTGCTGTTTCTTTTAAAATCTTGTTTTTCAGATTTGAAGGTGCTTATTTTTTTCCATGTGTATCTGCATACAGATACTTAAAGATTTCAGTACTTCATTTAAAGCCTCGTTTAGCCGAACTGCCTCAGTCCCTGACAATTTCTTTGCACAGAGAAGCACACAAGCGCATGCGCGCATACACACGCACCATATCTTTTCAAATTCCTTAAATAAAAAGGGGCATGCCTCCCTTTGCTAGCTTCTCCTGTTCCACCTGGAGCCTCTGGCAGGATGTGAGGAATCTGTGTAAGCATTTATAAGAGCACTTCTATGTCCCTTCATTTCGTACAGTAGGTGTTCTGAGAAAATCCTTCCTATCAATATTTATATATTTCTTGGACACCAATCTTTGTGGTAAAACTTTTTATACTCATTTATAATTTTAGGGTACTTTTTGTTTATGAGAGTGGAAATGTAGATGTTGTTCCTTGGCTACTTTTTAATTAAGATAATAATAAGGTAGCAGAAAGAATGTAATAAGATGTCAATTGTACAATGCTGTATGAAGGCAATTTTTTTAAACACAACATGGTAATGGTCTTGTACCACGAAGGATGAAACAAGATCACTGGCTTGCATCATTGCAAAAGTTACTACAGAATGCAAGAAAAATAGAGCATAAGAGTAGGCAGAGGTGTTGGGAAATAAGGTTGATTAACAATGCATGGATAATTCACTGCAGGGTATGAAGAATTATGTGGGTGAGTATATAAGGGATTAAAAAAAAAGAGGCAGGCATCTATGTACCTGTGTTGTGGTTTAACCCCAGCCAGCAACTAAGCACCACACAGCCG
>JAYKAV010003423.1:16280-142238 GCA_035582835.1 Phoebastria nigripes
GTTATCAACATTCTTCTCATACTAAATCCAAAACATAGCACTATGCCAACTACTAGGGAAAAAAAATTAACTCTGTCCCAGCTGAAACCAGGACAACCTGCTACAGTTACTCAGTACTGTAAGACCGTGAGAACAAAAGTTTCTGGAACAAAGCCCACAGTTCTTAGTGCTATGGTGTATCTTATCCTTAATTTATGCAGAATATTACTTTACAATCAAGAGGCAATAGGCTCCAAAAAGCCACCCCATACAGAACTTAAGAATTGGTAATAAACCAAACCATTCAGACTGGGACAAAAAAGAGGAGCTTGAAATTAAAAACTGCAGAGAATCCAACAGAGAGTTGCTTGCCACATGTGGCAGTTCAGTAATGTTTTATTTACTTTATTTTTATTTTATTTTAAAATTAAAATATCACCTAACTTTTTTGGAAAAAAAATTAAAATCATAGAATCATAGAATCATTTAGGTGGAAAAGACCCTTAAGATCATCTAGTCCAAACGTAAACCTAACACTGCCAAGTCCACCACTAAACCATGTCCTTAAGAGTGAGTCTCCACGTCTTTTAAATACTTCCAGGGATGGGGACTCCACCACTTCCCTGGGCAGCCCGTTCCAGTGCTTCGTAACCCTTTCGGTGAAGAAATTTTTCCTAATGTCCAATCTAAACCTCCCCTGGCGCAACTTGAGGCTGTTTCCTCTTATCCTATCACTTGTTACTTGGGAGAAGAGACTGACACCCACCTTGCTACAACCTCCTTTCAGGTAATTGTAGAGAGCGATAAGGTCTCCCCTGAACCTCCTTTTCTCCAGGCTAAACAAGCCCAGTTCCCTCAGCCGCTCCTCATAAGACTTGTTCTCCAGACCCTTCACCAATTTCGTTGCCCTTGTCTGGACACGCTCCAGCACCTCAATGTCTTTCTTGTAGTGAGGGGCCCAAAACTGAACACAGTATTCGAGGTGCGGCCTCACCAGTGCCAGGTACAGGGGCACAATCACTTCCCTACTCCTGCTGGCCACACTATTTCTGATACAGGCCAGGATGCTGTTGGCCACCTTGGCCACTTGGGCACACTGCCAGCTCATATTCAGCTGGCTCTCGACCAACACCCCCAGGTCCTCTTCTGCTGGGCAGCTTTCCAGCCACTCTTCCCCAAGCCTGTAGCGTTGCATGGGTTGTTGTGACACAAGTGCAGGACCGTCTTAATATATATGTATACATACACATATGTAAGATGTATATTGTATACATATATATATTTTCAACCAAATATATATTCAGCCAAATAAAAGTAATAAATGAACAGAGTTATTTCCACCTATTTTGCTTATTTCTAAATTGGGAGATTACAAAACAACAGATGGCAGCCTATGACACCCGCAGATCCCACCCTTTTATTTTTTAATAAGCTGTATACACATTCCCATTCATACACAACTCTAAACAATGTCTTAAAAGAAGAAATGAAGGCACCATTGAGCCATAGAAGTACGGCAGAGGTAAAAGCTTTTGATTGCCACTGGAGTTCAGGCTCTTCATTCAATATTTACTGCAGTTGTCACTTCTCACACTGAACTTGAAACACTTACAGGTATGAAAAGACTGATAAATGTACAGGTTTTTTCAGTAGGTGGAGACCAAACAAGAAAGTGTAGGGGAAGAGCACATTTTTCTGATGACACTAAGTAATAACCAACGTTGCATTAGAACGCTCTATAATAAAAGCGGCCGCACGGTAAATTAAGACATAAAGAGTTAAATGCCAGAATGCTCTTGCTGGGTACTGCAGGGCTGTGCCCTGCCTCACAGCTCAGTAGTCATTTTGGTGACAACAATTAAAGATTTGAAACTTTCTCCCACAGTTGCAGAGAAATAATTTAAAGGCAGCTAAGAAATTAAAAGTGAGAGGATTCAGAAAATGCAAACTAATCTATACTGGAGAAGTTAAAACCTGGAATACAGCTATGCTAAAAGAAACAGGGATAAATGTTTTGGCCAGTGGATGGCAAATGTGGGAGATATTAGCGATGTAGAAGCATCAGATTGCATAGAAGAAAATAAAAATCTGTCTCCTTTTGAAAGTCTCATTTAAAACATTGCATTCCGGTTCAGCTACTTCACTACAATGAATAGACTGACAAATTGCAGACAGTTCCAAGAAAATAATCCAGGAAATAATGGATTGTCCAGGAGTAGGAATGGGGACACCCTCCAGGAAAAATCCAAAGTTCAAGGTATATATTATTAAGCTAAAAATAGCTACAGAGCCATGATAACACTTTGCAAATATCTGAGGATGTAACTTCTAGGGATGGAGGGTGAAGGACTTGGAATACAAAAAGAGGTGCGCGCCTGAGCAAACGTGGCTGACAGAGTGACCAGCACAACCCGTTCCTCACAGCAAGGGAGGTGTCAATAGGAGAATGAGACCAGTGATTTGATGAGTGCCAATGGACAGGACATGTGAAACTGAGCGTGTAAGTAGGTGGGACAAGGCACCAGAATGTTAACTGTGAGGAAGCCATATGTTGCAGCAAGAGTAAGCGGATGGCTAGATAGATCGCCTGTTCTTTACTGTCTGCAGTCTTCAGTATTAGACTGAATTGTAAAATTCTCTAGCCACCTTTCCCTCAATTACATTGTGAATATAACAACAGAGTCTAATAGTTCTTAAAATATTCCTCGTATCTTATTTAAGCAAGGTCATTATAAAGGGAAAATATCTATATGCTCTAATTAGCTGAAACTGCTTGCAGGCAAAACCATACAGTTCCTCGATGTTATTCTCTGTACTCTACCGACTTCAGTTGCCTACAGAACTTCTTGGAGGCCAGCCAAGGCCTGGCCCCACACCCAGATGCCTCTGTTCAGTGCATTTGAATGCTCTGTGTTCATGCGAAGTATCCACAAGTGCTTTTCTTCTTTCAGGTTGTATACTGTCTGTTCACATGCAAAGAAGGACTCTCAGATTGTCCAGTTTTACACATTGGCAAAACCACGACCACTCATTTTTGTCACATTTATAAATCAAAACCCTTGTAGCTGTCTTTGAATTGATAATATATTCCATCTTTTGACCTCCTGTGTGAGGCCATCTATCCACTGCACCTGTTTCCTTTACAGTATGGGTTAGGAAGGATGGTTCTTCACAAAACTCTGATCTTCATCCCAGAAACTATAGCAGCTCAGTGCAAACCCCCCTCCCCTCACATTCTGCAAGCAGAGCACATAGCTATTCCTTCTAACCCTATAGCAGTTTTAAAACCTTTGCGCCATCATAACTTTCCTTGAAGCCACCCTCTCTCACTAATGCTACATCCTCATGAACTGTCAGAGACTGAAAGGAAGGGAATTCCTGATAAGGGGAGAAGAAATGGTGAAATAGTGGAGCTTTTCTCCCTCTTGCTCCTGTGAAAGAAAGTGGGAGAAGAGAGCACACCATTTAGTTTTGTGCGGCTGCTCTTGCTCTATGTGGATGTTTTGTGCAGGAGAATTGCTGCAGAGTTTTGGGGGTGAGAGCAGAATGCCCAATGTCCTGTGCTCTCAGCCACCATACCCTGCAGAGGTATTTCTATGCTGAAATACGGGTGAGAAGCAACACTTCAAAGCTGCTTCTTCTATGTCTCCCATGTAGCTACTATTCAATAGCCCCTAACTGAGCTTCTCACAGGATAGCTGCAAATGAATTTAGATCTGTCTGTAATATGAACAAAGGCAAGATGTATTCAATCTTCCTCATAGGAAAGATCCTAACAGATCTCTAGTGTCTGTAATGTTGGAATGGGGCATGGTTTCCAAAATCTGCTGCTCACATCAAATACATCTCATCAAGGACGTTTTCTGAGGATTGCCACAAGCATGATCAACTATATCCTTTTGTTCATTCTGTAGAAAGCAGAAGTTTAGCTTTCAGACCACTGTCTTGCCTCAGGACTGAATTTAGAGCTAAGCAGTCAGCACACGTAGCATTTACTGTGAGGATGGAAGGAACAAAACCACAGAATGTAATGCAGAGACAGCAAATTCCCCTCATTTTATAGAGCTGGCCTGCTCAGCAGCGTGCAGGGCCAGTAACTGAACTTTGAGAAATACTAAAGGACCAAATGGTCCTACAGCATGGGGAATATCTGCAGTGCAGCACATTTTGCCATGTTCTTTGACATACCTCCAACACCYCAGGTGACTCTTTGCAAGGCCTGTGTAGAGAGCCCTGCATCGGTTTGTGTCAGGACAGAGCCTCACTTACCAACACAGAGACAATTCTCTCCCACTTTTCTGAATTTCTGGGATAGCATCAAGGTATCTAACCTGGACTGAGAATCAGTTATTTAAGGCTTTACTTTAGTAACACCATCTTATTTGTCACCTACCAAAGCTTGCCCGACTCATAGGAAATAGTGAGTTGACCATATTAACTATTTTCACTATGTGGCTGAACATGTGCAGGGTGGTAAGGGTAAATAAAAGGCCCCAATCCATTCTTCTCTGACCTCCTCCTGTAGCACCTCCACTTTAGCAGAGTGCCTAAGACTGTCCTAGGTGGTTTGGATAATTTTTCTAACTCATACCAGTATTTTAGTGTTCTCCAGCAAAAAGGCTCCCAAGGTGTGGCACACAAACTTTTTTACAAGTGTTTTTTGAAGGAAAAATCAGCTTACGTGGCAGCAGTAGCAGATTCCAAATCTGCTATGTGCTGACTCTTGTCTGAACAAGAACAAATACCTCCACGTGAACAGTGACTGTGTGATGTGGGGAGGACTGCCTGATGGCAGATAACTACCTGACCAGAAGGGAAGCACATTTATAAAGGTCTTTACTCGTTAATCACTTCCTGAACATGTGATAAACACTTTCACAACAGCAATTACAGCCAGTCCACAGAACCTCACTGCTGTACATAGTGCTCCTCTCAAAATGCCTCCAGCAGCAACGCAGGTGGTGCCTGAACCTGCACTTGCAGCTCAGGATGGTGGAGCAAGGAAAGATAAGGCGAAAGAATAAGATAAAGCACAGGGTATCAGTGAAACATAATGTGCTTTAGGTAGGCGAGTGGATTAGGTCGGGGGCACGCAGTAGATGGGCAGAGGCGAAAGGTTGGGATCTGAGTGAGGTGCGTTACTCAGACAGGAAAGTAGAGCGTCTGAGGTAGATACACTGGTTTGTAAGAGCAGGACGTGCAGCAGAAGAATGTCAGTACATGGATCTGAGGATCTAATGAAGGGGGAGGAATGCACTAGGAGAGAAGGGGCAGGCAGGAGCAGAAACAAACCTCTTCTGACCCATTTTTATGGTCTGGTAAAAAGTATTCTGGTAATATCTACCAATGCTGACAAACAAATTAAAGTTTGAGACCTCCCTGCCCCAGTTCAGTATTGATTTGCAAATTATCTGCAATTGAAAGCTCACTGTGCTTTTCATAATGCAGGCTATGTAGCTGCCCGCACAGAAACTTTAAGTTAATCAACAGGAGAGATTTACCGACAAGACACAGGGCAAGTAACAGGATGAGGTCTAGTAGCTCCTGCTAGGCTCAGAAACTGTGTCTGAGCTCCCTCTAGTGAGTTGTGTTGGTTTTCTACGCTCAAAGATCACTACCAGCTACCATATACCTATTGGTTGAATAGCTAAATTCAAACCCAAATACTTCTAACCAGGCAAAGGATCTTTGTACCTGTCTTGTAACAGTTCACATCAATTCTGCGTCACAAAGCTAAGTTGTTCTTTTCAGAATTTTCCAGAAAAGTAAAAAAGAACAAATGTGGTTTTAATGGTGTTAGAGACAAATTGAAACTGTTTCCAAAGCACTTGCAAAACAAAAGCAGCAGGCTTGTATAACTTCCTACTGCGGGTAACACAAATATTTTCTAAAACACAGAAGGGAGTGTGGTAGAGGGCTTTTGCCATCATGAATGCAAAACAACTGACAGAAATAAGGCTGGCATATGGATCAGTTCACTTATCTTATGGAATAAGCAAATGGGTGAATCACTAACTTTTTAAAAAATTCAGACTGCTCAGTTTTCTACATGACATATGAACTCTAAAACATGGCCACTGTAAGCCTAAAAAAGGAGATTGTACAATTCATTTAAGTCTCAGGATTTGGGGTCCTCCCCCAATAACATCCCCTTTGCAAACTTTAAAAAATGTTTAAAATTGTTCAATTTTTAAAGTCAAATTTTTTAAAAACTAAAATAGACATAAAAATAAATTCTCATGGAACATGTGGCCTGACACATGTATGTTCATTCTGATGGCATTTCTCTGCCTGCCAGTTTAATTATTTCCTCCTGGAATGAGGAATGGAAGGGACCTTTTTGTATGCCATGAGCTTAAGCTACAGAGGCTACAAAGTGTTGCCCCAGCTCCTTCATACAGGCACACACATCTACCTATGTTTTTCTCCACAGTGGGAGGAAACAAGGAATACTTTTATCAAAGCAACACTCAGCTGTCTTGTGGTCATCATAAGTGTGTCCTCCGGCTTTACTGGTGTTTTGCTGTGAGGTTGTACGCAGTTTACTTCACCTGTCTCTGTAGCATATGGGACCCTTGTCTTGGTTGTAACCTCTTGTCTAGGCACTACTGCTACAGCAAGCTGTGGACATCAGCAATACTGTTTCCTGACATGGCTGTTCTCTGGCTTGTTATCAATTCTGCTATGCTCGTAGGACCACGTTTTGTTGCATTGTTTAGCCACAACCACAAATGAACTTCTGTTCATGTATTCATCCTTTTTCAAAATTCCTGTGCCACCAAAAAAATCCCTGTCTCCTAGATACATGCCACTAACAACCTTTTACAGTCCTACCCCCTTCTGGGTACAGCAGAGAAGTAGTTCCCTCACAGTTCCTGTCCTCACACTGCCCTGCCTGGACTTTGTTTCCAGAGTTCTCAAATCCAGGTACACATTGAGGAGTGGGCATGACAGCAGCCATAAAGTTAATCAGAGCAGGGTGAGAAGTTGTTATCCCATCAGCCAAGGATGAGTGAAAGCTGTAGAGGAAGTTAATTTACGCAAATGAGGAAGAGAATGAAGAACTGGAGCTCTGCATTTAACTTTACCTGCCCACCACATCAGGCTCGTCATAGGCTCACCAACAGGAGGTTTGTTCACTTGTTTTTACAAAAGATCTCAGAAGGAGAGGAAGCACCCAAAGGCTGTTGTAGTAGAAACCACTGCACTATCTCTCCACCTCCCAGGCTAGCTCAGCATTTGATCATGCACTAAGCGTTTGAAAGGAATTTTTCAAAGCAGTTGCTCTAGCCTATCCTACAAATCCCGCGGTAGTTGAGGCTTCCACGGAGAATAATAGCCCCATTGGCATCTGTGCTCAGTCACCAGCTCTACATGCTGCTTACAACATGCAAAAGTTTCTAGGTTTGTTTTTTAGCTGAAACGACCAACACTGAATGCACTGTGATACATAACAAGAAATATAGCATGTGGAACAAAAGGTACCTTACAAGTAATTTGGAGCACCGTGGTCAGATTCCATATCAGAGGAAGTATATAATGCTGAAACCATTTGGCCTGCGGCTATGAAAACACAAGAGAGGCATAAAACCAAGTTAATGGCAGCATGCCAGGGCCTTGTCAAAAACTGACACATCACTAAAACAAAGTAAGTGCTGATGTAGCACCACCAAAGGCTCTTTAATGGGCCTGGAGACAGAGGGCCCTTACATTTCATTATATACCTAACAGCAATAGCTGCCCCCACAGAAGAAAGGTTATTTCACTCTCTTATGTCTTACAATGGTTCCATACCCGTGGTAAATATTAAGAGCTCTGGTTGTCCTTCTTGCCCTTTAATTTTTTTATACAACACACTGGAATTTGATTTGTTATGAAAAATGATCTATCTTCTTTATAGGAATAAATAACAAGATCCAGCAGGTGAAGCTGAAACTGGGACATCTTAGCTCAAAAATAACTCATTAGGATTTAAGCATGTAAGTCACCTGGAAACAGGCCATAGATGCTCATCAGAATTACCAGTTGAAAACAGATGCTAAACCTGAATGTCTGGTTCAGAGAACATTACAAATAACCTGAAATTTACTCCCAAGCATTAATGAGATAAATTGACGATCACATGGTTGTGCACCGAAATCAGCCAGAGCAGAGAAATCACTAGGCATTGCTTAGATCTGAGGAACAGACTTGTGCTGTTATCAGCTATTACAGCCAGGCAACATGGACTTACTTTCCTCTCATTAACACTTCAATCCTTTCCTCTATTTTTATGTAACTGATTTGTAACATACGCAGACAGAAACAAGGAATATCGTTACTTCAAGCAGTTTTGTTTCAGCTGCAGCCATCGGTCTGCATCATTGAATACAAGACCTCTCCTCTCGCTCACACGATCCCCCTGTGTAATGATCCCGGGGGGACACAGTCTCCGGCGCCCGAGAACTGAGCCCAGCTGCCGCAAAGCCAGCAGGCGGCACCGCTCGCTTGTGCCGCCTCCAGTTTTTGACGATTATATATATTCTTTATATATTCTGCTGACGTTGGTGTGTGGACCGCACGTTATGTGCTCTGTCCTATTTAGGATAGCTTTCCGTCTTTAGGGTCAGGACTGCAGAGCTGTTTTTATTTCTTTTGATGTAAGTAGGGAGGGAATAGGAAAAATCCAAAGAAGGGCAAAGTGTGTAAAAGGTTCTGTTCTTGAAGCAGCAGTCTGGAAAGTACTTACTGCACAGAGGTCAACATTTGTCTTGAAATAAAAATCTGGATGCTTGTTTGGTTTTGAGGTGTCTGCTTATCAGCGTTCTCAGAGACTACGGCTAACTTTGTAGGAGTTCTCAATACTCTCTGCTCTCAAAACATCAGCCCACACACCTACCCCGTTTTGTCTCTCTTGAAGGGACAGCAGAGAAGAGGGAAGGAATGAAAGTGAAAATAATAACTTCTGCCAAAAATAAGACTGAAGATGTACACACAACTAGAGTAAACACAATGAGAAGGCACTATTATATCCAGCCTCTTGCTTAAACAAGTTTGTCTCTAGCTTTTCCCTCTCTCTTCCTCCAGTCCCTGGAAGCCATCAAGCTGTGCCCAGAGCTCACTCCCTCTGTCTCCATCCTCCACTTGTGTCCTCTTCTAATTTGCTTCCTCTCTGCATTCTCTCTGGTGCACCTGAATGCCACATTTGCAGACAGAACATGGACCACATGAACTCACACAGTTACTCGCATTTTACTGATGGACAGGGAGGGAGAGGACATCTCAGTTTGACGTGGCGACATATTACCAAGAATTCATTTTGATTTTGCACAAGTGTGTTTCAAAAATAGGAAGCACAAATTTTTGCTTGCAAATAACTAAAAAGTCCTCCTGTGTGCATGGCATTTATCTTCCTCAAATAACACTTGGAGGATCTCCCAAGGACTTTGGGGTTAGGGTTTGATGCAAGACATCTTAATAACCTCTTAATCTTTGCAATATCTGCTTTGCTGGCTAAGTGATTGATTTAACACTATTTTATGGATATAAACAAGTCATATCTGTGTACACTGTAATGGACAATAAATACTGACCCTGAAATATTCAAACACAATGAATAGGTAGTAAAAACAAATCTAGTAAAGATGAGGCTTTTTATATTTAACTTGTCATTTCTGAGTCTTCAAGCTTCTTAAAATATTTGTTTCTCCATAGCCACAAGGGACAGAAATTTTTATATTAAAAAATTCGGACTCTAGTAAGAATATACACCCATTAGTCAAGACTACAAAAATACTGTTGGACCTGGGATAAAACATGAAGAGTTGGAAATACAATACACAGAGGAGGCCTTCAGCTCTGATTATCAGTCTGCTAGAAGCAACTGATTGCACAAACTGTCTGAAATCTCAGCTAACATATTGTGTAATTGCTTAGCAGCAGATAAGGATTCTGGACTGCAAAAAGGATGTCCCTAAATGACCCTTACAAATAAGGCCCAYGAGGAGCTTCTCTTTCATTCAAATCCGAAAGCCATAGCTGCAGTGTTTTCAGTTTTATTCCCTCCCATTCCCCTGGGCCCTTTTGCTTTCTCCGTGGCTGAGCTAGCTTCACTATTAAATACAGCTGCCTCTCTCCTACATTCACATAATTTCCTACAGCAGTCAAACAGAACAGCAAAGGACTGTGGTGGGTATGGATGGCATGAAGGTCTCCATGGACTGTTTCTAAATACATGCTTAGAAGGGAAAACAGCAGAAACATTTATAGTGAACATGTTCTTACAGACTTCATCATTAATCACTGAGCAGCTCCAGGAATGTTGCTCTGCGGATCTTGCCACCCTAGAAACCTTCCGGTGGCACTTTGGGAATTTGTCCAAGATTCCACCAAACTTCTGGCCAAACAGCAATACCTTGGACCTGCATCCAAATCTCAAGCACAGTCAAAAAAAGCTGAACTTACCTCAAGTCCACTGGAATTTATAACTAGTAACAATTTTGTTTTCCTTACCTACACCAGAGGTTTATGCTGGCTCAGCAGTCCAGGAAATTAGTGACGCGTTGATGGAACCAGGGCAAATTCCCATTATAGGTGGAACCAAAAAAGTCATAGCCATCACCCTCACAGCTGCAACCTCATGTCCAAGGTCAGTTGGATCCAGCTCCTCCCCACAACCTGTTAGAAGTTGGACAAATTGCCAAGAAGCTTTGAGAGAACTGATTGCTCCTCCCAGGGCTGCCAAAGTGAGAGCAAGCAAGCAAGAATCAGTCACCTAGAGGGGATGGCAGGACAGGCAGGGAGCTAGCAAGAATCACTCAGATAACCTGTTTTTCTGTCTTCTTCCACTTTTTAAAAGGGACACTCATTCTGTGCAGTGTAGCAGAACCAATTACACAACATAGGTTTCAAACCTCTAATTACAGTGGATGCTTCTGCCTCAATATTGCTGGAGGGAAACATTCATGCAATGAAGCTGTGGTATCTGTGACAACAACATCATATGCCATGCTGATCAAATACTAGTTCATGGCTAAATTTTAGTGTCACCCTTCCTGGTGGTAATTACACCTTACAAGTAAAAAAGAATCGTCATCAAGGCTGTGTAAAATGTTTTCATATGAAACAAGGAACTCAATAAGCAAAATATTGTAACATTTGTTAATAATTGATAGCATATATTTTCAAAAAGTCTAATTATTTTAAGGGCCAAAGGATAAAAATTCTGTGATAATGAATAGGCTAATCTTTCATAACTGGAACTAGGTCAACAACAAATTAAATTACCCAGGCAGCATAAGAAAGATGAATTGCAGGAAAATTAAAAACTGCTATTAAAATAGATTTCCAGCCTCTCTTGCTAACCCACCTGGAAGGGAAAAACCAGTAACATCAGGATGTCAGTGTCATGAAAAGGAATTAGGCTGTGTCATGCTGCTTTCCAGTTTCTGAACTGCAGTGTTATAAGAATCATAAAGATAAAATTTACACCAGGATAGTAATACAGAAACAACAGGAAAGTTATAGCAGCCAGTTATGGAATTCTTTCATTATGTCTTTTATTGAAAAAATATGAGAGAGATAGCATGAAATTAATTTATTTTGGTGTCAAATCATAACAGTAAGATCTTTTTCTCTTTTTTAGCACTTTTTTTTTTTTAGTCAAGAGCGTCTCAAAGCATTTTACTAGTTTTAGGTAGGTATCAAATCTACTGGAAATGAAATTCCTCTACAGGGCTGCACTGCGATGGTGGGAGGGAAATTAAGCACCCTTACAGCCCAGCCATGTCCTGTCAAAGTATGGGTCAGAAGTGCAGCGCCTGGGGAGCAGGGCTGGTCTTATGCTGGTATTCCCTCTAGGTAAGAACAATGTAGCTGGGAGGTGGAAGAAAGAGGAGCAAGGGCTGTCTGTGTACTCAGTGGCTCTGGTTTACGGAGATGTGGACATATACTAGAAGTGAAGCATATACAGAAGCCTCATGATATCAGGACCTGTGCATCACCAAGTGGTTTGACACCTCATGTGCTTTAAACACTAATTACAATAGTAATAAAATGCATACCTCCAAGATTAGAAGATCAATAACAAATCCATACAAGAATTTCTGTGCAAGAACTGTTGTGAGAATATAAAAATCTCGCTTTGCTCTAGCTAGAGATGATGTTGCAAGACTGTCAAAAGGCTTTTTCCTATTTTGCTATGATTTTGTTTCAGAAGAAAATAGCCTAATACTCAAAGAGTTCTGCTTTTGATGGAGCTGCATATATTTTAAAGTAATGCAGCTCTGTTGCTGCTTCTCTGAAGAGCACCATTTATTAAGATTGTAAAGTCAATGCCTCAAATCCCAGAAATAAGGCTGCTTGTACTTTGTGATTTGGGCTTTTGGTACCTGTGTATTATGATGCTGTCTTTAATTACATTAACATATCCTGTTGTCTCCAAGGATTCCTGTTCATGCGGTCACTGGGAAGCTATGCAGTATTCTTTTTGCCTTCCTTTTACTCAATGAGTGGATTCAGGTCTTAGTTAAAATGCCTCCTCCACATCAGGTTCTGCTTATGAAACTATTCACTTGAAGTGATGGATTAGCACTAATTTAACTACAGCGTTTGAAGGCTTTCTTATAAATATTGAGGTATTGCCTTAAAAAGATAGAAGACTTGATCTCTGCCAACAAGTTTGCATAATTTGAGAGAAGGCTGCTCCACAATGCACATTAAACTAGTGCAAGTTGGGCCAAGTACAGATCTAATGCATGGGCCATTTGTTGTTTTGAAGACAATTTTGAAATTCAAATGTAGTTACACTGGAAATGTGCAGTACACCTAAATAAAATTCTTCTTCTTAAGGAGGAAAACTCAGAAGGAAGCAAATAACCTCTCTTAAGGATAATATGCAGTCCTGGTGACATTTCAAGCCTAGTCTACCAGTAATTTACTTTAAAAAAGCAATGCTTCTCACAGTAACAGAAGCAGCAGCAGCAGGAGTCTGTGACTTTTTTGTAGAACGAGGTATTTGAGGTCAAGAGACAATGAGAAACAAGAAATAGCCTGAAGAAAGGACAATACAGTTACATCCCTTCCTCCTCTCTCCCTCCCCAATTTGAATAAATTGGCAGCAACAACTATTTCATCACAAGGAAAATCCCAATCACATGACCTATTTTCATCTAATTACATGACCTAACCTTCCCCTCCCCCTACTAAAGGGTTTTTTTACCATTTACTCACACGTGCCTTGGAAATCATGACGTGCTGAAAAGCAGTACCTCAGTGAGATCTGCTGAGAGATCTCAGCCCATGAAGATCTAACAATGAATTTTAATAGGGGCTGATAGGATTATTCACCTAACGTCCATTTCTGGTTTTCCTATGTGACATAGGGATAGGTAGCATTAAATGGTGGCTTCTCTGTATTTAGTACTCCCAGCATCAACTGAAAAGAATAGGACATGCATGGGTACAAAAAATGGGTGCACAGAAATGTAACAATAGCACTGAAAAATGGGTGCTACCTGCTGTGACCATATTCTTTTTCTATTTTGATAAGAGATTATGATGGAATCACTCTCCTCTGCCACCGCCTGGGTACATATTTGGAAGGAAATGGGCAAAAGCTATAACCTCTACCTGCTGCACAAAAACCCACAAGGAAGTCACTTATAAAAAGGGAAAAAACACAGAACCAGCAGGCAAGATGCCTGAATCTTTCTGCAGTTAAGGGCAGTTTCCACAGTTAATATCTATGACAGAAGGGTGCTTCTGGAGGTGGCTGCACTAGGGAATTGGTTGTGTTTGGACCAGAAGCCGTACCTTAATTTGGCTCATTTTTCCTTTCTGTCAGCCTCCCCACATTGTTTTCAAGATTTCCAGTGAATAGCTTGTGATGGGCAATTTCTCAGTGAACCTGAGAATCTAAATCACTAAATATTTCTAAATCACTAAATCCCCACTAATCCTGTCACTACACTGAGTCACACAGTAGCAGAAAGCTTAATTGCTATAAATGCTAATAGTATGGGGGACAGACTTTCAGATTCTCTCTCAAAGCTTCTAGTATGAACACTTTAAAAAAAAACCTGGTCGTATTTTCCCTGGTCTGTTCCTGCCCCCCCCCCCCCCCCCCCCCCCCCCCNAGGTAACCACTGGTAATATTAAGACCATTAAACGCTCTGCTCCACTGCAGGTAGTGAGAAGGACTAACAAGCCTATATACTGCAGATACCAGATACTGAACTCCATCAAGCAATTGGTTTTACCTCTCACTCACATATGGAAATGCTAAGATGCAAAAGCAGTTTATAGTTCTACAGGTAGCTTAAAATAGCTGTAAAATCTCACAGTATAGTCATTGTGATGCTGAAAAAACTCACAAAAAATAAAACCAGATGCAACTTCTTCACCTGATGGCACAGCACAAAAACTGTCAGGAATACTAAAGTGTATCTTCCTATTTTTCAATACTTCTTTCCTACAGCCCTTCTGAAACAGCTATCATATTCATAGAAAACTGAAAAAAGAAAGTGAAAAACAAGAAGGGTTTTCTTCCCTTCTTTTTCTTCCCTTTCCATCCCCTTTCAGATGTAGGGTTCATTGCAACTACTTGTGACAATGCAGGGTAACCATTTCAGACAAAGTGTGACTAACAAGTTGCTGATATTGCTTCATGTGTTTTACTTCTGAGATTACCATGACCCCACTTACTATAAGGAACATTAGAATGTGTATTGCTACATCGCATCAGAGGAGAACTGTCCCCATCACATAGGCGGGGTACTGAAACACAGGAGAATTAAGTGACGTGCTTAAGACCATGTAGGAAATTCGTGGGAGAGCAGGCAATTAAATCAAAGCCTCCCAAGTTCCAGTTTTGTGTTCTTATCACTTCAACTCTCTCTCCCAACTACTTCAAACCATGTCACAGCACAGCCTTTTTCAGCCACAGCCAATTTTTTTTTCTGGCCCTATCAAAAAAATACGGAGCCAATTGGTTAAAAGGGATGTCAGAGGCAGGAATGACAGTTTGAGGAAAATAAAATAGAAAAGAATATAAGGACAGAACTGAAAAGCAAGTGGTCTGCTATTAACAGTGCTGTTCAGAAAAATAGCCAGAAAAAAATTAATTTTAAACTTGCCCTGTCTCTGTCCTAGTGTAACCTGTTAAACCATATTTGTATTCATGATTGTGATGCTAAATGCTCTGTGATGGTAAGTGCCACAGAGCATAGCCTTTTTTCCTTAAGAAAGTATCTGAAGTCTGCCCTTCTTGTTCATGTTTGAATGATCTTGAAATCCTGAGGCAGGCTCAGCAGCACCGCTTCCGTTCAAAACTTTCTGCAAGTAGTTTTATGGTTTCTGTGATGCCTTTGTTGTGGGATCCTAGAGCCTTCAGTCCCTCATACTACATCTTCCTACTTAAGGAAGATCAGCAGGTTTAGATTCGTAAAACATTTTTGGGAGTCCTCAGGATAGCAATTACTTTGAAATACTTCTGAAAGGACCACAGGACATACTGTGCAGTCTCTTCTATGCTGGACTGTAGGCAATACAATCTCAGGCTCAGTCCTGAAGGACACTGCTTGGTCTCCTGCTAGCAGAACATTTGACTTGCAGTCATGGCTGCTGCTCTCCTACAGAGGGAATTATGTGGCAAAGAACATCTCCTCCAGGCCTGCATGGATGTGGACTCATTACAGGCACCTACCGCCTACTTCATCTCTAGCGGCAGGGAGCGTATGAAAAGACAGGCTGTTTTGGAATTTCATGACTGAAACTCTAGAGGTCTTTATAGACAACTCATGGCTGTTCTGTTTGGTTTTGAGAGACCTGCAGCTGCTGGTCATCTCAGAGGTCAAAGGAGCAAAGGGAAGAATACTGGCCTCCCTGGCTGCTCTGTACTGGGAAATCGTAGCTGTAAAAGGTCCCAGTACAAAGACGAACAAAGTGCCAGACTGAGCTGTCAGTGTGGGTGGGCTGTGGAAGGCTTGCTCCACATTGCAAAATTCAGCCAGTTCACTGAAAATATTGTTTCATCATCCTACTGCATGAGTCGATAGAGATGGTTCTTTTCAACGGGGCTGTTTTATAATACATGAGTCACTTATTGCTAATGGCCATCTATTTTGCCTTTGTAGGTAAACCATGGGCTATTACCCAGCAGTGAATTGGCTCAGAAAAGCAATGCCCTATTTATAGAAAAAAAAAAAAA
The DNA here is from genome assembly GCA_035582835.1 of Phoebastria nigripes. NCBI lineage: Eukaryota > Metazoa > Chordata > Aves > Procellariiformes > Diomedeidae > Phoebastria > Phoebastria nigripes. Next base: position 32,446 of record JAYKAV010003423.1, read on the forward strand.
ACAATACGTAACAAAAAAAAAAAAAAAAAAAAAAAAAAGATTTACCATTGCTTAATTTTCCTCTTTGCCTTCAACTAAGGGAAAGCTTTCAATAATACAAAAATTGACAGGAAAAAAAGGTTATTAAAGGCATTTTGAGGGATGCCAAGAACATTTGAAATTATTTTAATCTTTCACATTTGCAGATAGTGACGACAACATCCACTTTATGGTCAAAACATTTCTGTGCCTCACAAGAACTTTGTTTCTGCTGGGAGGCAGAACCTGGTGACCGCTACTTCTTTCCACATCACTTTGTTTCCTCACTCTTGGCACAGCAATAGGTATTGTGTGAAGCCCAGCAGAGCTGCGAGATCGTGGCTTGACTTTTTTAATAGGATTCTCAATAGGACCTGCTCTGCTGAGCATTGTTACTTTCCTTGTAGTTAACAGGGCATGAGTAGTAAGGGTTAGATGGCGAAACACAAAGTGACTACAGACAGCTTGAGCTTCATTTTCTGATGATAGGAGTTGCTATTATACTATGTGTTCCCACGTGGTCTGTTGCTACAATTTGCTTTAATACATGTAAATAGCAACCAGCTACCATGGGGATGATGATATCAAGTACTAAAAATATGCTAAAATGGCATTTGGACTTAGTGCTGCATACTAGAAAGGAAATTCATCTCTTGAATCAATTTTATTCCTTAAGATCACCACAAAATTTATGAGAATTTAAATATCTCTTTAAATAAAGTCTTCAAAGCTGTGTGAAGTCAAAGATGATGTGAACAACAGGGTACTCATTTATCTTCCCTCATCTGTGTTGTCTTATTGGGAACCGGGAGCAGGCAAAAGATCAGAAGATAGGATTTATAAGCTCTGGTCCTGCTTTGCTTCTTCCTGCTACGTGACCTTCTACAAACCACTTAAATTCCTCCTGAGGAGTCCTACAAAGAATTCAGCAATATTTTAACCATTAGTCCCTCTCCTCCCTGATGTCATTAAACTATTGTGTGTTTTTTTTCTGTTTCTATAAAATCTGATTGGGAAAAAACCCACCATCACTGACAGATATCATTATCAGAAATATTTTTCATCCTTTACCAATAAAAATTTTTTATCATCTTTGATCAAAGGTCTTTATTGCATTCTTTCTGCAGCCCTTTTGCCCATAATATACTCAGTCTTTACCTTTCTACAACCTTGAGAAGCTGTTTCCCCTTATTTCATTTACTAACTTGTATATAAAGCCTCAGATCTTTGAATAGTCACTGAGAAACCTCAGTATATAATTTTTTTCTTTGTAACTCTTTTCAAATATACTGTTGTCTATTAATTATGGTGGGCCTTTTTGGAGCAACATTGCTAGTTTCTATGATGGTCGATACTGACATTTCATCTTGCTGTATAGATCCTTAGTGATTCAAACCTTTCACGCTCTTCTTTTCTGCGAGTCCTTTCTATATTGCACTGAATTCAGCTAGCCCAGGAAAAGTAATGTGAAAATATTCTTGCTACTCTCATAGCCGCAGAGACTATCTACCRATTTCATTAGAAATTCTGGCAGAAAAGCCAGAAGTATTAAGCTGTACAAGCATGAGGATTCTCAGCATCACATATGAGTGGCAAGATTCATGTTATCTCTGGCAAAAAGCATCAATTCCAGTTCTTGGAGAAGAAGCGGAGGAATTGGCTTAATGCTGTCTCTCTCTTATAAAAAGATGTCAAGGAAAACTGATGAATGGTTCCTAAATGAAAGTAAAAAATATGTACATTTTTAGGTGTAAGGTTTATGTGGAAGTAATGATATCCTCATGTTGCTCAACTCCTAGTGCATATATACTTTCACTGCCACTTCTGATGCAACCATTACCTTCTTGTGCAAGGCTGCCAGTTCTGGAGAACAGAACGAATCCCGACCAGCTGAAGGGGTGTACTATAGGAAACACTGCGTTGGCACTGCTTCCATGCATTACAAACAGCAATTGTGGAATCTGGTCATGTCTTGGCAAAACTGTGAAAACCAGTAAAGTTTTCTCATTGCAGTACTCAGCACATGGCACTTGATGAAAAAACCTATAGCTCTCACTCTGAAAGTTGTTTTTGGTAACAGCTTTAAAGTTGATCAGTCTATGAAAGCACAATAGTGGGGCTTAAACTCATTGTCAATGCCAGGCAATGAAATGGGACACAATCATTAACTGTCATTTGACAGAAGTGTTGGTGGAAACTTCCCCAACAGCCTAACAAATGAGTCCTACATCAGGGACCCATCTTGGCTAAAAGATGACACTTTGCCAGACAGTTTCTTGGCAAAAAGCAAAAGGAGAGAGCTGACTGATCTATTGTCGTGTGAAGCTGGATTCAAACTTGTTTTCAAGAAAGAGCAGCTCAACAATTTTAGATTAACGGAGGACTTTGGTCTGGTATTAGACATGCCTTTGAAATTTTGGGTGTGCTTCAGTGCTGTCTCTAAATTTTTTATTTTAGCCTGTTTGCCATTAAAAACAAGCTCAGGATGAACCCAACTACAGAATCAGACCTTTGGTTGAATATAAATTCTTAGCTGTCACAGAGCAACTCTGTAAAACAGCACACATCTACTCCCCATCATCATTTTCTTCAAGAGATGACCACAATTTTTGGACATTACTGAATGCAGTAAACCCTAGGCTCATGTTATGCCAAGGAAGAATTACCATGACATTTAATTCAAAGTAATACAAATCACAAACGATATAAAGGAGCTTCAAAGAAGCAATGTCTAAAAAATTCATTTTTTAAAAAAGGACTTTATAGCTAAATACTTTAGGCTTCCTGGGGTAGCTATTTTAAAGAAAAATATTTAGATTATTTCATTAAGGCACATGGAAGTCAGCATGTGATCCTTCAAACACCAGCTGTTTAAGAGTAGGACAAGAATCAACATAAGTTTTGAAATCACTGCTACACACTAACGAATCAGTGAGAGTCATCGATAGTTTTTAATTAATAGTAGTTGTCGTTGCTATTTCAGTTTTGCCTGTGGCCGCATTACTGATTTTAAAATCTTGATATTGAATTTGAGAGTGTCAGATGGACGAGGAAAGGGAGAAGCATACAGGATCCCTAAATAGGAGAATGTTGGATCCCTGTCAGGAAGGAAGATGCTGTGGACAAGAAAGTGGGAAGAAGGATCAGGACACTGCTGGAAAACAGTGTTCAGCCTGGAGAAGAGATGGCTTTGGGGGACCTAGTAGCAGCCTTCCAGTAACTATGAGGAGGTTACTAAGAAGCTCTTCACAGCAGTGTACATCAGGAGGATGAGAGACAACAAACTGAAACAGAGGTTCAGACTGGGCATAAAGGAGAACTTTTTCACCCTGAGGACAGCCAAGCAGTGGAATATGCCCAGGGAGGTTGTGCAGTCCCATTCTTTCAGGGTTTCAGGACCTGACTGGATAAAGCCCTGATCAATTGGGTCTGATCTCAGTTGACCCTGCCTTGAGCAGAAGGTTGGACTAGAGACTTTCTGAGGTCTCTTCCTAACTCAATTGCCTTATGATCCTATGAATGATAGAACACATGCTATTTCATACTGGGAAAGAAATGGTAAAGAGGGAGGGAGACAAAAGGAGTAAAAGGGGACTCATTGGGAGGAAGACATGGATAGAGACTGCAGCAGCTCCTCATAAAGGCAGGGACAGGAGACTGTTCACAAGAAGGTTATTGAGAACAACCAAGGAATGAAAGCAGTGACTGACAGATTAGTGAACTCAGTCTGCAGTAGTACTGAATCAGCACAGCTGTGTCTACAAAGCCAAAGCCTAAGGCAAAGCCTGTCTTTTGGACAAAAGAGTTTACTGACCAGTTCTGGAAGCCCACCCAGGTTCCTCAAGATTACCAATTGTCCTGGTTTCAGCTGGGATAGAGTTAATTTTCTTCCTATTAACTGGTATAGTGCTGTGTTTTGGATTTAGTATGAGAAGAATGTTGGTAGCACACTGATGTTTTAGTTGTTGCCAAGTAATGTTTACACTAGACAAGGACTTTTCAGCTTCCTATGCTCTGCCAGGTGCACAAGAAGCTGGGAGGGAGCATAGCCAGGACAGCTGACCCAACTGGCCAACGTGGTATTCCATACCATATGATGTCATGCTCAGTACATAAACTGGGGGTTGGTGGAGGAGGGGGATCACTGCTTGGGCATCGGTTGGCGGGTGGTGAGCAACTGCATTGTGCATCACTCATTTTGTATATTCTATCATTATCATTATTTTCCCTTCCTTTTCTGTTCTATTAAATTGTCTTTATCGCAATCCACAAATTTTACTTTTTTTTTTYCCCCCCCCGATTCTCTCCCCCATCCCATTGAGGCGGGGGGGAGTGAGCGAGCGGCTGTGTGGTGTTTGGCTGCCTGCTGGGTTAAACCACAACACCAATGCTCCTGGTCAGGAGTCAGATCACGACTCAGAAGTGGAAGATTAGCTGCTTGTCTTCCTGAAACCAGATGTCAGTCTTTACAGAAGAACTGTTTACAACAGCAATTTACTTCTACACATAAAGACCACTCCTAGGCCACACCTCCAGGTTGCCAGATAACTATCTTATGATTTAGTTTGGTGCTGCGAGATGTTCTCTCACAAGTTTCAATGAAGTTATATGAAAATCTCTTATTTTTTCTCCTTTTTCATTGTAGTTCTTTTTCTGACTATGAAGAACAACTTCAAAACAACACAAAGATAACAAAAAAAAAACCCAAAATGTATAAAACTGGCTCATTTTCTCTTAGGATTTCACTACTTTTTTAGCAGTCTAAAATTCTGGTTGGCCTCATTCCGTGGTTTCTGGGGGAAGAGCCAAGGGGAGCGGGGGGGGGGATGTTGCAAAATGTAGTGTTGGCATGCTCCTGTTCAAATCGGAGGCTGCTGGGTTGGGTTGAGTTGGAATTGGTTTTTTTTTAATTTATTTAATTGAACCCAAAGAGCAGACTGGCCTGTGACCACTATGCAGGTCACCCACCCAGTTACTAGGAATTCTGAAACTTACGGCCTGTCAATTTATTTTCAGAACAATGCAGTAAGGCAACACTTTAGTACTTTAAACCCACCTGTCTGGAGGAACCAGGCTCTGTGAGGAAGCTGGGTTTTCATGTAGCTATTAAAGCAAAGACAAACCAACCCACCCAGGAAAACTACATTACACCAAAACCCAAACCAAACCTTATGCTTTTTATCATCATTTTCCATTCTGGTTTGGGTTTGACCATGAAATTCTGATTGGAGGTACTGCTCATTTACTTGAATTTCACAGAAAATCTTCTCAGTCTTTTTATACATTTAGAAATCACAGTACCCAAAAAGGTTCATATATTTTCTTTGGGACAGTTTTTATTTTTTTTGCTACAGTATTTAAATTACAAGCCTGGGTGATGGTTTCAAACACAATTATTTACTCCTTTTGCTAAAGGAAGCTTAAGTTACATTTGTTACAAATAGTTATTAGTCCTTTCAGATGGTCTTGGTTTTACGTTACAGTGCAAAGTAGGCAAACATGTTTTCTTAGGAGGGTAACACCCCTTTTAGGTTATTGAGTGGAGTAGTACCCAGTCACACAAGAATCTGGACTTCCAATGTACTCTGCTTATTTGATAGTTCAAGCTTGCCCTTTACTCCTGAAAACCCTAAACAAGAGTTTCCCTTTTTGTTAGACTACTTCCTACTGCTTGTCACCAGGGCTATACATTTTCCAAGTACGAAAGCAAAGATATTGGAAAAATTTTAAAACATGGCCTGTGTCTAGATTACAAACTTCTGCTGGCATATCTGGGCTGTGGAGTACCTGCTTCCTTACTGACAGTTTTGAAAACAAACCTGTAGTATAGCATGGCTATGCTACAGCACAGTGCTTTTCTTGGTGTAGTCTATGCTATTTGGGGTGAGGGTGTTAATTATGTCATCAGAAAGCTCTTTCTGGCAGCATATGCTGAATCTACATCAAAAGTCTTGTTGGTTTTGCTCTATTGCGAGAATTTCTTCAAAATAATTATGCTCAAAGAATAAACTGGAAGGTGGGGGTTTCTAGTAGAGTGCTGCAGGTGATTAAGTGGCCACAACTTCTTTGAAGGTACACTATCATCCTGAAATCCAGTCATATTTTAAGAAGTGACTTTTAACTACTGTCAAGTACTGAACCGTTCCCTGAATTTTCCTACCAACTACAAATGGTTTTACGCTGGCATAGTATGTTTCCCCTACTGCCAAGCAGAACAGCCATAAAGACAGTGGCAGGGAAGGAAACAGAATAAAAAAAAACTTGCACACAAAGGGCTTTAAAATGCACAAAGCGGCGGGGAAGGGAGCCTTTTTCCTCTGTTTTCTTTCTATTTACAACAATCTTAGCTGTTGCTCAGTATTATTTTACCTCAAAATACTCAGACAAGAGGAATAACTGTTCAAATCAACTATTTCTTTTATCTGGGATTTACCTGACTGTAAGATCCTAACCCCTCAGATCACCCAGGTGGAAAACAATGTCATCAGCAATCTAAAGAGAACAGAGCATGTAGGAAGGCCAACATCAGGCCTACCCGCACGCTCTTGGAGTTCAACGCAAAGCAAATTTTGTTATGTTGGTAGCTGCAAGTTTGATAATGTACTACAGACCATGCAAACTATTTGCACTAACGGAATTGTCACATGAAGCAAGAATTAGTACCATCAGCTTTTTATAAAGGAATGCCAACAGAAATTAGATCCAGATTCAACCACTTGGTTGCAACTGAGGAGTGAACAGCTCAGATCAGGAGCTGGGCAGCCTGTGCATATGTGCCCCTTCTGCTCCCTCCAATCCTGAGAGACTTTGCAGGTGTGGTACCTTGGCATAGGTTGGGAAGGCTGGAGAGATGCTCCAAGTTACAACCCAAGTGTAAGATAGCTGAGTTACACAGAACGCCTGGCCGCTCATTTTTCATCGGGTATGTGTTGGTAAAGTGGTGCCCAACCTCTTCATGATCTTCTTGAAGGCAGTTCTGCTGATACTAGTGAGTCCTTGTGCTGGGAATATAGCACAAAGTAGACATACCAGGATTTGTACCACTGATTTTAAACTGAACTGCTTATTAAAAATTGCTTTGACTTTAAATAGCTTTACAGTTTTAAATAAAATAATTATTTTAAAATAGTCTTAATTAAATGAACCTAGAAGTAGAGGATCTTTGATCTCCATACCTGATATACTTTTGAATAAATAGTTCTATATATACCTCTTGATCTTTTTGGTGATGAAGTGCACAAAAACTTAAAAAGATTTTTTTTAAGCTGAAATCAACAGTTGTCTCTTTAGGAATAAACTTAATATCCTGAAATAATGCAAAGTTACAGAAACCCAAAATATATTCCAACTACAAAGTCACTATAAATACATATTTTAACCAAATGCATGCTTTTTAATTACTCTGTGAGTAAATTACCAAAAAAGAAAATTAAGATTCCCTTTAAAAGAAAAACTAAATAAATAAACAAACCCAGACTTCAAATAATAAACTGAACCAGCCAGTAACACTTTAAAATACAAAAGTGTCTTTCCCTTTCTCCTTTAGATTAACCCAGCATTATAATACTCCGAGGACAAACAAACAAAAAATATACCAAACTACTGTTCTCAAGTTCCATTCTGAAAGCAAAAGTTTTCACTAATTTGGGCATTTTATATTTGCCAATTTAATATAAAGCTGCACATGAGGCTCCCTAAGGTACAAATAAACTAAGCCTCCGCAGTGAAAACAAAAAGAGAAATCATACATGCAATTTATTCTAGAAAAAAATGTGATTTTAACTTTCTCTTTAAAAACCTGTTAAGTCTAACAGTGCGTTAGGAACAATCAAGCTCACTAGAGGGACAATTTGCTTGCAAATGCCAGAAAGCGTGATCATTTAATGTTATAATTCTGAGCAATATCTTGAAGATTTCATTTCATAGTATTTTACAAAATAATATTCTAAACCTGAACACACTGCATCATACAACGTTAGTAAGCAGGAAATCACGGAGTGGAGTGAAGTGGACCCCTCAAAAATGCTGTTTCCTGAGGTGTAAAGGAATTGTTTCACACTAACACCTTCAGCAGGGCTAGGCCGTTATGCTCTGCGCAAGAACAGTTGCCACCTTTTGACCAGAGTGTGGTCCAAAGGCCTGTGTATCTAATTCTCACCTTCACGGTCATGTCAGTGTTTCTCTCACATACCACAGAGGGAGGGCTGAGCACCAAGTGATAGAAATACCCATTTAAAATGACTCTTTGTACTGAGTTAGATTTGTTTGTATAGCTGATAGAAAAAGAACAGATTTTACAATACAGGTTTCAGAACCGCAGGGCAAATAGATGCAAATGTGCTTTATCTGCTGGAACGAGTGCCCTGGACTACTAACATGCTGCCAATCTGCAGTGAGCCTCTGAATCTCTTCTGTTGGATCAGTCCCACTTTACATAAGCATTCACTCATTGAGAGAGGCTGCAGCCGCACAGTTCAGTGATCCTGTGCACTCATCTGGGATGAATCAGACATGAGCCCTAATTGCAATAAATATTCACAGACAAAGGCAAGGATCATTATTCCCCATTTATGGGGGAGAAGCTGAGGCACAAAGTGATTACTGCAAGTCAGTGACATAGCTGGACAGAGAACCCAGTTAGCCCCACACCTGCTACCAGGTGCTTTAAAATTGGCCAAAGCCACTTTACTGTTTAACACGAATAATTTACTAAACATCTTACTTTTGTTTCTGTGTTTAGTGAGCCCAATGATTTCTTTTGTTAACCTTCCATTTCTGAAACAGCCCACACAATACTGGGAGTAAAGTTCCAGAAAATTTAGTGAAATCTGCCAGCAGATTTATCCACTCATGATATTCACTGAAAGAAGATACAGGGTCAGCCTGTTAATCACCAAATGAGGGCTCCATGAATGCTGCTGCACTCTTCTCACTCCACCCAAATAATTACATGGCTCACCAGGAGAATTAAAATGGAGAAAAATAGTAAGACTTAGAAGAAAAATAATGTTTCCATAAAACACAGACTTATTGCATGATAGCTGGAGGCAACACCTTTGCACAAACAGCTGTAAATTAAAGCTGTCCTTTYACTAAGCTTCCAGAGATTGCTTACACAATGTGTGGCAATGGGAGAGCGTATAGAAGACAGTTAATTTTCTTCTTTCTTCTTCACTTGCTCAAGTTGTCGAAAAGCTACTTGCCTACTCTCAAAAGGGTGAAGAGAATAACTTTTTATTCTCCCATACCACACTGCTACAGCTTAAGATGTGAACATTTTGCCACCTGATTGCTAAACTAGAATTTTCTTGATTTAAGTGTAAGTACATTGTCAAATACACATCACCTGCAGGTGGCAAGTATTAGAGAACTTGAAATCACAATTTTTTTCTACCCTCTCCAGTAACCATTGGTGAGCTCTCAATGTGCTGTCTCTGCTCACTTCAACTATGAGAAGGCTATCCAGTGTTTAAGTTTTTCCATACGCTGCAATATCTGGGTATAATAGAAATCCATGTTGGCTGCAAAATCAGTACACACAGGGGATTCCATGTCACCAAAGGTGCAATACAATGCAGTTCCTCCAATGCTAAGGAAAACAGTTGCTATGCACAGCAGGATCAGCAAAATACAGGAGCCACCAGCTACTTCATCTGTAAATATAAGAGCAGAAAAGGTGAAAAAGGATGATATACAAAGCAATATGAACACGTGTGAGAAAATCTGAGATAGGTTTTTACCATGAATGGGTCAGGAGGTAAACACACTTAATAATGCTCACCGTGTCAAAGTGACCGTAATACATACCAGGAACTGTATGTTTCTCTACCCAGTCTTTTCAGAAACCTAAATAATTATATAGCTCCATTTCTGCAACCTGTGTGCCTGTCCCTGCTGGTATCACTTGCGAAGTCATTCCACATTGAAGCAAAATACACTTAACTATGAGAATGTCGCACAACCAAAGCCTATTTCATGGAAATAGTTGAAATGAAACGAAAGCTTTGAAACTAAAACAAATGAAACATTCTTGCTTCATTTGTACTGACACTGACTGTGCTACCATGAACAGTTTGTGTTTACTCTCACATTTTGACTGTAAGGATAGAGACAAAACCTTCAGGGTAGGCTAATGTGAAGGGTTATTTTATCTCTCAGTTATTCTGTGGTAACTCTTTGCATGATTTTTTATTCCAGAGGAAGAGCAATAAAGAGGTTGCAGAGGTGCTGCTGCTACATCCTCACAGCCTCGCTTGCCCTTGGTAACTTGTATGCATGAACAACATCTGCATCTTCTGTCAGACTGCAGAGGCTCTAAGAAAATTTCTGAACTCCCTTCACTCTACATCAGGGAGAAGAAGCAGGGGAAAAGAAGAAAAAAAGAAGAAACATTCAAGCACTTTTTTTGTGTGTTTGAAATCAGATTTAAAATGATAATAATAATAAACAACTTTCCTTTTGAATCACTAAATGCCTGGGAAAAAATCATAGAAGAAACTCTAACTGAAATTTTATTTAAAACATAAATTGTTTTAAAATAATTTTAAGAAAAAGATGGGATAAGCTCCCTTTTGGGCAGTCAATGGATTTTCTTTTCAGTGTATGAGACACCCTTAATACACTTTTAAGCACTAAAGACCTCCATTAATACCATTTAGTGGCTGGCACACATGGTAGATATAGAAAGTACTATCATTAGTAACCAAAAGTATTTTTCTTAACTTATCGTTAGTTTGAATAATAGAGATCTTAAACTCCAAGAAAAGCATAACAAAATAATATATTGTATTTCTTATAAGGCTATTTAGCCCATCAAAAAGGCAGTAAGGTGTTTAGCCAAATTTAATGACAGCTAGCAAATATATATGGATGTTTAATTACAAAGCAAGGTTAAAATCTGGCACCCTCCAATCCCATGGTCCACTAGAAAGGGTTGGAAAGCTACCTGTGGACAAAGCACAACGGACTTGTTTCTTTCGCATCCCTCTTTACCTACACGGATTAGATATAGGGAGAAAGCCTACACCTCCCACCTCTAAGTTCTAAACATTAATGAAAGGACATCCATTAGATGTCACTCGCAAATCGTTCAGCCAGAGGAAAAAAACTGTGGCTTCAGTCTCAACCAAGCTTTAAAACAGAAGTGTACTTATTGTATCCTTCTGTAGCCTCGTTACCCAAACCTGGTATAGAATAATCTTCAATCAATCACCTTCAGTTATTACTTGATTAAGTTTTAAAAAGCCAAGACAGTATGTACAATGAACGCCCACTTTGCTCTTGTGAACAAAAAGATCAACATCATTTGCACCCCAAGAGTGCAACCCATGAATTAACAGCTTTAAATTACCTTGATCCAATGTGTCTTCCATTTCTTGGAATCGCACTCTTCTCTTTGTTTGCCTTTGCTGGACTTGAGCAATTGTTTTTCCTTCCCTGTCATCTCTCTTCTTTAGTATAGACACCAATCCTTCTGCTGGGGCAATCTATCAGGAAAGACAGTGAGTGGCACAAGAGATGTGAGAAATCCAAGCATGAGATCTATTTAATAATGACTTTAAGGAGGAAATGAGCTAAACAGTTAAAAAATGGTTTCCACTCTACTTTTCTTAAATACTGCAGCACTTGTGAAACCTCCTCCTTGAATACATCAATTCCTTAACATGCAGGACAGCTGCAGTATCACTCTGCTGTCTGCTGACAGGACTTGCCCTTAATTGCTATCAAAGTTAAATACACATACATCTACTGTTTGGATCATACTTTGTATTCACTGCAACAGCTCCTTTGTAAGCTCACATTATTAAATCACATGGGTTGGGACAGAGGTGAGGCGGGTTCGCGTCAAAACCACCATCATCAGAGGGCAATAAGAAGTCAATGACACACTGCTGCTGCCTCTCCAAAGATATAATCCTGCAGAGACTATCAAATACTTATTGTGAGATTAATTTTCCAGCATTGCAATTGGTTCCCCAGGGTGGACAACAAGCTACAGTGGGGGCAGAAAACCAAAAAGAGGTAACACCAGGGAAAAAGAAGCTTCAATGCTCTGGATAGATTCCAGCTCCACATTGTAATAAGCTCTCTGGATACAGCAGCAGTTCAAAAATCCTTCCCTACAGGCTGGTCACCAAACAGCTTGCACAAACAGYGCAGACAGCGATACAATCTACAGGTCAATAAACTGAAACTTCTCTTTCCTTTGCTACAGCATTTGGCTTAGCTGCAAGAGTATATGCTAAGCCATACTAGGATGTTACACCAGCCTGAGCAGTCTGTAATTTCCTAGTTATTAGAGAAATGAAAGTAGGGGAAGTATCAGGAGAAAAAYGCTTTCCTAAGCAAGCAGTTCCCTGTGTGCTAGAAATAAACAGAAATTAAAATAGGAAGCATATTTAGACATGCCCTTTTTTATCTTGAGATCATCTTTACCTGAAAAAAAGTCTTAGTCATCTCTTCATAAATCTGAGTAGCACTTTTTAAAACTTATTCTGTAGATCAGCAATAACATTAGTTAAATTGAAAAGTAATCTGTATACACTTATGCTACAGATAAGAAAACATATTACATTTGCAACTGAGCTTGCAACTCATCTGTGTAGGAGATGACCCCAAATGCCTACAATTTTCACAAAAACTGAAAGTGGGAAAAAAGCGACTTTCCAGATAACACTGTAGTTGCAGACAACTGACTGCTTAACTCTCCCCATAATCTAATCAAGTTAGAAGACCATGCATAAAACTCGTTTGCATTGCAATTGTAAGAGCTGTAGAAAAACAGAAAACAAGTGACTTCATAACGTATACCCCTAAACTTGCTTCATGCTACAAGCTTATATAATGCATCGATGCATGCTGTAAATCGGAGAGATGGTGCATTGAACACAGTGAAACGCAGAGCACAATCCAATAGGCACTGTACCAACTATGGCATTCGGCATTTGCAACATCTTAACTGGTAAACGTGGCAATTACACTTGCAGGTCTCTAGTCTGGCAGTATTTTATAGCCCTCAACTGGACAAATAATGTTGCCCTGAATAACTCACAGAGTTGGTCACTGTGGGTATATGCCTACAGTCTAACAATTTTTCCCCAAATCACAACTGAGAGGATAAAACTGATCTCTGCCACACTTCCCCTTTTGCTATTCACTTTCCCTTTTGACTATCTGCTCAAGAGCTTGAACGGATTATTTAATGAAACAGTGCAACGAAGTACTTGCAAAGTAGTGAAAGTGTGGAGGTGGTGGAAAGAAATTGTTTAAGTCAACATATGAAGGACCACTATTTGGCACAAATGAACCAGAAATAATAGCCCGCAAGTGTCTCATCACAACAGACAAGTGTACTGGGGTGAAGCTTCTACTGGTAATGTTAAATTAGCCTTGCAGACTGCCATGAAAATTTATCAGGCCAGCCAGAAAATGAACACTTATGCTTCCTTGTTGTGACAAGGAAGGGGGATCATGTAGGAGTGCATTAATTTGAGTTATTTATCTGGGAGGCCAGAGATGAAATTATGTCCTTTAAAAGAGCAGATTATTTTAAGCTTCTGTGTACAGCATTGCTTTCATAAAGAGGATCAATGGCTCCTCCCACACCACCCATGCAGCAGGCTAGCTGTCGCCTAGCACATGTGTTCGCAAGTGGCTTGGACTGCACTTGGTGGGAATGTCACCCAGGGCCAGCGGGGTGTTTGTACCAGTCTGCCCTAAGATTAGTATGTGGTGGTCTGTTCTGCAAGTAGTCATTTCAAACTGAGACACTTCATTTTGTCTGTTGGCTCTTGGTAGTTTTTGAATGACTGTGTCACAAGCTCTGTCTTCTCCAAGCTTAAAACCAGAGGGCTATCTTTGACAGGATTACGTGGAAATGTGTGTTTCAGTGATTACAGTTATGTAAAAGGCTTGCAAAGGCAAGTCTTGCTACAATGAGGTTCACTTACTTTCCCTGTCAGCCTACATGGCTGTGTTTCAGGATTTACTTCTAAATGTATAAAGAACTAATCGACACAGCAGAGGTTTCTCTATTCTGAACATCTTCTATTGCTTAAAAGGGGGAGCAAGGGCTTTTGATTTTGCAATAAAATCAGTATGGCTAGACTCTCCTGTCCCGACAAAAGCCATAGACCGTATTTTTAAGAATGTCCCCTTTACATGATATGTAATTCATACCTAGAATATTTCACCTGCCTTTGAATTTCATGAGTCATGTAACTAAGGTTTTTGTTTTGCTCTGCAAAGGACCTACAAAGCTATGCCTCCTAATCAGGATACAGTTTATTGTTAAAATGCAAATTACAAATACAAACACATGGAATTCTGCATAAAGCAATATTTACACCTTCTTTTCTACCATATTCTCAAATGCAGCTTGAAAATATTTAATGCAAACATCACATTTTATTTTTATTTACAGTCATAAAAACGTCATTACTATTTGTCATGTAAGAATAGGGTCCCTCTTGCTACAAATAAAATCTCATTCAATTAAACAACTGTAAATGTATTTTTCTACCATACCTTTCATTTAGAAAGATTTCAAAGCAATATACAAACTGATTGTATTAGATCCATCTCCCATTAATTAAACATCCAAGGAGAGGGACTTAGCTACCATGCAAGACTTGAAGTTTTCCATCCCAGTCTTTAGAGGGCAGGAAGAATTTAAAAAGGCAGGATACATTACTTAAATTGGAAGTTGACGAGGGAACTGTGGTTAATACAGCTGACCACAAGTCAAGCCTCTGCTTGACTTGAACCACAGGAGGAAAAATGTAGGCTTGCACCAGGCTGCACTGCAAACTGCTCTGTGTTACATAAAAGAGCTACATAAAGGATGCTATTGAAACATCAAACATTTTCTTAATTCTAAGTTAGATAATTAACAAAAGATGCTCTTGGAGCATCTGTGTAACTGAGCTTACTCACTCAGCTCTGCTGGCCTTCACAAAATCTCATTTTGATCGGAGCTTTTACAAATACTGTACACGAACTGGAAATGGCATACAGGTATGGCATTTTGACCAACAGTGAAGAAGGAAAGCGGCAATGACTGTTGTTCAATTGAAACTCTGTTGAGTATTTTAGCTTTTCTCTTTTTACCACTATTAATACAAAGTGATTCTGCTTCACAGAAAAGTATTAAACTTTATCTAAAAAAGTTTAAAATCCTGGCTGCAAAACAAGAAAAAATAAGCTCTAATTAAACTACCTGTCTCGTCTCTGTTTAAAACAGCATTTGCTAATAAAATATTAAAAACACTGCTTACATTATGCATATTTTCACCAAATATGATGTGTGTATATATATTTATAAACATATTAGACAAAACTATGAAAATAAAGTCCTGTACTTCAAGCTCTTGGAGGAAACAGATTAAACTGACTATTGGAATCATTCATAGCATACAGAAGTAAATAAAAACCCCAAAACCAGAGGCACTGCAAACTGGGATCTATGAAGAAAAGTTCATTGTATGAAGTATTTTGGTCTGAATGCAGAGAACTACTCAAGGAGGAGTTTTGTTTGTGTATTCTTCTGTGGACTGTATTCCTTATTCAGTTACTTGGCAAAGGCCTACAGTTTTATTTCTAGCAATAACAGATTTCTTTAAAGTAGTAATTCATAACTGTACGACAAACTGACAAAAATCAAGACTGTCCTGGGTTAAGCTATAAGCAGCAGACAAACCCCTTCGCTAATAAAATACATTAGATACATAAATAATTTGACTGTGAAAAGGAGCTAGTTTAGCAGATTCAGTATTCATACCACAGCATCAGACCCTAACCATTTTTATGCTGATATGCTTGCCATGCAAGTACCGGGGCTCCTTTATACAGCAATAAATAGCTCAGATACCATGTAAGCATTTCATACGGAAGCATAATTCTTGCACACTCAAAACTACGGGACCCAAGCCATACAAGAGAACAGGGGATCTCAACAAGGCATTGTCTCCASACCTAGTACAGATAGGTGGAGACTTCATTTCTGCAGTCAAATCAGCTGCTGGTCAGTACATACTCAGTACTTTTTAAAAGTCTTGGTGTACAAACAGTGCCAAGCAAAAGCTACTATCTTATGTTGTGGTAGAGAGTCCTGCTATCTTTGCTTTCTGAAAGAAATTTCAAATTATAATTTTCAAATGAGGAAAAACATTAAGATTTTACTCATTTCCCTAATCATCACTCAGATAAAAAACTTATGTTATAAACTTTTATTTCATATGGCAAAATACAACCTACATTACTGAGGTTACAATTTGTTTGACTGCTGGTGTGTCATTTCATTCTCACAAAAATGATAGCAAAGAGATCTAAGAAGAGGTTATACACTTTGGATATCTGTTGCTGCCAACTGCTGACTGTGCTTCAAAGCTCTTTGTTAGCTGTATGAATCTAGTTTCTATAAAATGACAGTGATTTTCCATCATTTGCACGTTGTCATGCACGGTTTGTACTAGTGAAGAAATACCCAGTATAAGGGACTCTACAATATGTAAACTACTATTCTAGTTTTGCAATTATTTAAAGCCAGAGCCAGAATTTAGTGGATTTTCAGTCTTGTAATTAGTTACTGTAAATGGTAGACTAAAAGCAAGTGACATAAAGGATCTAAATTAGAGAACTACATGAGATGATTCTTTGATCTCAATATGGGGTCAAACAAAACTTCCTAACTGTAAATACATACACAAGTATTTACCCTTCCCCATTTTCAGTAAATTAATATGACACCTCCATTGAAGAATATTAATGAAATTTTGTCCTACCATATGATTTTTGTACCTAGGTTATTTCAAAATAACCTTTACTTCTGCCTTCCATTCTAACTTTTTTGTGGCGATTTTGTAAATACTCACTCCATAGCAAGTTTTATCACAGTCAAATTGATTTATGGTTTTTCTTTTTTTTTTTACTGCCACACTGGTACATTTCATGTAATTCATCTCATTCATGTGGCTACCAATGCATTTTCTAGGTATTTCTTTCACAACTACTATATGAAAACATTGTCTTCTTATTAGATGGCCACAGCCTGAACAATGCAACTTCAAAGGCTTCAGGAGGACAAGAAAGGAAGAAATGTTACGGCTGGGTGCAAAGATCAGTCTGCTTGTCAAAACATCTGTGGAATCTTATTTTAGCACTAAAACAAAATCAGTGAAAGCAAGTTAACAGTGCTGCTTTCTCAGGGGTGCCAAACTCTCTCAATTCCTGGTGTCTTCCAGGGAAGCTGTAAGTGCTTACCACTTCTGAAAAGCAACCAGTAGGGTAATGATAGGTGGTAAGATTAACTGGAAAAACAAAATATAAGTGTATAATGAAAGTGTATAATAAAATGTATAACAAGCTGCTGTGCTGCCCTTAACTCACCCTGCTGCACCTAGAAATTTTAGGTATTGCAAAAGAGCCCCAGATGCTGCATATTACAAATTTTAATTGGTATTGAGATTAATCCTTCTTCTCTTCTCCCTGATTTAAACCCCCTGCTTCACACACAACTCAGGTCTCTTGCTAAGAATGATCCAAAAAGACTCCCACCAGTGCCAGCCAACATTATGCCTTATATAGCCAGAAAAAGTACTATGGAAAGACTCAAGGTACTTTTTCCTCTCCAGAGACTCAACTGGCCATCAAAGTACTGGCAATCCTAGCATTGGGATAGCAAACTAGAAATGAAACTAGATTCCCTGTAAAGCATCAGCATCGGTCACTGGGCCAATCAATACAAGCATAATTTTTCTAACAGTATCAATATGCTGCTTCCTATCCCATCCTCTAAGATGCAAATGGCACAAAAATAGCAATTTAAAAATAGTTGCTATGGGATTAATTTAGGATTTTTCTATGTGAAACAGAACTGTTCTCTCCTGTAGCTCAAAATGCTGAACTTTCAGTGGGCTCAAAAGAAATCTAATCCTGAGGGATGATATTTAAATTACTCTTCTGTTATACATGTATATGGGCTTAGCACAGACTGTCAACAAAATGCTCTTTTTCAAAACCATCTTTCAAGTGAACACAAGCCAATGGATTTAGTGCAAAAGTTTGATTGCATGTATGAACATGTATGTGGGTTTCCACATCTGCATGTTGTCAAGAGCTTGTGTACACCTTTGTGCACATGGCCCTCAGTCCTGGTATGTGGTATGCTTCCTGCCATCCCACAGAAAAACAAGGTGTTTTAGGGACAGGTCAGGATGAATGATATTGGAAAGGCGATAAGAAGCTCTTTAGGTGGGGAGAAAAACCAAAATGCTCTGTTTCCAGCTCTGGAGATTTTGCCAAACATGTAATAACATCAGCATGGATCCCCACTATTTAGTTCCCTGCTTGGCTGCTGTCCTTGAGTGATCGTGGGTTCTTGGTCTCTATGCATTAGCTTCTGATCTATAGAGAAGTACTGTTACTTTATTGCCAAGGRATGTTGTATTGTTAAATGCATTAAAAATAGAGATGAACTAAGAAGATACCTTTTTACAAGTCTTCCCCCTCCAGCATCTGGAATCACATCATTTCACAATAATCTCATTTTTTCACTTAAAGAAAAGGCTTTTAAGGTCCCATGGTTGCAAATGCACCAAAACCAGAAGGCAAATAAAGCGAAGATGTCATCACACACTCTCCCAAAAAAGTCCCAAAGCAATAAATCTGTATTTTCAGAAGAGCAATTTAGCTTATGAAGCACTCATCCTTCTTGTGGCCTATCAGCAGTGCTTCAGAAAGGTGGGTTCAGGCTTAGAAGTTCTTTCTCAGTTTTGGTTGAACAACAAAACTGCCTGAACTTGGCAAAATTAGAAGCCATACATTCATGTACAGTTTATTACATATGTAGTTCTCACCTATATGGAATAGGCACAGAAAAGCAAATTTTATTCTATGAATAGAAACAAACCACATGTTACATCATAGGCATTATGTAGATCTCTGATGTGAAATTGTGATATAACAGGAATTGTCAAGGCCATCTCATAACAATCTCCGTCAGAATAAAAAAAAAMCAAAGGTGTTCACACTCATATGTAAAAATCAATCTAATTTTTAGAAACACAGAGCACTGCTGGTCAAGAAGGAGGCAAACAGGCAAAAAGAAACTTTTTTCTGAATTAACTCAGAACAATTAAATAAGTATGGATTTCTTTTCAGATTAAAAAGAGTGATATATGAAGGAATATTTAACGTGTTTTGAAGTTGGCAATATCTAAAATATTTTAATTGAGATAAACGTGGAAGATTTTATAGGATTCACAGTATTTACCTCAGCAATCTCTATCCTTCTTGCAAGTTCATCAAGAGAAGAAAAGCTGTCATCTAGTGATAAAGCTTCCAGTGAGTTGTAAGATGCTCGTTCAGGTGAAATATCTTCAACAGTGTCAAAGTCCTCTTGGTTTGCTAAGTTTGCAAATGATTCTTCAGTGTCTATTATGTTACCATTTAAAAATCTGAGAAATAAATCTTCTTGTTCTTCATTATTTACCTTCTCCTCCTGTCCTGCTGTTCTCTGTATTTCCTTGCACACTCGTGAATGGGCAGTACTCTCATGCTCAGACACTTTACACCCAGAGCATACATTTGATGCAGTTCTGTCCCGTGAAGATTCTTCATCATCATCATCAGGCTGTTTCTGTTGCTGCTTTAAATCACTATTTCCAAGCTGGCCATCAGCAATTTCTGAAGAGCCAGCAGCGTGTTTTGATCTGAGCAGATTTCTATCGGCTTGCACATCTTTATCAGTAGGAACCAAATCAGTAGGCATATAATCAGCATCTGTTAAAACCAAAGCATCTACCATTGGCTCAAGAGGGAGTTTCACTCCAGACTCCCCAGCTGTACCTTCTAGTTCTTCCGCATCCTTAGAGAGCTGTCTTTCTCTCAGCTGCAAACTGTTATCTTTACCAGCATCCCCAGATAATAAACAGCCCGAAGAAGGCCTGCCCACTGTCCCTGTGGACTGGGTGTGTGGCTCCAATGTTGACTCAGCACTGCAGTGCTGCTCCTCCATGTGGTCCTTTCCTGCAGCTAC
This sequence comes from Phoebastria nigripes, assembly GCA_035582835.1. Taxonomy (NCBI): domain Eukaryota; kingdom Metazoa; phylum Chordata; class Aves; order Procellariiformes; family Diomedeidae; genus Phoebastria; species Phoebastria nigripes. Next base: position 52,499 of record JAYKAV010003423.1, read on the forward strand.
CCAAAGGCTTGCTGCCTCTGTCTGTCTCTCAGTTTTGTTTTCACCTGGAGAACTAGCGCTCAGCTGTTTATCTTCTTTCTTTGGTCCAATGCCAGGACAAGTTTCAGTACCTAAGTGCAACAGGAAAAACAGTTCCAGTGTTTTTAAATGATTCAAAGCATCAGCCCAGGGGGGAAAGAGTATACTGTGATTTGGTAACGTTGTAACCTAATGCTTTAAAATGCACTCCCATAAAGGGTAGGTATTTCATGCTCCAGTCAGAATAAAAGTTTCGTTAGTAGTCTGAAAAGCTGACTCCTGGCTCAGCAAAATATTTGCACACACTCTTGCAGGCAAAGCGCGTGTTTTAGTGCCCTCCTGAAAAGAGTTACTCCCATACTTCAAGCACAATATGTATGTAAGTATCTTTCTCAACAGCCACATTTCTTCTAAAGCATGTTTTATGTGAGTGCATCTCATGGAGGCCTGGAGTTCAGACAAATGCACTTAATTACAGAAAGCTGTATTTTGATGCTAGTGTGTCTATCACACAGGGAGATATCTGCATTTCCTTTAAAGAAGTTGAAATCATACTAATTTAATAAACTTTAAATTCAATTCTTTTAAGTGGGTAACTAGCTCCTTTGGTTAACGCCAAATTAAATATCCAATTACAATATTGTACATAACAAACTGCATAAAAAGATGTTGTTTTTTGGATACGTAAATTAGTTTACATATTAAAAAATGCAATTGGATGCAGCTTATTTCTGTATTCACATTTACAATACAAATGAAAACTGATTTTTCTTATCTGAAATTTCAGAGAGAAACAAGGGGAATTCTGCATTGCTTGTGAATTCACCTACTATTGGCATGATCTGCTGATGAAGGAGTAGATAGTTAGCCCAAGTTGTCAACAAAATTATTAGACATTAGCCATTATGAGAAGCTCAAAGCCAAATCTCCCCTTTTAGGCTTATGAAGAGAGAAAGGGGGTGTTTTAGAGTTAGAATACCAAAGCAAGCTAGCTATGACAGAAACTGTCTTTTATTCCATACTTTAATAAAAACTAAGTTAAGACTATGTTATAGTAGGACTACTGTTACAGTAATAGTAATAATCTCAAACAACAAATTAATACCTCTAGAAAACTCATTTGCATTTTTTGGTCATAGCGAAAAGCAGAAAGGTCTTATGAATAAATGAAGAGATCAAACAATGCCCATATGTGGTGGTGCATTTCCCCCCCCTCCCCTGGACCACCCTACGATCTCAGGAATTCCTGTTAGGCTTTAGCCTTTGTGTAATGAGTTGGGTGGTTAAGCATCCGTTGACCGTACCAGGCACTCTTGCATGGCGAAGGTGGGGAGCGGCGCTGACCATACCAGGAACACCTGTTACCTGACCAAGGTAGGGAACAAGAGCGGGGATAATTAATCATCCCTGACACCCTTGAAACATTCCCTACCTGGATCATAGGCTCAAGTGGAATGATACCATTGTTACTATCCCGGATCATTCTGGATTGTGACCAGGATGGAAATTTACTGATGACTAAAGCCAATCATCTTGCGAACCTATAAACAGCGGTCCCAAGTGAGGCCCTTTGAGGTCTCCTGGACCGCAGCAGGCTGCGCCCAGAATCTCCCTCTGAGTGGGACACCTCTCAGAGTTTGCAAACTCTCGAGTTTGCGATATTTGGAGGACTGTTGGGACCTGGGCTGAAACACTCCTCGGCTGAAACGCTCCTCAAGGCTCAACCCTTCGCCCACTGAAAAATGTCAAGACATTTAGCGTGAGTATTCCATGGGACTCGAGGGGAATTTTTAACAGGTACCTTTATCTAGCTTTGGGCCCTTGTGTGTGTGTGTGAATTGATTTAGATAACCAATGGTAACCATAATCTGTAATTAAGTCATTGTAGTGACTGTAGTAGACTCTACTAACTCACTTTGTAAATGTTAAATTAGTCAATGATTAAGTGCTGATAAAATCTTGTGATTCACTTTAAACTGTGAATGAACTTTAGACTGCTGCTAAACACATATAATCCCTTAGACATAAACCGTTGTCCAAGTCTGAGACTAAGATTGGATCCAGCTGTACCTAGACTCCTCTCTGAGAAGGAGTTTAGAAAGCAAGGGGTCTACTCTGAACTTTGCAACTCAACAGGAGGGTCTCCCCTACCCTTCTCTGTCCTTGGTCTCTGTATAAATCATTCCAACGCAATTCTAGCTTGATTTTCCTTTGTATGCTTCATCCATGTAGTAAGCGATAAGTGAACCTTGCCATCGAATTCTGTTAGGTCGCACTGTTATAAATTTCTATTAAAATCATTTTCTGCTAATACTTTTGATGGTGATTCTTTAAGGAGCCTCTAAACCACTCATTCGTGACAAACTGGCATAGTCGGCAGGATCCTAAATCAGTATTTCACAACACCTTATAACTATATACGTTCTCACAAGAACGACTGAAGATCTCTATGCCAATCTTATCCTTCTTCACCTGATAAAACCTCACTTAATCTGAGCAATTTCCTGAACTTGTTACATGAAACAGGGTCACATTCGTTAGTCTTTAAAGAAATGTTTGCATTAATTCATTGTATTGAACAGTTTTACTAATTTCTAAACTATCCCCATTTTAAACGATAATGAAATACAAGGTAGCATAGAAAAGACAGGCTTGGAACTTGAAAAAGAGAATATCCAACCATCTCAAAATGCAGAAAAAAAATCAGAACAACATTAAACAGATAGAAGGGGTACGGGGAACCTAACTTCTGTAAAACACTGACAGAAGAAATGGGTACGAGACAGGGACTTTTTGAAAATTAGACACAGATGAGTAGATAGCTCAAGGGATTTGTTAACGGGAAACTGAGCCCTTCACATATAGGTCATGAGTTCAAACACAGCCTGGATTATTGGTACGAGATTTTGTTACCATCTGTCAATTTTTCCTACTGGATACATCCACATTACAACAGGCATCTTTGTTGGCAGCCCCAGTTACAACAAAGATTAAATGGAATCGGAAATTAAATCAAATTCTTTACCATGAAAGGTGGCCCTTGAGCTCAGGGCTCTGGTTCCTAAGAAAGTAATAAATGATCCTAGCATTGTTATCTAACTACAGACACACAGGAACTGAGATGTAACGATCATTGTTACATTCCACATCAAATTTTCAGCAGCTTTCAATATTTTCTTTACACCTACTTCAAAACACCTGCTTGAGACAACCCATGCCCACTATAGACTCAAGGCAAGTTAAGACAAATACTTGAACACTTAATTAGAAAAGATGCTTTTTCCTACTAAGTTAAATGAAGATGTACCCATCAACGCGGCAGTAATTTTTATCTGACTGTCAGAGATACAACAAAGTGTCTACTGAAAATTTTCTAGCAACGAAAGCACTTATGGTAATTTAAGAAATGTTTTTTTCCCCAAACAGAGTTATTTCAAAATTGACGCTTGCTTTGTTCATCACAGAAACCTGTAGCCACCACTTTTTTATCCTGTCAATTCAAGACAGCCTAGCAGAGAGAGTACTGACCTACGGCATTCTACCAGTGGAGAATTCACACTTCTCCATCATTGTCCCTCTTCCCATTTAAAATCAAGTCCCATATGACCCAAAAGAAAACAGGGTATAAGCAGTTTCTTCCCACCTTGGAAACAGGTCTATATGTACACACTGCAAACTTATGCTAAGGGTTTTATTAAATTCATCATTTCATTAGAAAAGGTTTCATGAAACACCTGAATTCCATTATCTTTAGTTAACACTAAGGCTATTAAGGCTTTCGGTCAGAAACTGAAGAAATTAATGGATATAGGATGTATCAAATCTCATCTTTTAAAACACACACATAGCTTTAAGGGCCCAGTTCTCTCTGTTGGTAGACTCAAAGAGAACATCTGCCAGAAAGGAAAATATAACAGAACAGACCATTCACAACCCTTGCTCAGAAAGGCAGAAAACTAATTCAGTGACTCTCCCAGGAATCTTGACTAGCCAACTTCTTATAAAGCTGTTTCTTGGTCACTATATCCCCAGGAGAGAGGAATCATGAATTCTTAGGATCAACTGCCTACAGAGGCTCAAACTATGTTCCCAAATGCCTGCAATAAGTCAATGGAGTAATTTTTGCTTTAGATTAGTAAGGAAGTGTGATTTTACTTCAAAGATGCTACCATAGTACAGTGCAGCAATCTCTACAATGTAATCTCTCTCTCTCTCTCYCCCCCCCTCTCGTATAAGCTAATACTTCTTATTGGTAATTGCTAGATAAATTCTTATTTTGGGCATATGAATTCATATGAAGGACAGTCTTCAAACCACTTGAGAACTTCCTTTTCCTGTCTTACTGCAAGTCAAATTTCTACTACCAGGAGCTAAGTCAGTTAAGTAGTTCTCCCTGCAGATTGGCAGATACATTTCTAAGAGAAGAAGAAAAAGTTTACACATTTAATTCTCATTTTTCATGATGTAGAGAAAAAAAACCACCCAAAAAGCAGATGACAAGCATTCTAAGTTTTCACTGAGAAGGCCCATGCTTTTAGGCTAATGCTGAACAGGTTAGTTTCAACATTATGAACTGTACGGTTATTATAGTATAGGATTCTGCTGGGGTTCAGGCAAAAATCAAGAACCAGCCCCAAATGGCCACATTGCTTCTAGTTCTGAGCTGGATCACCCAGCCACAGCTCAAATATTTTTTGCACAGCGCTGGGTGTATACAAATTCAGAGTTATGGATCACCTTTGTTCAATTTCTGTATTAGTTTGTATCGATACCTTCCTTAACCAAAACCTTTTAACTGCAACAAAAACACTCAGCCTCATGCTGTTGATGCATTTACTCAGTGAGGGGCAGCAGTAGCTAATTGACCACACAGTGCCTTAACAGATGAAGAGACCTGTCAGGGTGAGAAGTCATTGCTTCCTCAAGAAAGTGCTAATCTTTCGAAAAGCATCTTTTGCAAATTTTAAGCATTTAAACTTGAGTTAGGCTTGAAATATTCGTATCTTTGTATTGAAAAAGTATTTAGCACTGCTGGAAAATTCTCAGCAGAACCGCTTTCTATTGGATGACACAGCTTTATTAATTTACAAACATTTCACAGGAACCCAAAGATTTTGATGACATTTTGACAAGAGTTACATTAAGAGAAAGGCATGAAAAAAACCCATTTACACCATCAATTACTTCCACATTAAGTTTAATATGTTTAGATGTTGTACTACAGTATTTTAACATTGACACAAAATGTTCCTTAATTCATAAGTTTCAAATGTTCAGAAATTCTGCTCTCCTGAAAGCTTTTGTTCCCACTTGGAATAAAAACAATGGAAAAATTGTAAGTGCCTTATTTTTTTCCATGGGAATTTCCAACCATCCAAAAATAAAAAGCATTGGGTTCTTTCGATCTGCTTTCTGAGCTGTAGAACATATTTGTTTTGTGTTTTCAATGTTTTGTGTTTAGTTAGGTTACAAGAACAAAGACAGAGAAAAGGCATTATAGGTGTCATGGTAAAAGAGGATGAAGATGACGAGGATCAACACGTGTAGAGAACTGTGACTCTGTATCTTTGTTAATTCCTGATTCTCCTGACCTCCAGGCTGATACACACTTTTAGGATAGTTTAGGTTGAAAGGACCTCCTGAGGTCACTTAGGCCAACCCTCATCTTGTGAGAAATTCTAGCTGTTTTTGAGGAAAGGTAGTCAGTTTAGGCCAATTTCGGCAACTGGAACGTGGCAAAAAAAAAAATCACCTTTTTGCTCAGAGAGGAGAGATAAAGCACAGCCTGGTAGTCTACCAATGCTCTTTCCCGCCCTGTCTCCATTTTAACAATTCATTAATTTGACAATGTTTCATAGTAACCCAATGATTCTAACAAATTACTCAAACAAAACAGCCACTGCCCCAAGGCAGGAGGAGGAAAATGAAGCTGACATAAAAGTGTGTACTAACAAAAATTAACTGAAGTATGTTTTTCTCTTCAAGACCCTCCCAAAAGCTTCCTAATTTTCTGTGCTGTTACAGAAAAATGTGTCTCAAAATCAGTATATTGCATGTAATTTAAAATAGTTACTAATACTGTTAACTATACTGAATTGCCACAACGCAGAATATTTGTCATCAGATTGTTTACCTTATATTTTATACATACAAATTATGTATCTTATCTCCAGTTTTACACAATTTTGTAGCTTATGTAGGCTGCTATAAATGCATGCACATTTAAAAGACATTTTTTTGATGGAGGCTAGAATTACTTTAATTACAATTCTGAATATCAATGATTAATTAAAATTGCATAGTACGTCCATTGTGCAGTTGTGAAAAAAAATAAAATTTGCACAAATGGATGAATCTGTGGGAATCCAACAAATGCTGTAGCTTCATAATATTTATAGGAATATGTCATTACAGTATATTTAAAACAAACATATGCACATGTACACACACACATACCTGATTTAAAAGCAGCAGCTTCTCTTTCCTTTAAATTTTTTGATTCCATTAACTGAGGCAAACAACTGCTTTCCCATGTATTTTCTGCAGCTACTAGCTGTAAAATATGATAGCATTTCCTGTAATTTTTGGAATCAAACAGGAACACTGTGACTTTTTGACACATCCGATCTTCAAACAGTTTCTATACTAAACTGGAAAGATTATATCTAATAATATTAAAAATATATTTATTAGCAATCTTGACAAAGCAGAATTCAATTAAACAGCTGCTTACCTTATTTTTGGATGCCTGTGGCCTACAGCAATAAAGAAAAAAAGAATAAATTAAACAACTTAGTAGCAACATTCTTCATAACAAATGTCATTGAAATCTTACAAGCCTTTGCTCTGCTCTAATATTAGCACAGAACTTTTCTTACATTGAAACAGTGTCAGCATGCTAGCATAGTTTCAAGCACAGATCTGTACCATATGTGAATATCATCAGAAGACCAATTAGCCCAAACATTGCTCCACCTAATTGAGAAAGCAGTCAAAAGAAAATTTACTGCAACATATCAAGCGATCTAAATTCCTGTAAAACCTTATGCTCAGAAGGAACTCTACCAACTTTAAAAATCATGTAAGGACTCAGCATCTACTAGTATTAAAAMTACTGATCACTATAACAGAGATTGAGGAATGGAAAAAAACCCACAAAACATATTTCCCTCTCTGCAGACTGTTTACATAGGGACAGGTTTTCTGGGTACTGTAAGATACAGCAGCTCCCACTGATTCCACTGGGATTCACAGGTGAGTCAGCACGGCTAACAGTTAGTGTGGACTTTGCAAACGGTGTGGAGATTCATGCACAATGTGTTTTATCATGCACAATCTGTCTTGCAGCCTTTCATACAGCAATGAAGATAAAATGTTGAGCATTTTGTTTAAAGCTACTGAAAAAAAAATAAAAGTAGGAGGGATAAGAGGGAAAAGTACTGATGTTCATACTCTCTAACAAAAACTTTTAAAAGTTGCATTGACTTTTAAATTTTACCATTTAAACTTCAAATAAGGGACACTCAAAACTATCTTTAAAGAACAAACATGTCCAGTATGTAGCTGTAGACCCTGAGTATCAGAAAAAGTTACATTACTTCCAATTACAAAAGCAAAGTGCTCACATCTTCCGAGACCTGCATGTTATTCATTAAAAATTGAAGTATAATTTTAATTACAAAATAAATTGAGATTAAAGCTCAGGCAAAAAAAAAAAAAAAAAAAAAAAAAAAAAAAAAAAAAAAAAAAAAAAAAAAAGAAACAATAAAAGCAAATAGGCTTTTGCCTAGAGAGTTTGGAAGAGTAATAATATTAAATACAGAGAACTAATCATGGCAAACGAACACAAGCCTTAATTTTTATCAAATTGCAGAGTTTCTCAGAACCGGGAATGTCATTACATAACTGAAATTTTGTATTTTGAAGTGAGACTGCACGGAAGAATTAGAAGGAGAAAGCAGAGTAATTCTCAACAAGGTGACAATTGCAGTGACAACAGGGAGGTGCTGCTAGTTGCAGCATATAAATCGCAGTAGACTTGAATCTTAATCTTTCTGTGGGCTTGCAAGGTCACATGCAAGGAAATGTAGGCTGAGGAACTCTGCAGGCACTCAGAGTGCAATCTCTCAGTAGCAGCAGGCTGCGGGTGTAAACATGCAGCTGCAGTGCTAGAGCTGCCGCCTCCTCCTGTGGAAATGCAGGAGTATGCTTTCCAGGGGCTCCCTCCCAAGTGCATTCAGACCACAAATAAACAATCCCTGCCTCGGTTCTGGCAGTCAGCCTGGGTGTTTTCAAACTTCTGTATGGTCACCCAGAAGAAAAAAAATGTGGAAGCCAAATCATACTCTCTATGAAAAACAGGGGCATTTTTGCTTTTGTTACATCCAGACTGACTAAGCCAATGCAAATGTATTTGAAAAAGTTCTCTCTCCCCATCTGATTGAGAGCATCTCCCCTGTCACAGGTTGGTCTTTTCACAGCCTTTGAATGTGGTTAGTTTCCTTATTATCGTTGGCTGATCATTTTTGAGTGGCAGCTGGTATAATTTTTTCCACCTGTCCCTTAAACTCAATGTCTAATAGGTAGGACATTCACCCATGAAGTAACAGATCTTGTCCTTCCTGATGGGTACAGTCCTGTACGTGTAACTACCCAGAAGAGCACACTAGGCGCTGTCCAAAAGTTTGTGACACCGTGATATACTGATTCAGGAGGCTGATGAATCAGGCAAAGCAGGTACAAACTAAGATTTCACAATTTTTCAGAATACTGCCACACTAGGGAACTACAGAATCACTGCTTCATAATGTTTACACAACCTATATGAAATCAACAGAAGATAACGAGTGTGACTTAAAGCATTAGGGAATTGTCCTAACATGTGGAAAATTTGGGAATAAAATCCTATAGGATAGATGTGAGTGCTGGAGTCTGAGATGCTGGGCAATTGCATTTAAAAACAATGATTAAAACAATAGGTATTAGACACGAGCACCATCATCAGTTCTACAATCTCTCTCTTCCTAAATTAACACTACTCAGTTTTTACTTTGGCTGAAAATACTAAAACTCAAAACTCCATTTCTGGCAAACTAATGATTTGCTGAAAACAGTTCAGATCTAGTCCCTTTACATTCCTCAAAACATATTAAAACATTGTGAAAATTGATGGTAACGGAAACAGTTACATATCAAAAAGAACCACCACTTTATAACCAAATTCACTGAAGTCAATGGGATGTACCTTTTATTTTGACATTGACTATTTTAAAACATCTATACTGGCAAGTAGACAACAGCTGCGCTAACATATTAGTACTGGAAAAGTAATAATATTTTCTTATACTTACTGTTGATGCGAAGAGCAAACTCTAGTAAGCTTTTCCAGCTCTTCACTGCTCAGTTCTTTAGCTGAATTCCTCAGTGTTGTAACTGGACTAGGAACTGCTGTTTTCCATTTTCTTTCTAAATTAAATCAAAATCATTTTTACCCAAAGTATTATGAAAGTAGTATTTGCTTAACATAAACATATACATGAAACTAATTAATGGAGAAATATTAACAACTCTTCTGTATATGCTCTACAATCTTGTTTCAGATGCAAAAAAGCATTGTATTTTTTCACAACACACTTTATTTTCATCACAACAGATTCACCAACCCTAAACCAAAAATAAGCTCAAAACAACTGTGGATCAATCAAAGTCTCAATTAATAGAATAAAGAATGACAAACTATTTGCACCTTTTTCATGAAATGTGTGAGAAGAAATCTAAAGCAGGAATACTTTTCTCATAACAAGTTAAGCTGGCAGAATGTGTACTCTATTATTTAGAAATACAAAACAAATTAACTCTTTCTTCTACCATATTAGTTTAGCCTGTACTCACCCCACTGCTCCTGTATGGAAGAAAGATTTGCAAGCAGCTGCTCATGATACAGTCGTTCAAGCTGAATGAACTTCATTGCCTTCTCATCTGAATGGAAGGTTAAAGAAAAATGCACACGTATATGGACATGTTATGATTTATTTATATTTGGCACCATATTTTAAAGGGCAATCATGTACCTGAAATCTGACATAATTAAATCAAAATGAATAATGGCTAGCATCCAGATTTCGGTGCAAGGAAGAAAATAATAACAGACATGAAAACAGCAAGTAAGAAGAAAAGTAAGTTGAGAAAACTTCCAAAAATGAAAATCTTATTCTCTTCAGCAGTTACCTCTTCCCACATGCCTTAAGTCCAACAAAAGTTTTTCTAGAAAAGAAACGAGCAAAATGTTACTATGCTGACGACTCTTATCAGAAAATGAAATCTCTGGGAAATGAAAAGCAAAACAATTATACAAATACCGGTATGCATCTCTCAAGAAATACAATTGTATGCCAATAACCATAACTAACTGAAAATATGGCTCCTTTCTACTGACCAGCTGGAGACAGTATTAAAAAAATTTCCCCAACTCAAACTTTCAAAAAATACCCTCCCCCTTTTCAACTATTGTATACAACACTTGGACAGCTGAGTTCACCTTTTGTCTTCTTTCTGAAGATTCTGCTTACTTTTCTTCTATATGAAGAACTCTTTCCCCTCCCTTAGGGTTATCAATACATTCACAAAAGTATACTGATAGTTATATATTTTGTAATAGTCAGGATAATTCTAGTTCCATCAAGCCTGAGTTGTTAGTTGTTCCATTTAAAGCCATGTTTTGCCAGCTATTTTAAATTTAATTCTACAGTACAATGAGGATAGAAGTACAGTGAATGAGGTTCTTAGAAATAATAGAAAAAACATTTTCCATTATTCATGCTAATTAAAATACTGCAGTAATTATTACAAAAACACAGCCAGTACTTGTTATTCTTGTTAGCCTCATGCAACATATACATAGCATGGTTTATGAACAACAATATTAATGGACAGAATATTCCCTGCCTTCAAGAAATCTGTTATTAGAAGCAGAATTACAGATCAGAGAGATAGCCTTAGAGGATCACAGCAACAAACCCTGAATTATTGTTAATATGAAGTTTTACACTGGATGAATTAAAATGCCTGTCATGGATAATTAATACAGTGCAACATGATCAAGTAAGTTCTTTATTAACCTCAGGAAACTGATGGTTGCAAGTACAGAGGAGATATCCTTCATAAATATGTATTATATAGTGGTGTTGAATTCCACACATCAGGTGTACATTGCATTAAAAATATTTCCTTTAATCAGCTTTAAATACAGTGCCCTTCGATTAAAGCAGCTTCTATGAAAGAGAAACTGTCTTTCTATCATACTGTTGAATGCATTTTAAATTTACTGTTTCTCCCTGCAGAGCCATAAKTTACTACAGAATTTTTCCATGCCTTTCATTTGTGCTGTGTATTTTGGATTTTCTGATGGATGCTTTTGAATTAGGATGACCAAGACAGGAGTACAGTCTTCTAAGACAGTGACGGATATTTTATTTTATATATTGCTTTTATAATATTACGACAGTTATTTCTCTGGTTTTGTACTACAGGCTAATATAATCTGGCTAGGTTTCAAGGATACCTTTCCAGGTTTCTTATGCTTTGTTATTTAACCATGACAATTGCCTATTTGCTGTATTTTGTTTGTAACAAATTACATAATAAAGAAATAATCTGTATGCACAGATTCTGTAATTTATGACGCATCTTAGTGAATCACATATACCTTAAGGCCTTACCACTCTTGCCTCTTCTTTTTATAGTCTGATCTTTTTCCCTTAAAAGCAGCCAGAGGAAAATCCAGTCCATCTTTTCTAAAAATATAATTTCACTTTAAGGTTTAATATGATTATTCTCTCCCACAATTACTGAAATATATCAGAGTAATTAGCAGCAGTTCAACTATTATAACTTTTTGACCAAACTTATTTGTATTATCTAGGAACAAATCAAAATAAACTGGATCACTGAACTAGCTGTTCCCAGAAGCAATTACCCATATTTTCCTACGATGGTTTCTCAAACTACCTTGATACGATTTTGACTAATTAGCATTTGCCAAACAACATGTTGCTACTGTTCGCAGGTTGCTGATCTCCCTTAGCTCAGTGTGTTTGGTATTTTTATTCTAATCTAGACACTTGTAGTACATATTCTAATCAACTGTTGTGATAATTTTGTTCTTACTATAACAGTGCCCTATTTGATATAATAGAATACATACCCTATCTAGATTGGACACATTCCCAGTTACTAATACTTAGAATAGAACTTATCCCATAAAAACAGAAGTTCTTTGAAAATATTTTCTTACTTCCTTGTTTGTGCATAACTACTAATGATCATATCAGTACAGCTTTTGGAACTGGATTTATTACTTAACTCATATTCCAGCTGTCTGACTAAGAAGGACTTACTAACCTATTGTATATTCACTCAGGGGTAAATTACAGCTGTTCTCTTCTTTCTAACCCTGACCCACACAACCTGTGAGTCAACAGTAAAGCATTTGTCTTTTATGTTTTATCATGCCAGATTATTTTAATATCGTGTAACAATTTTTACAAGTAAAAGGATACATTCCTCCTCTTGAAAATAGGTCTCAGCTATCTGCAAAAGTAAAAAAAGAAAAATTAGGATTCTATAATTTTCATGAGAGTGGTGAGGATATATGAACTTTTTATCATAGTTTTAAACATCTGTTTTGCAGGTTCATATTTAGTTTGGGTAAAATACAAATGTTCAGACTAAATACATGTATTCTTATTCTAGGAAAGATGTTTAAAAAGAATATCAAACAACAAAGAAATATTAAGTCCTCTCACACAAATGGATTTGCCCAAATGTTAGTTGGGTTTTATCTTGTTACAACAACAAAAAATTATTTCAGAAACTTTTTTAATGATCATATTAGAAAGTTTTAAAATGACCTAGAGCAGAAATAGTGTTTACTGATATGAGTTGAAGAGTTTGAATTCTGTTACTGACCATTGTTTCCTTACGTTTGACCAAATTAAGATCATTGCTGAGCTTTCCCGAGCATTACAGTGCAATGTGATAAAACGGAGAAATGAAGGTTTCCTGACTGATGAGAGAAGAACAATCTTTGGATAAAAGACACTAAAAATATCACCTATCACAGTATCAGAGACATACCGATGACCTTCCTGTTTATATCCTATTTACAATAAATATTTACAATAAATACTTACAACAAATATTTCAAATACATAGAATTTGAAATATTTACAACATGAATATTTGAAATTAATGAGATAATGTCCTGGTTTCAGCTGGGATAGAGTTAATTTTTTTCCTAGTAGTTGGTATAGTGCTATGTTTTGGATTCAGTATGAGAATAATGTTGATAACGTGCTGATGTTTTTAGTTGTTGCTAAGTAGTCTACTAGTCAAGGACTTTTCAGCTTCCCATGCTCTGCCAGGTGCACAAGAAGCTGGGAGGGAGCACAGCCAGGACAGCTAGCCCAACTGGCCAATGGGGTATTCCATACCATGTGACGTCATGCTCAGTATATAAAGCTGGGGGAAGAAGAAGGAAGGGGGGGGACGTTCGAAGTGATAGCGTTTGTCTTCCCAAGTCACCGTTACGTGTGATGGAGCCCTGCTTTCCTGGAGATGGCTGAACACCTGCCTGCCAATGGGAAGGAGTGAAGGAATTCCTTGTTTTGCTTTGCTTGCGTGCGCGGCTTTTGCTTTCCCTATTAAACTGTCTTTATCTCAACCCACGAGTTTTGTCACTTTTACCCTTCCGATTCTCTCCCCCATCCCACCGTGGGGGGAGCGAGCGAGTGGCTGTGTGGTGCTTAGTTGCTGGCTGGGGTTAAACCACGACAGATAAACATAAGAGGACTCAAGTTCTTAATCTTCTTCTGTATTACTCCTAGTCCACCTGCAGAAGCCAGACAATACCATTGCAGCAGCCTTCTGCCACTTCCTTTCCTGAAGCTGCTCTGCTGTGTTAAAAAGATTTAAAGATCCTCTACCTCATGTGTCAGTTCACTAAGCCTAACATCTGGATATCTGAAGCTCTTCAACAATAGAGCAAGTCACGGAGTTAAGCCAGATGGCAGTTCTTTGATTTGCACTGTAGTTGTTATGACATAGAACAAATCTGCGGCTCTTCCTCCTTAGGTTGACATTTCTATAACAGAACAATTAAAATCGGATTTGTAACAAGACAGCTCTGCCAAAGACGACCATTAGAAAAAAAAAAAAAAAACCAAAACCAAACACCACCTAAAAATCACAACAATTCTTCAAGACTTGTTCTCTTGGATGTTGAGTTAATACAGGTATGTCAAAACAAAGAAATACCAGGGAGTTAACACAAGAAATAAGCAAAGTTTCCCTGTTGCATTTAGAGCTCAAAGTGCTAAGGAAGTTTAATATAGAGAACAAAAATAATTCCAAAGCAGTTACTGAGAACCAGGAAAATCAAACATATGACAGACTACATATAAAATACTTGAACACCTAAGTCAAATCTCCAGCGCTTCTAGCTTAACAAAATGTGTAAGCTGACATTAAATGCTGCTTAACAGCTGCTGTCTTAGCCAATGGCTAGGAATTGAACAAGGGATCTCTACACCTAAGCATTCAAGATGTCTAGCTGCAACATCTTAAAAAACAACTTTACCCTGGCTGGGTAATTTTATAATGCCTATCTTTAACAGATCACTGCAAAAAGGAACAGTAAATATATGCTCACCAAGGGTTTATACACTGAGAAGCTGTGTATAAACCAAGAACATGGGCATGCAAACATAAGAGAAAATTATGTTCCTGTATACCAAGTTATTGCTCTATCAAAGCTACATATTTTAATTGCAGACTATTGAAATAGATTTACTATCCTCTTCCTAGTGATGCCTTTGCTTTTAACCAGCTATTTCAAAGCCAAAATTACAAGCACAGAAGCGGCAGGGCTTTCAGAAGAAAAGTCGAGATACCAGTTAGAAAAAATACTTTTTCTGTTACTCAAGTAAAGGTATCAGTTTTTTGGTTTGGTTCCCCCCCCTGCCCTGAACTGGCATAAAGGATTATTTCTTGGACTAAAGGGGCAAAGACACTATTGTACTAGAGTCCATGCAACCAGCTCAGAGAAAGCAAGTATCCAAAGACAGTCAGAAAATGAACATGTTTCTAATCAGAATCAGAATTTCACTTTGACTCCGAGTTGGTGTTGGGGACTATTATAGAAAAGATAGAGCTGATACCTGGAAAGGAAAAGGCATAACACTGTATAGAAAAGCTAACGTGGTAATAGAAACATTTTTCTTCCAATTCCTCCCTGTGGACAAGTAATCTTTGAGATTTG
Organism: Phoebastria nigripes; assembly: GCA_035582835.1. Taxonomy (NCBI): domain Eukaryota; kingdom Metazoa; phylum Chordata; class Aves; order Procellariiformes; family Diomedeidae; genus Phoebastria; species Phoebastria nigripes. Next base: position 67,833 of record JAYKAV010003423.1, read on the forward strand.
CAACAACAACAACTTATTTGTGCTTGCTAGAAAACTGGGCAGGCTTTCCTAGAAAGCTGAGGAATACTGATGGCTTTGTTTGTAAATGCAATAAAATACAAAAAATATAAACCTCAAGTAAAAATATTTTGTTCCACAGAACTCTACAGTATCAGTGACCTTTACAAGCATTAACTAATCAATCTTCAGGGACAGCGAATGTTTGCAGTCTTCCTATTTGCCATGCACGGTGTGGCAAGGGCCAGGCTTGCAAAACGTGTGTGGTAATTGCAGGTACACTGGTACCTGAACATTCAGGTTGAGACACCTCATAGCTGATACTCCAATGACTTCTGTGGGAGCACACAAACATTCAGTCTCAAAACCTTTGGGGCATATCAATTTAGGCACTCATGATTTGAAGGGCTTAACAAGTGGGCACTTTTGTAAAAGCCTAAAGATGATTGCTCAAAAAAGACAGCAACTTGATAGAGGAGTCTAGATTACAAGTTGCGTATTCCTGGCTCTCAGCCTTATTACTAACCACTAGACCATTCTGAGCCCAGTACCTCCAAAAGAGAACTGGTAAGTGACTTCTAAGGTTCTTTATTTGCACGTTTCGTCTCCTATCCATAGTAGTCTCCTAAGGATCTCTGCAGCTGCCAAAGTTCTGTATCTGTTTTATATATAAGTACTTCTTCGATTCTGTAACAAATGCTAAACAAATCACATGAATCCCWTTCAAGACAGGAAAAAAATTACATCATATTTTAATTAAAAGTTAACCCTTAGAACAGCCCCTAATATCCCACAGCCTTTAGATATTTAATACAGGCTTCCCACTAACAACGCGGATTGTTAATACTCCAGAACATCTGACGCAGCTCTTCATTTTACATTGAATTTTGTCATACAGAATAAAAAGAGAATGTGATAGAAGAGTATTTGCTAGACTTGGCATAAAAGAAAGTTACTGGCAGGCTGTATTAGCAACCTGAAAAAAAAGACTGAAGATGACAGGTTAATTCACTGGAAAAGAAAAAAAAAAAATTCTTAATAGACTCACTTTGCATGAAAACATGAATGCTATCTTTAAAATCCTTTATTTTTTCCCCAGATTAAAAAGTGTGTTATGATCCTTGTAAGTTCTGTTAGCTTTCTTTCAAACACTCCMTTCAAAATGCTTGATATTTCTTAGGAAAAAAGAGATGGTGTTTGATTACGTTTGAATCTGGAAATGCAGATTCTGTTCTCAGTTCTGTCACAGTTCCTGTATGACTTTCAAAAGGTTGTTACCCTTAGGGTTTGGCTTCTTCATCTAAAAAGCAGCAAACAGATTTCACCTCCATCATGTTCAATGACACTCCTTAATGTTTGTAAAGCGTGTTGAGGTTTTTGCCCTGTGTCATTTTCCAAAACAGACCTTTGTACTGACTCATGGATGACCACCAAATTCGGCGTGGCTAAAAGTACAAATGGTTAACCCTAATGCTAAATTTCAAATAAATTAAGGAACAATATCAAATATCCTCACTCAAACACAGATAAAAAAAGATAATTTAAAATTCTATGTCAAACGTAAATTATCTATAATTTGCAATACTGAAGAGAAACCTCTTTCTCAAATATATTCGCTTATTTATATCAAAGAGAGTAAGAATGCAGGACTTTCATCACACTTCAGAAGTTTAAAATATCACAACCATCCAATTTTCCGCAATAAAGATAATGCAACTAAGTCAAATCGGACACTCTATAGTATCTATATATATAGCCCATAGCCAAACAAAAAGTCTTCTAGTCCACTGTTAGTCTGACACAACTAAACTATAAATGAATACTGCATCAAGTCCTATCAACATATTCATCTTGTATCATAATCTCCAGAAAGAAAAACATACTGGCCAGTTAGTAAAAAAGATTACTTTTCAAATCACACAGTATTTCCTTTGGATTTGCAGGTGTGGCAACTGTGCTATAAAAAAGTATACACTAAGAAACCTTGAATCTTGACATTCATGCATGAAATTCATGCTAGAAAAAAGTCTGCAACAATAAAAATAATTCCAGATTTAAAATGTTATTTAGACATCAGCTGTCTTGTATTGATACCAGTGTCTTACAAACCATATTTAAGGTATACTGAACAGTGATTTTCCTAAATCTTCCTGCCAAACTAGAATTTCACCATTTAGGGAATTAGAAAACCCATCCTTAAGTTTCCTTTAACTGCAGAATATACTTTCAAGGCAATTTATAATTTAACGTATATTAGAAGACCTTAGAGGACATATTTGCCTTGACCACCTATTATACATCAAAATACCCTGTCCAGATATGAATACTGGCATATGTTGAATTAATGCATTTTTTCCTAATGAATAAAGGTCTCAAAAACAAAATTGTGTGCAACACCCCAGAATCATAGGAAGTACCTGATGGAGACACAGGGGAAGTATCTTTGAGTCCATCTGCTCAACCTCTTCACGGAGCAAAGAGAAAAGAGACTGCAACATTTGCTTTTTTTCTTTTTGGTGAAAGTTTTCAATTGCTTCAACAGCACCTTCAGCACGCACAGAATCTGTATCTGTAATAAGAGTACTTTCCTCCTTGATTGCTGTGGTTCCCACTGCAGGAACTCCTTTAAAAAGAACAAGTACATAGGTTAGGATTCAAAAAATACGTCAAATTGCTTTTTAAGGAAATTTCAATACAAAAACTATGAATAAAAACCTAGTATCTTAAATAACATTCCTGCAAGTAAATAAAATACTGGTCTTGTCAAAATTAGTTGCGATAGGTCTGTCTCAGTGTCAGCTCACCTACCTGAAAAACACAGTAACATACATCAGGTATTTTTGTACACTTCTAACTGGGACCCGACTTTAACTTGGGGCAAAAAACCCCCCTCTAGTCTACACTGTTCTACAGAGTTATTAATAAGAGACCAGGATGACCTAAAATAAGAAGTGTTGTGACTGTTGCTACAGTTTCAGCTAAAAAAAAAATCAATACTTAGACCCAAGTGGACAAACTTCTATGTTAAGACTGAATTGTAATACAGCAGAGACAGAAAGCAGGTTTGTTTGCAACACAGTTTTACTCAAAAAGGGCAAAAAGAAGGTACGCGAGGAGAGCGTGAATGAGGTTCTGAGTCTGTCTCTTTATTCCTGCCAAGGACCTTGTACAGGGAGATGTCCCAGGGAAGGAAGGAAGGAAGGAAGGACAATTCAACCTGTTCTTCAGATGATAACATAGTGGCTCCTCACAGTGACGACAGGATCTTAAAGGACAGAAAGAAGCAGATGATGACAGTGGGGGATTCTATTGTGGGGGACAGATGTCCAGGGGGACTGTCCTGCTGAGTGAAAAAGAAGACCCCCCTAGATAGTTGTATAGTTTATTTGAGTGTCCAGGGAATGAGCCAGTAGYAGTGATCTATGTTGGTAACAATGACACAAGGATGTGTAAACTGAATTTAGCCTCCAGAACTTCTTGCTAGGCAGAAAACTAGGTTCTCCATGGTACACTCCCTGGCAGTCCACTGTTGCCTGTCTCTAATTTTATAGAATTCAGAAAAGTCAGACATGCAGGTGGAGGACTGGCAACATATATGAAGGATAATGTCAAGCATAACAGTATAAAAATATTACAGGAAAAACTTTCTGGGTGCAAATCCCACATTTTATTGTTAGAAATGCAGTATTTGTAGTATATTGCTGATCATGAATATGATAGTTATCAGGAAATGTTAAATGCGATTAGGGAAGAAGTGTAAAGCATGCAGTAGTAGTGGGAGAAATCAACTACCCACATACAGACTGGACCAGTTTCTCACGAAGATCAGAGAATAAAAGCAATAAATGATGGCTTCCTATAACACACAGTCTTAGGAGCAACCAGAAAACTACAGCTTATTCCATCAATTAATGCACAATTTTTTTTTTTCATAAAACAACATTGAATTTGATACATTTACATAGCACTGAACTTTTAAAAAGATAATCCCATAATTTTTTTAAACAATTTAGAGAATTTGGCCACTGAAATGTGCACAATAAACTCTTATAAACTCAAGCTATGATGAGTATGTTATTCTTCCACAGCTACACCCATTTTCTGAAAATCGTGTTATCACTTAAAAGCAGGACAGGTGGGGGCACTGTTTCAAGTAACCATCACACTGACTCTTTCTATAGCTTGGGCACTCAGCATATTTCAGACCCCCTTGTGTTCATTGCAACTGAAACCCTATAGTGATGATTCAGGTTTAAGATTTAGGGCTTAAGAAAGGCATTAGCTTGTCCACTGAAGGCTCCACCGTTCTATTTTTGGTTATTTTAAACTCTTTATTAAGTAAACTATCCAGGTCAGGAGTACTAATAACCTCTGTGGGTGGCTATTTTCACAGGGCTTACTGCCAGACAAAATACGGGTGTAACTTAACATTGCTTTTTCAATATTAATGCATGTCTCTGCTTTTCCAGTATTTATTTGGGCTTGCTGTGGGCCAAAAGCAACAAGAGACATAACTGGATGCAAGACACAAACCAGGAAGTACTTTTAGAGATGGAATTAAGGCTGTCTTTAAAAATATAGCTTTCTGTTCAGCACATGATTGTGAAACCAGAAAAGAGGGTCCACATGTTCTGGCAAACCTTTTCTCTCAGAAAAAAAAAAACCAAACATCACTTCAAACTGCACTTTCTTAAGCAGTTAATAATCACCTGTCATATCAAAACATGAACGTTGACTGAAACATGCTCAATAGCAACTATCATGAGAAAACCTTCATTTTAATATTATTTTGGTACTGTTGCTATCGCATAGTTTATAAACTGCATATTATTCCATATAGTTAGCTGCTGCTCACTTGGAATCAAATTCTGCCCTCAAATTACTCCCCTGATTCTGAAGCAAGGCCTTACAGCCGTTCAGGTTAATTCTACCTTGTTCTATTTTAAACACAAAACAGCATTTGTGCCTTAGTAGCACTATAACCAAAAACTTTTCTTGAGGCAGTAACACTTAGTAATGCTATTTCATCATAAAGCTGTTACGGGCTAAGATCCCTTCCCCCCCCCCATGTTCTTGAAAAGGGCACACTACACTGCTTTTTCCTGGAATCAATCAATCAATCTTACTGTCCAAAGCAGATTTTTTTTTTTACTAAAGACTGGTATCTTACATGTATTTCTGATATTTTAAGAAGCAAGGATTAAGTTTTTTTCACTTTGCAAAGCATTGATATTTACTCCATACATTCATACTTGGTTCCATACTAAAATGGAACCAAAGCCTTTATGAAAATAAATGYGAAAAACCACAGAAGATATCAACTCTCCAATGGCCACAGCACTCACTAGGAACGTGGCAGAGAGCTGAGTTCAAGTTCCTGCTCTGCCACACTCACAGAGATTGCAACTGACATCTTCTATGCCCAGTTGGGTGTGCCAATGTTTCCTAAGACATGGGGAGAAACAAACTTTCTCAAAATTTCCTTAAGAGTTCACAGAAGCAGCCCCATGTTTGCAAAAAGATCCAATTTTGACAGACCTTGTGAATAAAAATGACAAACGCATTTTTCAATGTCTCACCTTTTTTTGTTTTGTCAGTACTGCAAGTACATGAAATTAAGATGCTCTTGCCACCTGCCTCAGAATGAGTCAGAGGTGCAAGTATGAGGCATTTGCTATCAAAATAAAATTATGGATATTGTCCTCTGTTTTTTAATTGAATTGTAATTTTCACATTCAGTAGCACTAGCTTAAGTCACCAGTAGCAGAAGTTTCTCGTACAGAAAACATATGGTAATCTCTTTTTCTAAACATTCTTTGGTACTCAATACCAGAAAGCTGGTTCAGACTGATTCATTCAAGAACTATTAAAAAAAAAAAAAAAAAAGACCAGCAAGTATTTAAAAAAATATTTCATTTTTAAGAGAAGAGATTTTAAGACAGGAGTATTGGCGGTAAAGATATAACTAACTGAGCAAGCTCAAAAATCTTGTTTAGTGTGGCACAGAACCCTAAATAAAATAACATTGCTTGAATTTTCATATAACTTGACTGGATTATATTCATGTAATTCATTTGCTGCAACACCAAATCCATCCCAACCACTCCACTTTCTTCCCCCACCTTCAAGCTGCTTTAAGAAATAAGTTGAATAATTTACAGGAAAAGCGTATGTTGCAGAATTTAACTTGGGGAAAAATGATTAAGTGCAAGTTACCGTGCTATACTACATTAAGGAATTACACACTGTGATTTTACAATGTTAAGTTACTAGTTATGCCAGGACTGATCTTTTGGAAAAAGATGAAATTATTTTCAGAGAACAGCGATAATTTGAAGTCCACATTTACAAAAATACATTGAAGCAGATGACACTTCATGAATCACTATGTCTACTGCACTAAAGTTAGTATGATTCATTACAAGGAATCCAAGTATGAATAATCACCAAAGTTTAAATTTGTCAATTTAAATTTACATCACTTCTTTGATCACCAGTGTCCTCCTTAAACAGATATAATCATAGTCTATTCAAAACTATTATTAGTATACAAAAAGAATGTGAGAGAAATTTGGGATCTGGAAGCTATAGACTTGTCAATTCACCCTAATACCTCTACTGCAGCATCAAGACAGGTAAAAGGAGGTGCTGCTTCAAACAATGCATAGGTGAAATCTTGGAGCTACTTACTCCAGGACACCAAAATGGACTCAAAAAACAACTGCAAGTCAGGTGACAAATTCACTGTAAGCTATTAGAGTCTATCAATTCCCACTTGGGGCAGTCCGGAATGGATAATTGCTGATGGCAAGGAGAACACACGAACAAATCACTCCCTCTTTGCCTTGTCCTTATACTCTTACTACTCATCCTCTATTGGCCACTGTCAGGGGAAGGATATTGAACTAGGTGAATCTTCAACCAGATATAGTGATTCTTAAATCTTGCATTCCTGTCTACTGATTGTAGGAGCTAGGATAATTCTAGCTCCACCACATTCCAAGCATATACAGAAACATAATAATCAAATACTTATAACTGTTCTTGCTTTATAAGCAAATATTTAGAGGGTTTCAAACACATTGCAAGTGCGAGTACTCGCTCTTTCTTCTACAGTAAAAACATATGTCCAGAGCAGAAGATTGGCTTCTCTAATGATCACCAATCTTCTGCTGAGCAAGTCCCAAATAAATAAAAATAAGTAAAATGTAGTTTTCCATATTCCAGGTTAATTGCTTTAGTCACTAGCAAGAGAAGGAATATGAACAACACACTTTTTAAGACAAATGCCATCTTTCCCAGAATGGCAGCATTTAACAGTGACCTTAACAGGTTTGCTTATAGGGGAAGAGAATAAGATTCATAAATTTCTTCTTTAGCTATGAGTCAAAGTATCTCAATAGTTAAAAATAAAAAATAATAAAAAAAAATCAGCATAATACATGCCATGCAAGTATTTAGTTTGTGATTCCAGCTTGCTTGTGTGGTGCTCTGATGTCACCCACTCAGGGGTCTTCCACTCTGGTTTGATTATTCTCTCCTTTATCTCCGAGTTGGTATAAAGACAAGAAAGGTAGTTTGGTTCTTTTATGTAGAGGGATACTCAGGAATTGTTTAAAATAGCTGGTGTTAAATGGAAGTTTCTCACTAAAATAAAGACATTTGCAACATCAAGAAATTGTGACACAGTCACTGCATTGTGTGAAAACAGGAGAACCATCATGTGAGAATATCCAAAAAGCTAAATGTAAATTAGCCTGTAATCAATGGGAGATATAATGTAATTTTATATTTTGATCTTCCTTCTATAACAGTCGAGGTTCTTTATTAACAAAGTAGTAAGAGTTTGTTCATAGGAATTCAACAAAACTCTTAAGAGTTTTGCAGGCAGGACGTTCTCTGTTGTGGTATTTCATGTCTCTAGATTTTTCCATGAAATTTTCTGTATTTCAGATTTCTGCTTTTTGCCTTAAAACTACTGTGCACAGCTCATTTTGTGGTACTTCTGCATCAGTTTATTGCATTTATCAACAAGAATACAAACTAACAGAGGGAGAATACAAGCAAAGTTTAACTTTCAGTATTTGGGTGAATTTCTCCTTTTCTTCCTCTCATCGTGCTTCAGATACCTCTGTCCACACATCTGTATCACATTTCATCAACTTGTTTTTTGTTATTCCCATCACAGAGATGACTGGTTCTCAATTACTTCTGCCAATCTCTTGTTTTAAGTAAGTATTTTCTTCTATTTTTAAACATTAAATCTACAGTTGAAATATATACTTAATGACTTTCTGCATCATTTAATGAGAACTCATTCTCCCTATAATGATGGATTTCAGGATCCTCTTATCTCTACTAGAAAATATAATTTTTCTCTTCTAGATTTTGCCTATACCTACAAGATATAAAATGCAAGGCTTCCTTCCTTTCCCTTCTTTACCTATTTTATAATCCTTTAAGATCACCATCAGTTTTCAGATTAGGCCATAAAAGACTTGCCATTTAGCAGGAAAATTGTATTTTAAAATTGTCTATTTTAAGTAGCCAAATTCCCCATCTTCTCAGTCTTTAGATGAAAAAAAAAAAAAATGCATGGGGGAAAAAAAAAAGCAGGCATGATTCAGTTGTTCCAAGTAACTTTCAAAGATACCTATGTGATGAAACACACTGATTTTAATTAATGTATTTGCAGCACTATGACACATAAGCTTTATGATTTATGGCAAAAACCTAATATAATAACACATTGTGTTGATGCAGACAAATCCTACTGATTCAAAAAGGGAAAAAGCATCTCAAATAAGAACATGTAATAAACATTTACATTTTCCTTATCCAATTCATATCCAAAAGATCTAAAGGAGAAGTAACATCAAAACACATTTTTGAACAGCTCATTACCCAAAATGCATATCCAAGGACTATCTATTAAGCTTTGAAAAATGTGAGTAGATTTTGACAACAGCAGGCCAAGATCAAGCTATTTGGTACTCATACCAAGATTTCAAATCTTGACACTGGATCAAGACACCAAAATCTTGCACTCGAGCACAATGTTCAAATGAACAAAACCATACTGCCTGAATTTCTGGCTATTCTGATTTGGAAGTCAGCCCAGTTTCCATACTGAAACTCTGCACTTCCCTCTACTTGTGCTTCCTTGATATGTTCCATTTGCTACATAGCCAACGTTTAAATACAGAAGGTGAAAACATCTAGAGTTGAGTCTGATTTAGGACTACTAACAGTTCTGAAAAAAAACCACCACCCTTTAGTGAAATTTTAAAAATAATTAGTATGACAACTAAAATATATCTTTCTTATTAGCTCACAGATTAGAACTACAGTGTTATTATTTTAAGTAAACAGAACAAAAACGTTTTTTTATAAAGTACCTTTAGATTTTTTACTGGAGCTTCTTTTGCTTCTTGGACTTCTTTTTCCACCTGGCTGTTTTTCTGTAATAGGCTTTTCCTCCAGCTGGGTGTCCATATGGACATTTACAGACCTCCTCTCAGTCTCACTTTCCTTACAGCTTGGGGTACAGTCTCCACTGTCCATATTCTTGTTATTATTGATGCTGTCCTGCTCACCTTTATCCTGTCGTCCCATAGCAATGCTAGTACTGGTCAGAACCTCATTCCCATCACTGTCAAGTTGATTTTCATTTTCATCAGCTGAAGAAACCAAATGAGATGCTAAACTTTCCACCCTATAGTCAGCAGGAAGACTGTCCTTTAAGTCTATTTGTAGATCATTTGGTGGAAATTCTCTGTCATCCATTAGAGCGTTACTTGTTGAACCACTTAATCTCCCTCCAAATATTTTTAGACCTAAAATATAAAACCAGAAGAAGCATTTATAATATGTATGTTATAATGGATAAATAACCTCGTACTTAATGCTAGTCAATAAAGAATCACATTAGCCAAGTGATACAGTTTAAAAATACGGGGAAATTCAAACAGTAATCCATCGCCCCATTGTAAGTCTTAAAGCATATCTACATACAAAAAACTATATATAAACTTGTATTTTTATCCTATTATAATCRGTTACAGTTACCTGACCAATAGCAGAACTGATCTTTACAGCAGTGCTCACAGTGTTACAGCTGAGGTAACAAGAAAAACAAAAAGATAAACAGAAACCACCCCCACCACCCCCCTTTAAATCCATGGCTAAAACAAAAACATTCTTGTCACATAAGATCATAGTTTGCCTGAAATAAAAATAAACCAGGGAGGAATAAAAGCAGAACAACTTTTAATTCTGTCAGTGATGGTATCACATCAAATATGCAGATAAATTAACTCTGTAACAAGAATTAGATGCAAGTAGAACCTGTTTATTGACTCAGATTGTCACTTTATTTTCAAGAAAACATTCAACATGTCTTCAGTATACACAGAAGCAGATGGTTTGTTAATAAAAAACCTAATCCCCCACCTACTCTCCGCAGGGGTCAATTTTTCATTTTTGTGAACATGCAACTCTAATCAATGCTGCAATTAGATGCATATTCACAGGGAAAAAAAAGGGTAACTCTTAGCAGCAGAGTTACAAGATACTTACACAGCACTGTTACTATATCAGTTCCTATCTTTAGCTTTTAGAAGCATGGCAATACTGCTGGTTTAACTTAGCAACTATATAGATGAAACACAGCTCCATTATGTACATCTCATTAGATTTAGCTCACATATTTTAAATAGTGAAGCCAAAAATCAGCAAGCACCCTTGTATTATAGAAGAGCTTAGACAAGCCTCCTACAGCAGCTTCCTATCCTTTCCTTTAAATGAAAAGGCATTTTAGGAAACCTGTCTTCACCAGGCTTTCTTCAGTCTTATGTCCTAGTATATACAACTGAAATAACTGAAATACACACTTGCTAAATATGCAAGATAATGTTTCATTTTGCTTGCTTGAAGAATTCAAATTGCAGAAAAATGGAAAAAATGCTTTAGAGAATAAGCAGGTTTTCCTTCATACACAGAAACATATTGTGCTGAAGATTACTAAAAAGATTTCCCCAAAATTATTCTTCCACAACATCTGTAATTGCTAAAAGGACTGGAAAAAAGAAAGTGTCACTCCTATCTTAGAGAAGGACAAGAAGGAGGATTCAGGGAGCTACAGACTGCTCAGCCTCACCTCAATCCCGGGAAGGTGATATAGCAAGTAATCCTAGAAACCATTTTCAAATATATGAAGGACAAGAAGGTCATCAAGAGTAGTCAGAATGCATTTATGAGGGGTAAACAGTGCTTAACCAACTTGATAGGCTTCTACAAAGAGGTGACTGGCTCAACAGAGGAGGGGAGAACAATGGATGCTATTTACCTTGACTTTGGTAAGGCTTTTGACACTGTCTCCAATAACATCCTCACAGACAAGCATACAAAGTACAGGCTAGATAAATAGACAGTGAGGAGTTCCAGGGAAGCATGCAGAGGGCGACAAGCCACCACCAGCTGTGCAACACAAAGGCAAAAGTCAGCACCAACTAGGACAACTCCATCTCTGCTTCCAACCTGAAGAACTTGTTAACCATTTCCAGCCATACCAGTCTAACGAAAAATACTGCCTAACCTATTACATACAAGCTGCACCAGGGGAGGTTTAGACTGGACATTAGGAAGCATTTCTTTACCAAGAGGGTGGTCAAACACTGGAACAGGCTTCCTAGAGAGGTGGCTGATGCCCCAAGCCCATCAGTGTTTAAGAGGCATTTGGACAATGCCCTTAACAACATGCTTTAACTTTTGGTCAGCCCTGAATTGGTCAGGCAGTTGGACTAGATGATCATTGTAGGTCCCTTTCAACTGAAATAGTCCTATTCTATTCTAGAAGAATAATGAATTGTACACTAGAGACACAAGTCATATTTTCCTTTGGCAACCAAATAAGAGAATTGGCTTTACTTGAGCACCAGAAAGACAAAGAAGGGAACTCTAGAAGAGATGTGTATCTGGAGAATGCATCTGTTCATTAGACGGATGCTCCTTAATCAAGCCCTTTTCTCTCAAAGAGAGTTGAACATGAAATGGAAGGTTAAAAGGGGGACAGAACTTTAATCAGACCAGCAAGAATCAGAACTAGAAGATATTCTTTACAGACACCCACACTATAGTTATGCTGATTTATTGATGATGACTGTTCTAAAGCATTAAAAAAAAAAAAAAAAAACCCAAACACCACGTTAAACTTGAAAGGTTTTCTTCTTAATCTTCCTAGCGTATGAAATAATAACTGCTGCTGCCCTCCCCAGCTCATAGATTAAATGATACATCAAACAAGAGAGGTTGAAGTAAATTGCCCAAAGCCAACGAGGAATTAGTTTTAACAGCAATAATTAAAAATCAGGATGTCTTACCACCACTCTTCTGCTTCTATCAGTAGACAACAGTTTATCCTTTCAACAGCTATCACAGGGAAACAGAAACGTGAATTAATTTGAACAAGGTGCTTCCTATTAGATTGTGCAAAATGAGGAAAAGATGCTTTTGACAAGTGACATTTTCTATAGAGGAAGCTAACATTYTGATAGAAAATATTAACTCATTTCCTTTTAACATGTGGCTAAAATGATAGTCCCTCTCCAGCTGAGAGGCTGGAGAGCTTCTGCAGCTAGCACAGATCAACATTTCTTGGTTTATTGTTTGAAACTCAGTATTTCATCAAATAAAAGTAGCCCTGAAAATCTATTCCTTTCTACAACCCTTATGACTCCTTAGAGAATGAAAATCCAGAAAGAGCTAGTTCAAAGAATTTAGAACAGTCTAGGCCTTGATCTTTTAAATGGATTTCCCCCCCCCCCCCAGATGAAACTTTTTTTCCTTCCTGGTTTTCAATGTTGCTATCTGCTATTCCTTTGGACTTTACCAAGGCACCAGGCAGGTACCAAAGTGAAGCTAAACAGTGTGAGAATGAACTTTAGCTCTGTCTAAAAACACAAGTAGAAACACTTATTTATAAACAAAATTAGAATTAAAATCACTAATGATTTGAACTATATTTAACAGACCATTAACATGCAGTTACTGTATTTACTGTTTTGCCATTGAAATGAATTGTACACCCAAACAACATGCTAAGAAAAAGTGTTTGTTTGTTCCTAGGCACATCTTTCCTCCCTTCACTGGTTGCCCAAAATTGAAATAAAAGCTAACACTGAGTAGAACTGTGCTGACCTCTGTTAAAAGGTGCCAATGAATTAAAGTGCTTCAATTCCAGTTGCCACAAAGATTCATGCAATTGGCATATATAATCATGGTGATTATAGCACAAATCAAAAATAAGATGGAAAATACTTGCCAACTGGCTAAAAGACAAAGTCTGTATTGAAGAAATTAGTTGTATGTTTGTTTGCTTTAGGACAAACAGTATGTACGTTACAGAAATATCATGGTACACACTTCTATTTTAGGTCAATTTTGACTTTAAAAAGCCTGTGCTCCTCAGTGTTCTCTTTCATGTACTTCATGTAACTTCGTATAATTTCAAAAACTTTTTTAGTTGCTCATTTTTGTGTATGTACAGAGCCTTTCTTCGATCTATCCTTACCAAGGAAACATAACCTTAAATACAGTTGTTTGGATTCTATTCTGAGAAAAAGGGAAGAACTGGGATCTTTCCTGACCTGGCACAGCTGAAATTTGAAGAGGGCATTAAAAAAACCTAAACCAAAACCACAAACAAACAACACCCCCCCATCACCCCCCCCAAACCCTCATACTTTCACAGCTCCTCTATCCTGGAAAGCTGGTGGGTTTTGTGAATGTTTACTGAATAGATAGTATTTCATTTACTGATCTCAGAAGTATCTTACAGAACAGATCAAGATCGTAACACCATATCTGCTGGCAAAAGGCTAAAAGGTTCTAACGTTCAAAAAGTATATGGCAAATCATTTCTTTATTCCATTTGACTGCCTTCGTATAGCTCCTCTGCCAGAGACACTATTTTCCCCCTCTCATTCTCATGCCACTTAATTATTCTATGTTAATTAGGGAGATTTAAGTCTTTTAATTCTTTGAAAGTCAGTTTCCCTATTATATCACCTATATTGCTCTATTCAAATTGAATGGGCATTTCAGACTGGTTCCCAGTGTTGCTTCTACTCAATCTTTTCATTAACTTCGATGATAAAACAAAATAGCTGTATAAAATCTGCAGTTAGAAGGAGTCATAAGTATTTTTGAGGATTTAATTCAAAAGTAATTGTAGCAATAAGTGCTCCAAAAGGAATAACATGAAATTCATCAAGACAAACAGAACACACCATATCTTTTAGAATAAATGAAGCGCATCTATATGAAATAGGGATTAACCAGTCATTCTGTTGTGACGAAAAGCATCTCATAAAGAGACAGCAAACAGAAAACTGACTGCGAGTCCAAGAGTTTTTTTCTCCTGAGATAGAATACAGCAAGTGTTACAGGCACAAAAGAATTCATTATGTCCTACCAGATGCTAATCAATTACAGCTGTGTATTTTTGTTTTGTGCACAATATACACAAAACAAGATGTACACAAATAGGAGAACCTAGATCACAGTGAGGTAAGAATTTTAGAGAAGAAGGAACAGCACTACGCGTGGTAACAGTTATTCAGTCTAGAAAAGGTTGCCATATAAACAACCAAACAGGCTGTCTAGAGATGTTGTGGAATCCCCATGTATAGAGATGATGTGGAATCCCCATCCTTTTAAAGAAGAAAAGATGCAAGCCTCAGGTGTAAGGATGGGAAAAAATAGATAGTACCTAGGATTAAGGGAATTTAATTTTCTTTATTGTTGCAGGTTTTTTTTTTTTTTTAAATACAAGCAGCTTCACAAGTCCTAGAGAAAAAAAATTCACGCTGATTCTGTGAAAAGGAAACAGGATTTTTTTTTAAACCATTATCTTTACAGAGTTGGTGCTTCTACCACTAGAACAAAAAAGGAAAACTGTAGAAACACTGACATTTAAAGAATGACTAAACCTAAACCATATATTTCTTAAAAAGAATAGATCTGTTGATCTTTCTGATAGCTGGTATAAAGATACTAACATTTAAATGTGGTCTTGTAATGTATCTCATTTCATATTGATAAATAGTCTTCTACAAATTAATACAAACCAATGTGAAAACTATCATGGCCATACAAAATCAAAACATGTACTGCAAATTCTTATTATTGCACATTAATTTCCGCATACAAAGAAGAACATTGATCTCATTTTATGAACAGTTACACTTACTACCAAAATGAAGATGCAGGAATGGAGAGGAAACTCTAGATGACAGAGCAGCTACATGGCACTATCTAAAAATTACATACAACATACCATTACGAGTTCATTAGCTTGCAAGAAAAAGGACAATGCCTACTATGCTGTTACAGGAGCTAATAAACAAAAAGCCCGTACGTTCTTTTGAGAAAGTGCAAGTGCAATTTCTCTACAACTGTTTGCTGCTTCTGCTGATTCGGAAGCCAAGATACACCTAAAGAAACCTGGAATATTATCACCAGATTGCTTCAGAGTGTCCTTGCCTCACCACAGCCAAGGAAAAAAACAGAGAAAAGTACTAGTTGTTGAAGGCGTACTTGACCATCACACAATTTGCTGCAGAAGGAAAGAGACAGCAGATAAAGGAGCTAGGCAATTCATTTAGTTACAATCATCTCACAAAGCCAGACCACTTCCAGCTAGCAGAATTCTGCTCTGCGTTGTTTTATGTGCAACACTTAATGGTTGGAATGCTGCTGTTTCTAAAGAAAGGGAAATAAAAATATTTAAGTGTATACTTCCATTATCCAACCTGACATCTCTGCAGAAAAAAATTACCATGCTGTTGTGCTGTCTTATAGCATGGACTTATCAGTAGTTTATCATTTCACAAGATAGTCTTATGTACAACCCCATTACTGGATAGCCTCGCTATGAGAGAATCTCATTAACAACCTCGTGACTGTTCAGTTTGCCCTATGTTCGGCTTTGAAACTAGAGGTAAAAATATCTTTATACGTGTTTTCTGCTTCTGTGTCAGATACATGGTTTAGGAGGTCTATCTCTTCAAACATGTTAAGTCTGCTGTCCTCCAAAAAGTATTCAGATGTGTTAGAGAGGTTTATCTGATTTCACTGAATTTACAAAAATGTCTGAGCATGAACACTTTGGTGGTTTGGCACTTTCTGACATTGAACTGACATTTTTCAAGTGGCAGTGGCATTTAAAGGCATGATGATCTTTACATCTATAAACAGCAGGAATAGTGAGGTTTTGAGAGGAATTTCCACAGGCTATTTTCAACTTCTAAGCTTCCTAGTCATACTGCTTATTCACAGCTTTAATAAACAATGATAAACATACACTGCCAGGCATAATCTACTCTTCCACATTTAACATTACTATAAAAATATGTTTCAGTCAGCAGCCAAATACAAGAGGTTTGTCTGGGAACAAACAGTATCTTTTATTAGAACATACGACAGAGTTCAGACAAGAATTTCACACAAACAAGCTCTTTTTCAGCACTCAAAATACACAATGATCAGTCCCCCAAGTGTCTGAAAAGTTTTGGGTTTCAAGCTTCACTAGGACAAATTTCACTGAATGGTATAAAAATAAAAGGGGATCTCACCATCTGATGTGTTCATTTTTTGTTCTTGTCTGCTGCAAAACACCAGAACATATCTCAGGTAGGGGTAGAAAGGCAGTAGAATAGACTGTTTTAGGAGGATGGAGAACTCTCATCACTGCAGCACTTTTCTAAACAGTCTAGACAAATATTGGTCAGGAATAACCTATGAGTAACTGGTCCTGCCTTGGGATGCACGAATCTCCTTTTAAGTCTTATGACAGAAATAATTTGCCTTTTTCGATTTTTGTATTTTCCTTCTAATTGAACAACTCCCAGATTGTTGTTACACTTCAGAAAATGTGCACAAGTTTGATTAAAACTTGATAAAAACTTCCTACTAGACAAATTTATGCATCTTTTCTAGAATGCGTACTTTTTTCTTAAGGGAAAAAAAAAAAAATCCTGCAAATCAGTACAGACTATTTTTATGAGAACTAATCAGCTCAGCTCACTCTTACCCAAATCTTTACTTTACCAGGACCTGAGAAAGCTGATACATCCTACCACCTCATAAGAGGTAGCTAAAAAACACACAATGATCTAAAATCCCTCACGATCTCAGGTAACAACTTTAAACATATATGAAAAGGCAGAAATGACAGAATACAGTCCCTTGAAATGGAGATGCAAGAAGAACGAGGCAATTATCTAAAAATTGCCCATCTGAAGAAACAAGAGTGTTCAAGACTTTCTGACAGTTTAATTTCATAGTGAGATTGAATTCCATAATTTACACCTGAGGGATAAGCAAGTTTTATAGCCCTCATCAATACAAAGAAAATTAGCATGGTCAAAATATTCAGTTAGGTCCTGAATCATATCAAGGCCAGAGGCAAACACAAACGGAATGGAAATCTGTCCATAAAATCTATGAAACAATTCTTGTCCACAAGTATGTAATACCTGTGGTCCCTTTGTTATCAAACCTGCAGGTCCAACTGGAAGGTTAATTAAGAATAGAGCTAATTGTTAGAGCTTCAATAATTGTCATCATTAGAAAATTAGAATATCCGGCAGCTCTACCAAAATGTTCCATCAGTTAGTTTTATATTTCAGAAGGGAAGGATGGTCTAGTTTCTACATTATTCAGTGTCAAGATACAAATGACTGGATCAAATTCTTTCTTTGCTCTGAACCTCCTCCATGAAGTCAGTCAAACTGTTACATCATCTTTAATGCATTTCTTAATTAAAAAATACTACTTTATTTCACAGGGACGTAACAAAGATGAATACATTAAAAAGACTGTGAAATAGATATTTTGGTAAAGGGGACCATACAAGGACTTTAAAGAGGTACAAAACAGACACTTAAATTTGGGCAAGTTTTTTTGCCCTTAAATGCATTAGTGAGAACTCAATCACGTATAAACCAGAAGGCCTATGTTAAACAAATCACAATCCCCCAAAAATTAATCACTGGTTTAACTTGATTGATGTTAATGAAGCTGCGACCACTTAAGCCCAGTGGTGTATTTAGCCTTGAGTGCTGTTTCAACTCTCCCCTTTCCAACAGGAAGTTATTAAGGTAATTCATTTGTAAATTGTGTAAACAGATGCTGGCTATATGAGCTGCCTCTAATAATTTACACATACTTTTGATTAATCGATCTTGGAGAGGTTTTCTGAAGCACACAGTTACCAGTTTTTCTATTAGAATTTGAATGTATGTTTGTAATACCTGAGCCTGTAAACAGAGATCTAATTTGTTTTAGATCAGTTTTTCAGAAAACTCTTATTATCGAGGCCACTTTAAGTAGTAGTTTCCATTAAAAAAAACATCTTTCCATTAGCAAGTCCCAAATATCACAAACATTAATAAAACCTAGCATCAATACCGTAAGAGGGTAAAAACTAATTTCACTTAAAACCCAAACTGAGATAGTTTAAATGATACCAAGATGAGAAGATTTACAGCCTATAGAGACATTGAATGATTACTATTTCTCCTTGTACTAATGATGTCATACTTCAGTTCTAAAATAGTAGACTTYAATAGTCTTCATGAGAAAAAGAGAAATCCAGATAAGAAACTAAGCAGCTACCAAAACAACATTGGATAAAGGGTAATTTTATATGCCAGCTGTCATAAAATCTTCCTGGGATCAAATGTGTAAGCTCTGCACTGTGAATGTCACTTTATTTTACAAAGCCATGAATAAAGGAACATGCCAAAATATTACTGAACAACTTACAAACTTATAAGTTTCAGGACAGATGTGCCCCAATTTGTTTATTTTGCCATTAGTCAGCTGTAACTGTGATGCAGGTCCAGCTGAAATGTTGGTCTAAAGTGATAAGATCATCATGCCCTCATTTTGAGGCTAAAAGCACACAAAATTCCAAGTTTTAACCATTAGGAAAGAATGTCCAAAACGTACACGACAAATCTCCATATTATTTCAATGACATATTCATCAAGTGAACCTAAAAATCTTCCTAACATGCTCATATTACAAAGATAAAACAAATACCAGGATTAGTTTGTTGTGGTTTTTTTTTTTTAAATCCCAAAGTTATTTTGAATTAATCTCAATTTGCCCTGCAGTATAATATTATTTTTCCAAACAAAATAAAACAAGAAAATTAAATTAATCCCACGGACAGAGAAAAGCAGTGTTAAAGCTCACATTATAAGGCCACACGTTAGCAATTCATTTTGGACAGATGGAGCAGTGTATTGGAACAACAGTAGAAAAAACTTCATGCTCCTAAGCAACTCTGTTCCTAAAAAGCGAGCGTGCAACACACCAAAATTTGTCTACAGAAATATTTGACACTAACATAATTTCTCCTCTACGCTTTCCTTGTAAATTAGCAACACATTTTCAAAGACATCACAGTTACACAGTAAGTAGAGAAATAAGTAAAAAAGAGTAAAAAAATCTTCAGCGTGACAAGCTCTTGAGCAAGATAACATTGCCAAAGTGCTCAAAATAAAGACTTATGACAAGATATAGAAACAAACACGGGCTGAGTGAATTTGAGTCAGCGGAATGTGCTCATCAGAATTCAATGAAAAGGAATTCTGAGAGAAGTAAATAGAAGATGCACCTATTTGAACGTTTTTACTCCTGTCCACAAAGGTTTAATAGCACTTTTTTTTGCATGCACACAAAAAGTATTTGCAGTAAATTCAGTGCTGATAAAAGATGCCAGATTGATAGCCCTAGGGACTGAGTTTCTCTGTATACACAGAACAGATATAGCATGGAGTGAGAAAGTTTGTACCCCTGCCAAAATGCCTTACAATACACAGCTTATGCAACAGTCTTCACATACAGAACCCTTTGCCTCTCCACTGAAAATGTCAAAAATATTGCTGCTTAGTGTTATATTATAAGGGAAAATAAGACATGGACACTGTTATTAGCATCAGTAGGGACAGAATTCAAGGCATCAGCTCATTTAAAAATGTTTATTTTTGTGCTGAATGGCTCTTTTGTCAGCTGTGAACTTTGCTGCAGTGTTTGTAAGACTGCAAAGTCAATCTGCACCTGGTGTGAAAATGTGTTCCTATTAAACAGCATGTTAT
This sequence comes from Phoebastria nigripes, assembly GCA_035582835.1. Classification (NCBI taxonomy): domain Eukaryota; kingdom Metazoa; phylum Chordata; class Aves; order Procellariiformes; family Diomedeidae; genus Phoebastria; species Phoebastria nigripes. Next base: position 87,998 of record JAYKAV010003423.1, read on the forward strand.
TACAACAGAAAAATAGCAAAGGAGGAGTGGTTTAACATAATTTTTTTTTTTCAAATAAGCTTATATTAACATGACCATACACTTAGTGCTCAGAAACGATCTCAAAGGAGAACTAACTTGATAGTTTCACTTAGTTGGTACCTGAGCACTCACTCTCCAGTGATCTGCACAACTGATCCAGCCCACTTTTAATGGACAGTAATTCCCTATTAATCAGGTTTTCAGCGCTAGGCTGGAAGCTACACTGTCACATGGAGCAGGCAGGCTTCCAAGGAACCTTGGATTCTTATTTCCCTTACTACTAATAGCTTGGCCAAACAGCAAAAAAACTCCACCCTCCCCAAATCCAAGTGTCCAGCCATTTTTTATTGTCAACAGATTACACATAGAAAAGCAGTAAGTTAAGGTTTATACAGCATAGTGGCTCTAAATATAAAATTGCTGACCCCATTATAAAGACCAATTTTCACTTTGAAGGAAGATGTCTAATGCAACCCACAGGTTGCAAACTTACTGGATCTCAAACCAGATTGTGGCATAGGATTAAATGCTACTTCAGTMCGTGGGACGTTTCCTTTGTGCATGTATGGGCGTGGAGTAGGGGACAGTGATGACAAGGGAATAGGACAAAAGAATGAGGCTACTCTCTGATTTTTAAAAAATAATTCTTCCTAGAGACTCTTTTCCTGAGTGCACAGCGCTTACAGCACTTTTGAAGAAATCTCTTACCGCTCCTACTATTTTTCTTGGTCACCATCCAAAGTATTACAAAAAGATTATTGAAGTATGCTGAAAAAAGTAAGTGAAAACAATAATTCTGTGACATCCTGCATCTCAGCAAGGCACAGAGACGTTTCTGCCAATTCAAGCATGTAGCAGGTTATTTTATTTTCATATACTGAAGCTAATACGCTTAAACGATTCTTTCAGCTCTTTTTCTGAACATCAGTTCTGTTGTAAGCTTTTTTTTTTTAAAATTCACATTAGAGGTGGTATTTGGTAACAGGTAAGCCTTTCAATATATGCATAATTAAAAAAAAAAAAAGAACAATCAATATTAAGAGTARATCTTAAATTTTACAATGAGTTAATGATAAAATGGGATATGGTGAATAAAATAGAAAGATAAAGAGTTTCTGAAACAATTATATGCTAACAAACTTAATCTGTATTCTGAGCCAAACAGGAGACTCCAATGATAAGTATCACTACCAGGATAAGAAAAATTATGATCCTGCAAATTTCCATTCACGTACCTCTTGGGTTTTTTTGTGCAAGATGGGAATTCTACTGAATTTGTACTTAAAATGAAGTATGGGCTTAAGAGTTTGAAAAACTGAGATCCAGATGTATGTACTACTGCAATTTTCCCCCTTACTTAGAAATGCTTGTCAATATTTACTACGGCTAAGTGGTTAATACATAGCAAAATAATACTAAAAGACTAATGCTTTAATATTAACTTTAAAAATAAACTTTAAATGGAGCCAAATAAAAGTAAATGCAAAAGACATTTAGAACCATTGAGAAGAAAAATATCTCCTTACTGATCTTTTTGACCCATACAACTAATGAGCTCTTTTGGTTCAAGCATAGGCTGGAATCCAATCAAACAGGTAACCCTTTTGATTTCTTCTCTGGTTTGTTTCAAAAAACAAACAATAATTTCAGAGCACCCAACAATGCACTTAAACTACAAAGACATAAGGCTCTATGAGGTAAGACTGTAAATTCAAATATTTGCATGTGGCAACAGCTGGATTAAACTAGAAAATATATGCCACAATCAGACATTAACTTAAAAATAACTGTTCAAATGTCCTTGGGATACACTTTAATGTTTTAAGTATTAAACAACTTTCTGCATTGTAATTGCTAAACAAAAAATGTACAAAACTTACCATTTTCCTAAGGTTTCAACAGCTTCTCAAGGATAATGACCAGGTTAGAAAGAGGTAGTCCTTTATGCATGCAAGATTCAGTATATATCTGGCAGTTCTAGGGGGGGGGGGGGGGCAGAGAATCATAAATTTATCCTATAGAGATCTACAGTTCAATGCAGGCAAGTGCTAAGCTAAAGTAAATAAAAATATGAAGAAAAGTGTATCATTTCTAGTGCATGAAGAATGTCATGGCATTTTGGCTTTACTTAGCAAACACTCCTCTGAATAATCTCAATTACTCTGAACAGCYCATTCAAAGATGGCCCTAGCACTACTGACTGCTCTGACTGGCAACAAAAAATTCCAAAATTCTTTAATTAACCTTAAAATATATGGAATACAACATGGTAATATAGTAACTATACCTAACCTCTCTGTGGCCACAGCTATCAATAAGCTTTGATAAGGAATGCTGAATTAGGACATTACTCAACACTTGCTCTAAGAAAACCAAGTTCTACTTGATGTTCTAGAAGTCATATGAATTACTGAATTATCAGACTAATTAGTAAGAGAGGAAAAAAGCTATTAAAAACATAAAGTCCAGTTTAAAAATGGATTGAGGTCTATCCCATCATCCAGCTGAACAGTCTGTCCATTTCCCTTAAGGCACAGGGAAGACTATTACAGCACTCAGTATAAAAGAGCAAAGTATTTAAAAATAAATTGCAGATATGAAGAATTGCTGCATTCGACAAGGCATTTGCAATCTTTCCTAAATTCAGCCCAGCACCTCTTTGTGCCACATGCAGATCCGCCAAACAGAGAATAGTGAAGCCAATTTTCTGCCCCAGGTTCTGTTTAATAGAGGTATGTCAAACACACTGACTTTGTTTAGTAAGTAGGCACGTGTTACTTTCTCATTTTACAAACAGAGAAACAAGATATAAGAAATTAAGCAATYTGCACAAAATCATACAGAAAGTCTACTTTTGAGCCATTAATTTGAAGACCAGTCTACCCTGTGATTGCCAGATGACTCTTGCCTTCTGCACAAACTAGGCAGGGAGCAGGGAAACACGTTTGGAAGGATTCCCCCTCCCCTTCCCCAGAACTCCATCACACCGTGGCCCCTCACCTGCCACCGACAGGTTTTTAGCACAGTATCCCTGAAGGATGAACTCCAGTTTTGCAGAACTTGAATACGTTTTGAAGATGGTCCTAAAGTTATTTCTCGTTAAGGCATTATGGAAATTGTTGAAAGGACAACGTCGCTGCTATTGAATTACTGGTTTTACCTAAAACGTAATTGCAAGACGATATCGGGCAGAAAGAAGCCAACAAGGACTGATGTCGGAGATCTGCCGGAGCAGGATCCTGCACCTGCTGAGGGCGGCAGGGCGATACAAAGAACCGAGTCCCGAAGTGACTATTTAGCTGCAGACGCGAAGATCAAAGACTCCCATGAAACACCCAGGCAAACCTCAAACTAAATACGTAGCTCCTGGGACTTCCACCAACAAACCAAGCAGACATCGCTCCACCGGCGCCCGRTAGAGCGTTTCTTGCCGGCCGAAGCCCCCCCACCCGCCTCAACGGCCAACCGCCGCCACACGTCTTATCCCTCCGGTTTGCTCCAGGGGCACCGCTCCGGGTGAAGGAGCCGCAGCGCCAGCACCTGCCATCCCGGCTGAAGCAGGCAGCGAGCTCAGCCCGCCCTGCCCGCCCGGTACTGGCCTCCCCTCGCCGCGCGCCGCGGCCGTTTAACCGCCACCCGCGCGCGCTCGCTCGCCTCACGGCGGAGCTTCGCCGCCGCCGGGCGGGCGGCGGGAAGGTGCCGTCCCCGCCGCCTGGCCTTAGGCGGCGGGGACGGCACCTTCCCGCCGCCCGCCCGGCGGCCCTCACCCCCCCGTAGCCCCCGGTCGCGGCCGGGGCGAGCGGAAGGCGGCGGCGGTGCGCGGCACCGCGGGCAACATCTCCCCTTTCCCTCCTCCTCCTGCGGATAAGCCCCTGTCAGCTCACCTCAGCTCCGCTGCGGCTCGGGCGGCCGGGACCCGCCACCCGGCATGGCGTGGAGGCGAGGGGGACGGTCCTGCCGCGCCGCCGCAGGCTCCCGGCGGTGCAGGGCTGGCACCATAGAGAGGACGGCGGGACAAGAGACCTCCGACGATAGAGCGGAAGAGCGCTAGAGAGGCCGGGGAGAGGCGGAAGTGACGCTCCCGTTGCCGCGGCGATCGCGCACCCGGTGCTTGCTAGCGTGGGGCCGGTGGCGGCAGCGTGGTGATGCTTGCAGGCCGGGCCCCGCCGGGCGCTGCGGATTGCTGCCGCCGCCTCCTGGCGGCGGCTCTGGCGGCGGGGCTGCGGCCGCTGCTGTGCGGGCTGCCGCCGTGCTGGGCGACGGCGAGGCGGGCGGCGGGGCAGTGGCCGAGCCCGGGCCTGCGGGTACCGGACGCGGCGGAGGCGGAACGGCTGGTGCAGCAGGTGCAGCGGGCCGGCGTGCCGCTCCGCCGCTTCATCGCCTGCCCGCAGCTGGCGCGCACCGTGCAGCGCTGCCTGCAGGGCGGAGCCAGCCCCGGCCCCCAGCCCCTCCTGCTCGAGTGCGCGCCCGGTAAGCTGCCCCAAGGCTCCGGCCGTCCTCCACCCGCCTTCCTATTGCCCTCCGGTGGTGAGCCCCTCCGGGGCTTCGCCGTCCCCGGGGCCGTCGGGACGCGGCGCTGTGCGGCGTGCCCCAGTGACCTTGCGGGGTCAGCGTGAGCTGCCGCCCTCGCCACCGGCGGTAACGGGCCCCCGGCCCTGCGGAGAGGTGGTGGTGCTGAGGGAAGGGGACGGGGCCCTGCTTCTCCCGGGGTTTCGGGCGGGCGTGGCGGCTCCGTTGCGTGACGGCCCTGCCCGGGCCAGCCGGGACGGGATCCTGGTGTCCTCCCGGGGCGGGCGTTGGCGACCGGCAGGGCCGTCTGGGTGTCGCGGCACTGCGGTATGCCTGGGGCAGGCGGCGGGGGGTCCATTTATGCAGAGCTTTTGGGGGGATGAGTGAGTGCTCAGTCTGGGCACTGGAGTCACTGGTGTTAAAGCTTTGCTATAGGGTAAATAGAGATGTAAATTTCTGTCCAGGTAATATTTTCAGTTTTGTAGGCAAACTATCTCTGTCAGTGAAAGCACGCCTAAGACTGTGGCCCATTACATAGCTAGCCCTCTGCAGTTACTTAATGGTTTTTTTGCATTTCTGTAGAGGGTATTTTACCTGTAGAGATAATATGGGTAAAGTTTCAAAGTATATTTCAGTTGGCAGAAGAAAAAGTAGTAGAAATATTTGAAATATTATGTCTAATGTTCCTCAGTATCTAATTGTAATGCTATGCTTAGTGTAATTCACTGAGCAATCTCAGGCAGGCTGCATGTAAATCTTTTTTCTAACTCTTGTTTGGAAGTGTGTTTAAACAAACACAAGTTATCTCCTGTTGAAGGTGGTATGTCCCAAGTGTTGAGTTGGGAAAATCACTAAAGGAAATCACTTAGAAAAAATGCACTTTTTTAAAATTTATTTTTTATTTTCCCCCTTCAGGTCCTGGAATCTTGACCCGAACTCTGCTCAATGCAGGTGTTAGAGTGGTAGCTCTAGAAAGTAACTCAGCTTTTCTTCCAAACTTACAGGTACACTTTTGATTTGGTAGCACATTTCTAAAACTTAATTAAAGGGAAAATAAGAAATTAACTTAAAATTGTGTAATAACTGTTGGATCAGAAAGGAATTAGTCAGTGATCGTTACTTGTAACATCTGAAATAACGCTTAATAATAGTGAGTATTGTTTGGTTTTACATTGCACGTTCAACAACAGACTTTTATAGTCAATTGATTTGACATTTTGTGTATGCAAGAATTCAAGTTCATAGTCTTCCTATGAATAGTTTCATGCATAAATTTGAGGCTAATAGTAATCAGAGTCACTGTAGTTGTGTAGACAGTAAGATGTCTGTAGTTGCTGTAGACAGCAAGATGTCTGTATGTAGCTTTCAGAAACCTGTAAAAATAGTCTTAGTTATTCTGATTATCCCATGGTATTATTTAATCTATTGTCCTGCAATTGGCTGGTAATATTAAGACACTTACATGTGTTGTCCTCTCCTGTTCACCTTGGCTTTGTGTGGATTCAAAGGTGGTCAGACACAGAGCTGCAGAAGTTGCACTAGAAGGATTGTGTTACAATGCTGTAAAGTAGAGGTTTGGAACCAAAGGCTCTCAGCTGACTTAAAATGTGTATAAAAGGCATTCTCTGGGCATATATGAAGAATTCCAGTTGTAAATCATTAAATGGTTTGCTTAGTTGAGTATAGCTTTCTTTGCAAAACATTGCAGGACATCTTACTAATTTAAGAATGTATTTTAAAGCTCCAGTTGAGCAGCACAAAAATGTCAAAATGCCCTGCACAATGAAGGAAGCTATTCTTTTTATCAGCTGTAAGAAGCAGCTCTGAGATTTGACTCTTGTTGACTGGGTAACAATTTCAGGTAGTGCTGAAACACTTTTTTGTTTGGCTTGGGTGTTTTGCAAGACAGGTTACTGCATCCAGATTTCTTCAACTGAAACTAATTTTATTCAGTCCCTAGAGAATAGCCTGGATGGACAATTAAAGGTAGTTTACGGTGACTTCTTCAGACTGGATCCTTTGGTGACTGGAACGGTGAAACCACCTGCTATGTGTTCTGACAAACTTTTTGAAACCATGGGTGTAGCAGCAGTTCCTTGGAGGGCAGGTATATGTATATGATCACACATGTTACAAATACATTTGAAGGCTGCATAGACAGTTTGGCAAAATCTTTGGGATTTGCTTGAGGTATATGTTCTATTTAATATATATGCTGGATTAATGGGTATTATTTCCTACATTTCAGCTTTGTTTAGATTCTTGATAGCTTCAAAAAACCCTTGTGGCAATATGAGATCTCAGCTATTTGCTTGTCTTTATTAAAGGTTTAGTCTAATGCAAACTGGGCTTGGCTTTGACTAAAGCTTGAATTGTATTCATTCTTGAACAACATGAGCTGACAGACTGTCTTTTCTTAATTGTTTGTAGTTTAGACATTAGCATTAATGAGATTGTCTAGTATGTATTGCAAAGTTTTAAAGATGCTTTTACACACTGTTGAAACAGATGTACCTGTGAAAATTTTTGGAATTTTGCCACAAAAAAAGGAAAGGAACACACTTTGGAGACTTCTTTTTGCCCTGTATGAATGCAGTTCCATATACAGATATGGAAGAGTAGAACTCAACATCTTTATGAGTGAAAAAGAGTACAAGGTATGTGTAAGAGATTTTACAGGTAGTAAAGAATAAGTAGTGCTTCACAGAACACAAAAACATTTATATTGTATAGTTAATGTTTTTGCTAGTGAATTTCTTTTCTGCCGGAATTTTTAAGTCTTGTCTGTTTCCTACTTGTTCTCTTTATGCAGTAATAGCACTGTCAAGAAACATTCTGTTGCCACATAACTACAAATCTTACAAATGTGAAGGCTGGTCCTTGAGAAGGATATGCAGCAGCAGACTAGCTGTTTTCCATTGTAACTTGTGAGGTGCTTAAATTCTGTAATGTGCTTTTGCAATAAAATTGTTTATTAGTTGCAGGTAATAGTCAGTGAAGACTGAACTCAAAATGCCTCGTGAAGAGTATTCAGAGTTACTAAATACCATACTCAGTGAGATGTATTTGCCCTCTTGAGCCACTTTTGTATGCGGTACCGAAAAAAACTGAGGCAAAATCTGAGTGATTTACACACCTTTTTATTAAGGTTCTGTACACTAAGGTGCAGAGCAGCTTTCTGGGTTATGTGTTCCTAATTTACGCAGTCCCAAATCTCTGGAACTGTACTTATAGTTCAAGGGTACCTTTTCTTTCTGTGAAACTGTGAGGTTCATACAGAACCACAAACCTTTAATTACTTGAAGTAAGCAAAGACTTCCAAGTGTGCTCACACAACCTGTGTTGTGTCTAACACCCTACTGAAAAAAATTAAAAGTCTTAAGTATATTCTTCTGCGAAATGACAGATTGGATACCACTGAAATATCCACTTAAATGATATGTTTTTAGTGGCCAGATTTTTGAGCAAATAGGGTGCAGCCTATTCATTTAATGCAGTCACTCTGTTTTTTATTAAGTTTTCTGGTTTTATTGTGAACCTTGTTAAATGAGAGTTGTGTACCTAAGTAAAAGTAATTGGAACCTTCTTTTCGTTTTTTGGTTGATCATATGACGAGGCTCTCTAAATCTATTATGAGAAGTTAAATCCCCCTGCTACAATTTACTTCTTCCTTTGCCCTGTTTGAGAGTAACCACAAGTTTTTCTTTTTTTCTTGCCTTAAGTGTTGTCTGATCTGTAATATTGATCAGGATGATGACTGCGCAAGCTGCTTAATGTTCAGTGAGGTCATCTGATGTTTGGCTTCCTCTGCTTGTGTGTCTTATTGGGAATATTATCTTATCAGTGTGAGCTGATAACTCTGCCCATGTTATGGTTTTTATACAAAATATGATCCCTGTTTCTCTTCTGTGTGAAACTTCTCTGCCTTAAAAGGGACCAGAAAGTATAAGCTGGAAATTCCTATACACTTCAGTTATCCAAATAACTGCTGCAAAGAAATACTTAGACTGCCATAATGTCTTCTAAACGTGTTCTGACAAGATGTACTAAAATAGCACAAAGTATGTGTTTGAGGCCTAATGTAACTTTACCTTGGAATTTTAGACTTAACTATGAATTTCTTACCACTTGTTATATATATATATATATATATATATATAAGGATTTTGCTTAGATAAAGAAGCAATCTTAGTTTTTGCAACAAAAATGCTCTTTCTTTGCCATTTTGTTAGGTATTAACAGCAAAGCCTGGGGATGCGAGGGCTTACCAAGCACTTACTGTACTTTGGCAAGTAGGATGTGAAATTCAGCTACTGCACATGGTAAGTTTTTTGTACCAGCTGACATGGTGTAATGCTATGGACATGTTTTTAGAAAAGGGTTTATGGTGTTTTACTATTGTAAACTAATTGGAAGCTAATTTGACGTTTAAATTAGTTGGAGAACTGTTGAAAACTTCTGGATGTAAAAACCTGAAACAGTCATGTTTTGTGTCAAACTCTTTCACTTAAGCAGCATCATTATTAATTATGATGTCAGTATTTTCATTACAAGCCACTGTACTCAAAAACATTTATTCTCAGAAGCTGGTAGATAAGAGAGAGATGTTTGTGCAACAGTCTTTTCCATCTTGCTAGGGGTTGTGTGAGACTAGAAGACTGCTCTTCCAATCTGTCACAGTCTGCTTTTTATGTCCTCTGCATTTTGCCATCATGTATGCTTTTGGCTTCCTGAGCTGTGTTCAGTAGAAATACGTTTTTCAGTCTTGGTGCCTTTGTGTTCCAAGCAGGCCTGCTTCTCCTGCTAGTCAATAACTATCTTACCTTGTCAAACATGCTATGGTTTAGTTTTAAAACTTTTTTATGATGTCCCCCCACCTCCACATGAGCACATGGCCATCAACTTTCACTTACTTTATGCTTTTTAGATTTATCTTTTTTTGTGCTCTGTGTTTCTAGGAACCTACCTTCATAGTTCAAATGTTTTGCTAATCTAAAATTAGAAGTTTCACTATCTATTGTCTTCCAAATACCTTATACCATGAGGTATATATTAAGGTAAATGTTAAGGAGTTGAAGAATAGGATGATGCTCAAGAAACCTATTACATATGTATGCTCTGGTCATACAGTGTTTGCTATACATCTGTTTGTAGCCACTTCAGGAGACGAGTTATTGAGCTGGTGGGACTTCTGTTTGGACTCAGTACAGCAGCTCTTATCGTCAGCTGTCAGTTTTTAGCTGTGGTTCAAATTTTGAACTTGAAACCAATAGGTAGCTCCACTAATGTATGGTAATATATACAAGTTATTTGATTATAAGTAATTTACCAGTGCTACATAGATACTTTGTCAGGAATGTGATTAAATAACATTTTCAGTCTGGCCTTTGTGTGCTTATTACTTGACTTTTTTTTTCCTAGTTCTAATATATTTACATGATCTTAAAGTGAATTTTAGAATGGGGGTAAACTTCTAATTTGACAGGATTGATGGTAAATGTTTTTCCAAATTCTAACAAAGCACTTTAATTCTGTAATATATTTGCTCCTTCCTATAGGAACCTTGGTCATCATTTGTAACTAATTTGAAAAATGGGGGACTGGCGGTACCAAAAAGCAGGGTAAGATCATTGTGTGCACTTTCCTCCTTTTGGAGATGCAGCTAAACCACTTTTAATTAAAGGTTAAAATAACTTTGTAACAGCATTTACACATACATTTTTTGGCTGTGAATAGTGTATTTTTTAAGAAGTGTTCTTCTAATTAAAACTTATGGGCAGCATGTAGATGCATCAGAATTGGGGTGAAGAATTGCTATTAGCTTAGAATCTGAAATAAACTAGTCTCTTTATTGTCTATGATGGAAAAAATATAGTGAATAAACAGCATAAAAGGATGTGAACAGGTAAAGTCTTTTTCAGAACAAGTTGCTGACAGGGTAACATCTACCTGCTTGAACAAAACAAGTGTTAGCACAGTTAATAGCACAATCAGTATGCTGCTGGTTTTGATTAAAATGGTTATTCACATGTCCAGTGTAGATTCCATGTGCTAGTTAACTGCTGAAAAGTGTGAGTCTCAAAGCTTAAATTTGAGAAGTGGAAAAATACCCTGTGTACAGTTCTTTACTTTTCTCTGTTAGAGAAGTAATGATGTTCCTTTGTATAATGTAAGAATATTTCTATTTAATATCAATAATATAAAAGCATGTTTACTTAATATTTGGTTTTACCCTCCCCAGAAAACTGCTACGGTAGTATACTGAGTGTAAGTGACTATAAGTGAATATAAGTGACTGGGTGTGCCTTACACACTTAAGTGTGTTGCTGTAAAGCCACGTAGAGAGGCATATTAGGTGGATTTTGTTAGATGTATTGTGACAGCCTTAGGAGAAGTACAAATGTGAGATGTATTGGACGATATGTCCATTGTTGCCAATACAGAAGTACATTTATTTCAGTTAAAGACTCCACCCCCTCCCAATTTCATAAAATCCTCAAGTTGCAATATTGTGTGTTACACTCAAATAATTTCATCTTTATATACAAGAGACAGGTAGATCTGATACCTTGCATAGTATAGGAATACTGTAGGCCATATAATCTCTTGAAAATTCACATCAAGCCCGTATTGTCTATTTCAACTAAGAAAGTTCAGTCTTAAAAGATAAAACCGAAGTCATAGTATGTCTCTTATGTTTCCTATTTCCTTTCCTGTTTGGGGGGTGGGAGGAGGTAAAGCATCTTTGTTTTAGAACAAAATTTTAAAGCCTCAGCTTCCAACAAAATCATCTTGTTAAGACTTCTAAAACTCTTTAAGAAATGTTACTGGTGGCACAGATGAAAGGCTTACTCTTAGCTAAAGACAGACACTGTCTTAAAAATGACTTTTCAGTGGCTTGTTTTGTTTTTCTTGCAGTGGCTGCCAAATGACCATTTATGTTTGGTACGACTGACTCCTCAGCAAAATCTATTTACAGGAGGCTTGAAGCCCACAAGTTCAGCTACCTTTATTTTCATGGTGAAACAGTGTCTTGCTAAACCCAGGTCTAGACTTACTGATAGATTAAAGTAAGTAAGAAAGAATTACAGTTTTTATACTTTTACTTCAGAGAAATATAGGAAAATATTAAAGTGTGTTCTCAAAGCAGTATTTATTTGCATCTGAAATACTGCTTTCTGATATCTAATTAAAAAATTAGGCTTCAGACTTTTTTACCAATTATGCAACTCTCTTTAATTATTCTTTTTGGTACTACATTGGAGCTATTCACTTTGCTTCATGATCAGTAGATTTCCGTTTCCCATAAATGGGAAGTGTTTGCAGTCTGGAAAGCGTTGACTTCAATTTGTTAATGAAAATAATTAATATATTTCCCATTTGCTGGTAGTGGTTTATGGAAGTTAATTTCCAGAAAGGGAAGAAAAAAAAAAAATTCCAGTAACTCATTTAGCAAAGAGAAGTGCAAAGAGCCTTAATGGATTTCTTTCTTAAAGCTCAGTGGTGTACCTAATCTCCACTCAATCCTTTGGCCAGAAAGTGGAGCTAACCTTGAATGCTTCTAATGTGCATCTTGTGTGTATTTATACACCCTTTTCTTGTCTGGGAGATAGTTAATGTATATGCACATTTATAAAAGGTCTAGTTTTCACAGCAGTGGTGTAGATGGGAAGACAATGGATCATCTGTTTATATACAGAAGAAAATACCTGGGAGGTGTAAGTCACACTAACTTATGCTATACTGAATCATCTTCTTGAAGATGACCTTGGCTTTAATTTTCCAGGCATTGAAGAATAACCCCTTTTATGCTGTAATGCCTGTTACTGACTTACGCAGTTGGGGCAGAGGAGGGAGGGAGGGAGGGAAGGAGGGCACCCACCCTCTAATGAGGAGGCTTATGTGGTTTGGTATTGTCTATGTCTGGTGGGGGCTTTATTTGGTATTTATATGTCTTATTGGCAGAGGTTTCTTCCTGTTTGCAATATGGATTGAAAATAACTTGTGTTGTAGTAAGATGTTATCTTCTTCTAGAAGCTGCGAAAGAGTGAAATGGACCTTCAGATACTGTTTCTTGCTCTTTAATTTTTCACAGAAAGAAATGCTCCATTATGATTTGTTTGTTTGTTTGTTTCAGTTCATGGAGCTTGGACAATGGTGGCAAATTACTGAGAGAGCTAGAAATTCCAAAAAATGCTGAAACACGTAACTTATACCCAGAAGACTATAGGCGTCTTTTTGAGGCTTTGCAAAACTGTAATATGTTTACTGAAACCTGGTTCCATGATGAAGTCTTGGAAAGTATAAGGAACATAAACTTATAAATCTAAAGCTGCTGTCTTTTGGAAGATCACCTTTGCTTCTGGAAGATTACTTTGATAAGAAATGATTTAAATAAAATCAGAGATACTGTTAGCTAGATGATTTCCTGTCCAAACAGGAAAATAAATTTAGCAAGTAACAAGAGCCCTTCTACACAGGATGAAAGTAATGGATTCACAGTTATTTGGTCACAATCCTATCTAGAATGGACAAACTTTGCATCTTTTCCAGGAGCATATTAGTGACCTGCTGCTTTTCGATGTGCCGCTTAAATGGAACTTTTTGTTACACTGTTGTATATTTACAACATTTGAAAAAAATAACAGACCAAATACCGTTATTTGTGTGGTTTGTATTCTAGTGCTCAGTGATTTGAATGCCCTTTCACAGATTCCCAAAATACGTAGRTCTTTACAACCACTGAATCTGTTATATTGTCTCCTGATCTAAAAACCTTGCAGTCTAAAGTCAACATAATATTAATAAATCAATAGTGGTGGGTTAATAGAAGACAAGGTAATGACAGCATGATAAAATATCAACTGAGAGTTGTTTTTTTTTTTTAACTAAAGATTATTATATTTCTGGGAAAAAAGTCGTAACAATTCTTTCTTTTGAAAATTTGAAAAGAACACTGGGCAGCCTGTTCTAGTTTACAATATGCAAACACCTATATGCATGTAGGCTTTATCTTATTTTAGGTCTAAAAACAAAGTCACCACCACATTCAGTGCTGTATAAACAGTTTTGGGAAAAAAAATCATCTTACCTGCAACCTTTGTCTTACCATGTAACTGTTCTGTTGTTGTCCGATAGTGCTGGCAGGCTGTACTGGTTCTGTGTTCTATACTGTCTCCTCTGAGAAGAGCTGTGGCCAAAAATATGGTTTTTTGGCAGAGCACAAGTTAATAAAATGCCTTTTTAGTAAAGGCTGAGCTATTTTCAGGCTTTGGAAAACAGCAACGACCAAAACAATGCAAACACAGAATTCTATTTCTTAAGCATAGTGTGAGGTATAGATGTGACAAGCATTCATCTCTGTCTTCCTCCTGCAGTTCCTGCTGCAGAAGAAAAATTGACTTCAAGCAGCCTCAGTTCACTCTGCTAGCTAGGCTGCAGCTATCTGTTTAAGCTGCTGATAAGCCTTTGTAATGTTGTTATGATGAAACTACTGGAAAGGCTGAGGTTTAATTTGCAGTGTGTCTCAGAGCGTTATTGGTGTTCTGGTGTAGGTCGTGAAGATTTGAGACTTTCTTTCTGTTTACATCTCTTACTATTTCAGATAACTTGCATTATAAATTGACCATGAATGGCAAACTTGCATTAACAGAAGCAATTCCACCTTTTTTCAATCTCAGTAGATGGTAACTGTCTTATCTACTGGTCTACAAGAATGCAGTGTCTCCTGGGCTGATTCCCCCTCCACCTTGAATCAAATACCTCGCTCTTGTTGCAGCAAGATGTCTTATATCAACATACCAGGAGAAGTATTCAATGCATAAAATATAAGACCACCACTGTCTATATAAACTTCTTTAACTGTGTTGCTGATAACGTTTCAAACATGAACTGAAAAAAAGAAACTTATTTGCTGTGATTTTTTGATGCTGTTGGAAAACAGCATTTACTGAGCCAATGCAGAGACTCTCAAGGTAACAGCAGGAGTCTGTAAGTGGAAGGAATATTGTGTAACTGGGGACTTGAAATGAGGAGATTTAATGCTAACCAGAACTCTGCCATTAAGTCTAAGTGTAAGCAATATGTTTAGCCCCGATCGCAAATGTGAAATGAAGAGAACAATGGCTGTTGTTATAAGAATGGTTTTGGTATTGATGGAAGAGATGGAAAAGAAGTTAAAATTACTGGTGTACGTGAATAAACACGGCAGAGTGAAATTGAAGTAGGTCTATGGATTTGATTAATCGATGCTATCCTCTCAGTACTTCCTACTGTTGCAGGTTTACAGCTTCTGTTAAGATAATGTTGAATGCAACTTTCACTGAAATTTTAAATTGTATGTAAAGGCTTCTCAGGCATTTTTGTTACGATTTTTAACCAACCCTGTACTACTTGTGTTCCTTTCCTTTGCATATCTGCCTTTGCCATATTCCTCGATGTGTTGATGGAAAATTGAGCCAACATCTCTTCCGTTATTTTTGATTCATGTAAATGCAAAGACAGAACTTGCAACTAGGATAACAGTATATAAATTTAGGTTAATATTTCAGTTTAATAACCCTCAAAAATGCTATTCAAAGAAAAAACAAAACTGCAGATTCACTCAAAATTTAAAATGCTAGACCTTCTCAGAAGAGAAGATCTTCATGCTAACTTTGAGACCAAAAGGTTTACAGGAACTACTTTTTTATCATGGTGGGATAGCAAAGTTTCCCATTTCTGAAAGTGCATTAATTTGTGAGTGAGTTACTGTGCCAGATACAGTAAGTAATAAAAAGTATTTTGAAGTTAGCACCAACATTTGAAAATGTTGCACAATTCAGTTGTTTTTTACATAGTTTTGTCTTATGACACTATTTATGTATCAGATATAAAGTAATAGATTTTTAAAATTACATTATTTAGCTGCAAGCTTTTGGGTAGATTTATTTCTTCCTATGTTTTCCTGTCTTTGAATCTGATCTTGGATGAGATGAAGGTTACAGCATGCATACAACACACTTAATAGAAGGTCCACAGTATAGCGTATTCCTTTCAATTATTTCCAGACTGTGGGGTTGTGGTTTCTTTTTTTTGATTCTTTTTTTTCTTTTCTTCCTTTTTTTTCCCAAGACCCATTTAATTCATGAACCTCTAAAACATGAACTACACGTGATACATCTATCAAGTAGAACTCTTAAGTATTGCTCCCACTCTTCAAATACTGTTTCTTAGAGGAGTTGCCAAGAAAATGGCTTTTGGCATGCCATATTAAAGCACCAATATATCATAGTTTGTATATTGATTGTAACTTCAGAGGTGCTAAGTCTTTTCTAATGGCCCTCATCATTTGTGCCATCCATCTTCCTGTAGAAGAAAATTACATGACTGTGATGGCAATTGCCTAAAGTTTTACTACTTAACTATATTAAGATCATAGCAAACACAAATACAAACAGAAAGAAACTTGGTCGTTACGATGCCCAGTTAATGAGAAATTTTGCCACTTGGAATTAGGACATCAGTCAAGTTGAATTCTATAGTTAGTAGTTCGCTTTTGATCCAGAAGAAGGGTTTGTCACCTTGTACTAATTAACACAGTAGATGATGTGATAGGGGGTTGTTAAGGTGGAATGTGTATATACTGGCTCTACTAGGCTTGTTCAGCATTGGACATTTTAATAATTATAGCTTAGCCTTGCAGGTAATAATGATAATGTTGATAGAAATATCAACATAAAACTCGAGAAAGATTGTGTGGTGTAGTTTAAGATGTGTAAATGTGATAGGAAGAACCTGAGGCTTACTGAGAAACATGTTGAATTAATTGTTCTGGCAGGCTAAATGCAATCTATGGGACTGTAGATTAAAAACTCCAATCTAAGCTTTGCAAGCCTTTAATTAGCAAAGCTGTACCTTTCTTTTGTAAACATTGAGAAAATGGAAATAACAAGTAACTTTTCCAGAAAGGACAACAAGTCAGCGGGAGATGTTTATTCACTCACATGGTATCCTTGCTCAATAGCTATTGCGTCTTTCCTTGTGTATGCTGTTTAACATGTCACTGCTAAAAATAGACACAGTGGCTGTCCCCAGCTGATAAAACACAACATGCAGCAAGCATACGAAGCCCAAGGGAAATCAGGGATAGTTAAGATACACCAAATGGAACAGTCAATTACTCATAATATAAGCAAGATGTTAACACTTGATGTAGTTGATCCTATTGATAAGACACCAAATATACAAACAGCTAAGAAATTATGCTGATGAACTTCAGAAGCTTGTTTCTGCCATCTGAAGGAAATTAATGTGTTTGAGGCAGGGAAGACTCAAATAAAAGTAGAAAGTTTTTGTAAAGTTCATAGTAAAAAATCAACAGGTAAAATCTATGTAACTGTGAGTGAAATTTATTATGAATTTGTGCTTAAAATGCTTCTGCAGTGAGGTTTTTTTAATTTTACATTCTAGAATCAATTTTTAACTAGCACATCAACATTAAAAGTGAAGAGACCTTGTGAAGAGATTCCTATGTGTTCATAAAAGATCTGTCTGTACTTACAAGCTTTCAACTAATTATCTGATAGCTATTCTATGCCATTAGTGACACAGATTTTGCACTAATCCAAAATTTATCATTTTGTGTTTTGAGCCATATTTTGCTCCCAGAAAAAAATCAGTTTTATGCTGTGTTGGTTGGAATGGATATTGCACGTTTATGACTGAAGAGCAGAATTTGGATTATTTCATTACTGCAACTCTTTCTGTAAATTCATGTTGTAAAACATGCTGTCTTGAGATAGAAGGGCTAAACTTCCACTACGGTGGCTCATCTACCGGCAGTAAGGAAGTATGACTAATTCAGCAGCATCAGCCACAATTAAGTGATATTTCCCAAAAAATTGCCTCCATTACATGCCTTCACAGCTGCTTCTGTCCGGAATGTGTCATGCATTTCAAATAGCTGTTGGGAAGTCTGACCTGTCTAGGTTAGTGGATGACTTGGTCATATAAAAACCCCATACTAATAACAGGGATTAATTCAACTAAATATAGTCAAGGGCTAAATGACAACTTATTGGAATATATAGCCATAATATCATTATGCTTTTCAGAAAATTCAGACTGACGTTTCCAGAAACATCAGAGTTGGGTGTTCAGTTGATCGCTGTTGCTCAAAGACTGTTGAATGGCCCTCCTAGGCAGACCAGTCTATAAACTGTAGATGTAGATATCCAGAATCAGCTTTCCAGGCTCTTCTTACAGATGTCAAAATATCCAACACTGCATCAATGAAACATTTATGCTGTGTTTAAAAGCTTATCTATACTAGAAAAGCCTCTATTACTACAATTATGTTGTCATATCAATTGAAATGCAGTGTCAGCCAAAAGTTGTTCTTGGGCTTCTGTGGCTTACTTCACTGTACAACTTATGCCAAGCTGATGAAAGCGCCTTTCTTCAGGCATTCATACTTGGGGTTTTGCTAGAGTAGCTGGGCTCTCTAAGGTTGTGATTTTTTTTTGTGTGTGTGTGAAAGACTGTCATTCCCTCAGACACATTTTTGTACTTCGTGAGATTTTGTTGTGTTACGGGACATGTGAGTGAGAAAACCTGACTTGGAAAACTGAGAAGATAATGAAAGCTACATCTGGTATTGTATATTCATATTAACTCTTCCCTGAGTGCACTTTCTGCAGTTCATGGGTAGGACTTTAAGTTCATGCTTTTTGTATATTGTTTGACCATTCATCTCTCAAGTTTATCCACCCAAGAGATAGACGTTAACTTCTGTTATTACTGGGTTTGTTCATGTTATAGGTTTTGGGCAATGCCTGCTTAGAAACTCAATAAAACAGCATAGACAAGGAAACACAGAAGATTAAATAGGTGAAGGAGTAAAGCATACAAGCCAAATGCAGAGGTAGTAGTTTAATATTTTAATAACTGTTAAGGATAATTCTTGAGTATCTCACAATATCACTGTAATTGAACACTTTTTAAAAATTTGCTAGGAGAACTAAAGATAAGCGTAGTGATGTGCATAACTATTTAACTGACAGCCAGATTGCTGTCAGTTCTTTTGGTAACGAATTACGTCACCGCAGCTTTTAAGTGAATGTCAAAATACATTTTTCTGTGGGAATCCCGTGGCTGGATGTACCTTGGTTCTTCCCAATAGCAACTGTTGCAACTTGGATGAAAACAGTTGCAGACTGAAATAATCATTACTGAGAACAAAACTGAGTATAAATGAAAAGCTGTTCTGCAAAACTGTTAGGTCTGTCTCAGTGTTCTTTGACAGGATGACTCAACACTCCTTTCCAAAACACAAGCCCTAACTCCCTTTGTAGGCATAATAAAGAAAACCAGACTAAACTATCTGCAGTTTAGCACATTTAGCCTGCATCACGTGTGTAATCTCCTAAATGAATGAAAGCTACGTAGACCCATACGGAAAGCACTTATCATCTCATGGGCTTTGAGCATTACCATTTCAGAGTGGTGCTCTTAGTTAATCATGCAAGTGTTTTGCTTTTCCCTTGTCATTTATCTGGTGCCTCTGATGGCTCTGACTGACTAACAAAATGCAGCCGGTGTATGGGGTGCATTCGCCGTGATACACACTGCCAGAGCTTGGGTGCCGAGCAGCTCCCGGCCCAGCCATACTTCTTTGTATTCAGATCACAATGAGATCCAGAAATACGTCCAGATGCTAGCTCATAAGTAAAATGTCCTGTTTTGGGATGGTTTTTGACAGAATCATGATCATATCTCTTCCTTTGTGAACCAAACTGTTTAATAATTTGATCAAGATAATGAACTGAAAGGTATATAATCTTCTGCAATGAATGCATTTACATACAATGAAGCCCCTGCCTGAGATCTGACTTCTCTACACTGGTTTCAATGTCGCATCAGTGAAGAAAAGTCACTGACAAATCCTTGGGTGTCAGTACAAAATTAGTATGATTTTCCCATCGCGGTACATGGAAGGATGCAGCGGACTTGCTGCGTTCACGCGCATCAGCCGCCCGGCTGGAGGGGCTTTCTGGTTTCCTGTGGTCCCTTGGAGGACGCGGCCCTGGGCCGGGGCTGAGGAGGGCCACCCACCTCTGTGCAGTGGAGGGCCTGGGGAAGTTCACTTCATTACACACAAAGCTGTGGGTATACAACCTCCACGTGTCCTCATGCCACTTTTATTTTCGTATGTATGTTTTTTCCACTTCTGTGTCAGTGTTGAGGCTGGGTCGGTATGGAAATGAAGCAGGAATGTTGCTGGATAAGGCTAATGTGGCAGCTGGAACTTCCTATTGCTTCAGGTTTCTTCTGAGGCCGGACTGCGGCAGCTGCAAGGCACGTGTCAGAAGGGTCCCCAGTCTCGTGTTTAACAAGATGTATGATGAGGCATTTTCTCACTGCCTCGTTCCCTTTAAAAACAAACCAACCCACAAAGTTATGAAGTAACTGAACAAACTCCAACATACTCCTTATTTGTAATTAGCCGTAGAAACATTGATAACCACTTTGTTTAGCATCACAGGGTGATGTGTTAATAGAAACGTATTATTAACCCCCCCTTCAGGCAAAGGGCCACCCTCTGCCCCGCGGCCTCTCAGTACAGGCGAGAGATCTGCTCTCGGCCAGGAAAAACGTATATTGAAAACGTCGGCTCAACCCCTGAGGAACAAGGGAGGCCGGCTCCTGCCCGTCGTGGGGCGGGGGGGGCGGCCCCTGCCCCGAGTTAAGATGGCGACGGCAGCGCCGCGTCACGTGGCGGCCGGCAGGCGGGCCGGCGGGCCGGCCCGGCGCTTTCTCTGTGGTGGCGCGGGTGGGAGGATGGAGCCGGCGGCGCTGGAGCGGTTCCCCAGCCCGGGCAAGGGCAGCGGCCTCCGCTCCCGCCAGCGGGTGCGGCCCGGCGAGCTGCTCTACTGCGCCGAGCCCTTCGCCTACGTCGTAACCAAGGAGCAGCTGGGCGGCGTGTGCGAGCGCTGCCTGCGCAGGTACCGGCGGGCGGGACGACGCCGCGGCCGCCGCTGCCGCCTCTCCCGCCGGCCCCGCCCGGCCAGCGCCGCCCCTTCCGCTGAGGCGGGGCAGCGCCGCGGCGCCCTAGTGGGGTCGCGGCGGGGCGGGGGTCGGTCTCTCTCTCTCGGGGGGCGGGGAGGGGCCGGCTGTGGCGGGTCTCGGCGGCCGTGTACCGCGCGGGGTGGGCGGGCAGCTGCCGCCAGGGCGGAGGCGTGCGGCTTGCCGCTTCCTGCCGCTCTTTTTAGTGAGGGCTTTTTTTAAAGGCTTTTGTGACAGGGTGTCTCTTCCCGGGCGCGGGAAGTTTGGGCGGAGGTTTCCTGGGCTACCCGTCCGCTGCGGTCGGGCGGCAGGAGCCGGCAGTGCCGGAGGTGGCCCGGTGCTGTGCCGGTGCTCGGCGGCGTTTTCGCGCCGGGCTGTCGGTGGCTGGAGGCGCCAGGTTCCCCTCAGAGGCCTCCCTCAGCCTTGCGGGGGCAGGAGCGGCGAAACGCTGCTGGGTGGCCTGTCGCTTCTGGGGGGCGAAGGCCTGACCTGGCCGGTGGCGGCGGTGGGGGTGACGGGCCGCGGTGAGCACTGTGGGACTGCCCCCGTCCTGCTCAGAACTCCCTCTTGTGGTGAGGATAAAGGTCTCATCCGCTGTAGGCCCACGAGGAAACCGTGGGTATGACYGTGAGCGTGACGCCGTTCCCTACTGCGTAATGCTCTGCCCTGGGCATTCGTGGAGGTGACGACAGACGTTAGGCACCAGCCTTCGTGAAACAGCGTGAGGTGGTTGAGTTTCCTATCGCCTGTGCAAGTTTATCCTGTGTAAGGAGCACGTGGTTTTGAGACATGCGTTGAATAAATGCCTGCCTTCTTCCCCCAAATCCTTACAAGTGAAAACTGGCAAACCCACAGTAGCTTTCTGTGTTTGTTTTTTAAAAAAAAAACCATAACTGTTTTCTACCCTTCAGCAATTTTCCAGCAAGATAGATTGTGATAGACCTGTTTGTAGGAGATCTGTATATTAATACCTGAAACATTGGTAGGTAATCCAAAACCATGTATAATTACCAAGACTTGAAAAAGAGAGACAATTCAATACTGCTAGCCTTTGCCTTTTTTTTTTTCTTTTTGAAACTATTTGATGTTTTGTTTATTGAAACATTCCCAGTGTTTTGCTTCACATCCTTACAGAGCATCTCAGCCTCTGTTTAAAGAAATGATAACGTGATCCTCATTTTCCCAGAGAAAACTTTGCCAACGTGTTCCAGGTCACACTTACATCTAACCTCAGCATATAAAAAAAAACAAAACCAAAAAAGATTTTTAGCTAATATATCTGCGAAGTCTGACTCGTGACATCAAAGTCCTTCAGGGTGGTGACTGCCTGTACCTTTTCAACTTCAAGTCATGACAGACTGCAGACTTCAGAAGACAGGCTGAGTGCAGCAACAGGTGGAATGAAAATGAATCCAAAGTGTTTGGATATAGAAGTGTAACCAGGGCAAGGTTTATTGGGAGAAATAGTGGTGTTACCAACTGATATATCATGAAAGGTTATGCATTTGTGAAATTTTGTCTTTTTTCTAAATAGTGATATCAGTTAAATTAAAAAAGTTAAATAAGGAAGTTAAAAATAATTTTCCACCAATCTAGCTTCCATTGCAAAATGTACTGTGGCTAGACAGCTTATAGATAAAGACTGTGCAAGCTGACTTTCTCCTTATTCATCTAATTAAAGGCAGTGGCTTCTTATTCAACAGACTTTGTTAAATTAGTGAATGATACATATATCCATACATAGGTCTTTTTTTTTTTTAATGTATGGAAATTAGAAAAATGGTGAAGTACTGCTGAAGTGGGATGTGGAATCGAACTGTTTCATTAATCTGGTTTTCATTTAATAYGCAGTGTGATCTTTGTTCAAAGCCAGGTATCAGAAAAACCATTACTGCTCATTTCCAGGTCTACAGATAAAGATCACGTTGTCTACTACTGTTCCTGTTTTTCTCTGTGATCTTTAGGTGGCAGTACAGGAACACAAATTAAAAAAAAAAAAAAGTTCTTGTGCTTGACATTGATTTAGCATTTTAGCAATCTTATTATATATAAAATTAATGTTTGAGGCATTACACTGTGAAGTGTAATTCTGTACTTACTTTTGTCTCCCAACTTGTAGTATGTTGTTGCAGCTTTTGGCTCTGTGAGGAGTGCTGGGTGAGCCAGAAGATGGGTAATGATGTTCAGAATATCTTATTTCTGGACTGCCTGCTGAGAGGCAGCATGGTCTTACCAGGATTTGGAGTCACAGACTTGCTAGAGTGCTGACTTACTCTGTGACCTTGGCTGAGTCCTTACAGCAAGGGTCTGAGGTACCCAAGCAGGGTAAGGATGGCTGTTGGGGGCAGAGTTTGCTGCTCTCATTCAGAGAGGAAAGCTCAGCTAGTGCAGTAGTTCTGCTTAGTCTTATCTCAATTAAAGTCAATATTGCTGTTGGTACTATTTGTGTAGTGAAGTTAAAATTTTTGGTCAGTGTTAGGAGGTCTACGTTGTATGTAGACCATATGGCAAATTTTGGTAACTGTCTCCCCTTTTGTGACTTCTTACTTCAGAGATAATCCTGTATTTTCTAATGAATAGGTTCATGTTTTTTTAGAGAGCTGGGCTAAAATATTCTGCTATAGCTGATTTAATATGATAGCATAGCTGTTTTGAATTATATTCCATTAGCAATTAAAAAAAATAATGCCCTGAAGTAGGGTACATAGTAAAGATTTGCTCGGAAATATAGATTTTGATAAAGAAAAGTGTTTGTTGACAGTGTGTATTTCTATGGAAGCAGTGTCTTGAGAGAACGCATGACGTTGTGTTGCATGATGGTACCTTCTTTGTGAAAGAGTATCTGTAATGTTAGGGTCAGTGCCTGGCTGAAAACATGCTGTTTGTGCTTTTATGGAAGTCTGACAAAATTTGGATGCCCAGCATCTTCTTCCAACAACTTACGGGGGAAAGCAACAGAAAAGATTTTTCCTCTCTTATTAACAAAAGATTTTCTGTATGGCTTCTTCCATGCTTTAATACCTCTTTAAGGTGGGGTCAGTGGCAGTACAGCTCAGTATAGGTTTATGTAGCAGGATTGAGGGGGTAAAGAAAGCTGTTTAATTTACAAACTTAGGAGATTTCACTGTATTTTCCATTCTGCTGGACTTTGATAAAGATGGTGAATAAGCTAATTGCCATCACCTTTCTCTGTTCTGGAAAGCGAGTGTTACCCCTTATTTTTTCTTCTTCTCTATCCTTTACCTGGCTATCAGTCTGTAAAATGACCTTTCTTCTGGTCCCTGTCAATTTAGCTTAATTTAGCCTGTCCACAATTATGTTATGTTCAGTGGGTCCCCTTTATTCTTACATGTGTTGAAACCCTCACAGAACTCGGGCAAGTTAGAAAAGGAGGCTGTCCTTTCACAGGAGCTATACTTGCTCTTTCCTTGTAGATTTTATTCATCCAGGTGATTAATGATCTTACTTTTSATTATAGTCTCTATTGTCTTGCCAGGGTCAGAAGCCAGGCTTGCAGTTAGTATAGTCAAGTGGGTGTGATGATTGAATTTTTTTTATTTCCTCAAAAAAAGCAAAGTACTGCAAACACTGGCATACTTGAGTTGCTTATATGTTTAGAGTTCTGCTGTTAATGTTACATGAGATTATAGATGATATCAGAATAGATCAGAAAATACTGTTATTCTCAACTTCCTGTGCAAAATTTTAAGTTTAAAGGAAAAGACTTGTTTGACCTCTTTTTCTGCCATTAATTGGTGCTATTTTTAATATTCCTTTTTTGTTTAATTTTATGGTTTATTAGAATTTGCTTTTATGTAGCTGATCAGATTAGAAGTTCCGTTAAAATCTGGATATAGCCAGTTACTTCAAACAACAGTTACTAACAAAATAATCCTAAATCAGTACTGAGCTTTAATGTAGGACAATTTAACATTGCAAAGTTTGCTTGCACACGCTGATTTATCAGGCTGTCCATTTTATCTGGTGGTGTTGCTCAGTTTGCTCAGCTTGTTAAATCTTTACATGGCTTTTAAAGATGTTCTTTGTCTGATAAGTGAATGCAGAAGTAGCATCTCGGTGCTTGGCAGTTCTCTTCCTCTGTGTATTCAATGTTCTATCGGCCATTAATCCCTGCTGATTGAGTTTCCTGCAAGGAAAAGTTTCACATGGTAGTGATGGCACTGCTTGGTCTGACTTTCAGATTTTGAATTGAAAATATACCCAGTCTGTTATAGAATGGGAGTCAAAATGAGGGTGAAAGTCAATTACGCCGTTGGTGTTTGTTTGCTTTTTACAGAACATTTCTGTGATGGGTTGTATTTACAAGAATCCACTGCAAGAAAACTTAAGTCCTGCTTGACACTTGGGAACAAGCAAACAAACTTTCTAGAATCTGTGTCTCAGAGAAAGTAGGAAAAAGAGGTAACGCTAGCTGATTTCCAAATGCTATACCACTTATGCCTTTAAAGGAAAGAGGCACTTAAGTGAATATTTGAGAATAGGTAATGTACAACATTATATATATGACTATGAAATAAAAGACTTAAGGGTTTCTTGTTTGGGTAAGATCAGAGGTTCAGACTGGGGTAATAGAATAAGGGGAAGTATGAATGTGTTTTTGTATGGCTGCAGCTTTTGTAAACATATCTAGAGAGAGGAAAAACATGTAAGTTAGGACTGTTGGTAAACTAGCCATGGCACTACTGCAGTATGGGAAATATAACCAAGAATTTGGTAAATAGTTGGGCAATTACAAAGTGCTAAACACAGGCCAGCAAGTATATGCTCCTTGCTCTACTTCACCTGGCTTAAAAATAGCCAAAGGGACACATCTTTACATTCAGGACTGTGCATTCAGTACTGTGTCTTCAGCATAGACACACTCTTAAGTTAGCTGCTGGTTTATATTAATATTATTAATAATAATAATTATTATTACATTATATTATTATTATCATCATCATCATAATGAAAGTTGACATACCATTGTTAAAGTATGGAGTGCCTAGGTTAACGGCATCCTGAAGGTACAAAAATACCATTATGTTATAACCACAGTGTGGAGTATTTTAAGTAGATAGAAGCAGGGTTTGATTCAGAGAGAGTGACGAGGGGGATGGTTGTGATTGTATGATCCTTCATACCACTGTGGCCCTGGCTTGGGCTAGCGCAGCTCTGCCTGAGGACAGCTAGCCCTTAACCCTCCAAGTGTACCTCTTTCACAGCAATTGGGAGGTCGAGAGAGGAGAGGAGCTGGTTATTTTGTCTCTGTAGCAATGGGAATTTCTCCATGAAGGTGCTGTCATTCACCAACAAACCTAAGACACTTCCTTAAGCGCCAAAGAGAGTGTCTCCATTAGCACAGCGCCTGAGTTCTGCTGCTTCCAGCTGTGCTGGGTGATTAGGAGGTGTGAGCTAAGGGATGCTCTTTCTTTACACAGGTAGAAGTTTAGCATATATGAGTATGAGACTTCCAGTAATGCATGAGGCTATAAAATCTACAGTGTCTCCTCATTTATCTCTGAAAAATACTTCTGTTGCTGGTTAATATAGAGATAGCTTTAAAAATATGCTAGCTTATTGAAAACATACTGTTTTGTTGCTCTAGGTGTTCCTGGTATGCTTGTATTTTGTTCTGCAGGAATACTGAAATGTGGAAAACTACTATTTGATGATACATTCTTTGATTGTTAAATTTCAATGAATTCTCATCAAATGAAGATTGTTAAGTATTATAAGTAATTATAAGTATTATAGTTATATTTTTTAGATATAAAACAATACCCCCATTTTATCGTTTGCTTATATAAAAAGCTTTGTTTTTTCTTTTGTAGACTATTGTATTTCCATGATTGTTAATAGACTGGAATAACAAGATTTTTAAAATTCCTTAAACTTATATATAAAGAAATAATTCTTAGACTTACCACATAAAATGAATTAAAGTTGGTCAGCATGACTTGGTGCCATGAGTTTGTTGGCAATAACATTTTTAAGATGTGAGAAGTATGGTGTGTTTCATGTCCCTTCAGTGACAGTCAAAGTTCCAGACAGATTTCCAGTAGTTTTCAAGATGCATAACCTTGTATGAAGTAGAGGAATATAAACAAATTATATCTGATTAGTGGTAATCACAGTGTTGAAACAGTGTGACTGTTAGGAGCAGGTATGTTTTTGTGCTTCCAGGGTAGGATAATCCTGGGAATTATATGCTATAACTTGATGTAGCATTTCTGACTAATCAGTTAGGAGTGCAACTGCAGAGCTCGTCTCTTGATATATCTGGTTTTGTGTGAAGTAAGGGCAAAGGATGTGAAACAAAATTGTATGTGAGACATGAGCCATACAAAGTATCAGAATTTCAGGTTCTGTGTAGATGTGTGAGAGTGTTTCCCAAGACCTGAGAAATGGCACACCACCACCAACAGAAATGTTTCTATCTGTAGCTGAAGGACTAATAGCCTAAAAAAAAAGTAGCATTTTCCTAAGAAGATACTCTCCCTCCCCCATGTCATCTTACTGGGATAGTGAAGGCTGAAGCAACCTTACGAAGAGCAGGATAGAAATGCTTTTTTCTGTCCTCATGCCAGCTGGAGCCATAGGGGAAGTGGCTTCCAGGCTGCTGTCCCATGCTGCCAGGAAAATCTTCTGCAAGAGAGAATGAAGAGAATAGACTACTGACTGTGCTTTCCTGCAGTATCTCCTCCAGAGAAGGCCCTGAACTTTCTTGTCTAGAGGAATAAAGCCTGTAGCAGAAATTACACTTAGAGACTCCATCTCTCTTTCCTTCTGCTCAGGGTCAGGTTGAAGGTGGGGAAGGAGGAAGCTCTGGCATTCAGGACAGCATTCATACTAAGTTGTCCTGGCCTGCCCATTGATTTGGTTTGCCTTCCTCACAGCACCCTTTAGGGTGGTCAGGAGTTGCCTGTGTTCCTGTTAGGAATATCCCTTCATAGGTGTTCTCCTCGACCGACTGTTTCTTTCTCTTGGAGATTTGTTTTGGGAATGTAATTCAGGTTCTGTTTGCTGTAAGCCCTCTCTTTTCCATTGCACAGTATTTTGGTCCTCGCTCCATGCCTCCTCCTGCTTTGGATGCTCTGGGCTTGCTTTCGGCAAGGTGTGGGTCCTTGCCCATCTCCTTCCCTTCATCCCCTGTCTTGCGGTCTCGAGGCTGCTGTTAATGCCTTCTGCTGCCAAACTGGCTTTGCCCCTGTTAATAATAGAAGAAATAGAAAAGGGAGAGACATTGTTAAAAATAAATTCTCCCAGGTCAAGTGTTTATTGCCATGTCTGTCATTTATGGAAAATGAAAATTTAAGTTTAGCCATGCTTTAAAAGTCCCTAAAGGTCTTACTGTGTTGTGATTTTGTGTTTACAATTTCCATGCTTATACTGCTCTGTAATTTGTAAGGTATTATATCAAAAGTGTTGTCTTGTCAAGCTGTGACTGACAATTTAAGTTGTAGTCATCTTGTAGATTCTTCTGAATTTAGGCTTTACTATGTATCTGCAGTCCACACCTGGTATTATATTTCTTTTCTGCATAGTGCAGTCCATAATGTTAATGTTTTAAAATATTAATATGTTCTGCATGAATATTCTTTGCTTGTGGTAAATGATAAAGCCATGAAAATAAGTTTGTGAATTGGATTATCTTTAGTATTCATTTTCTTAGGGTGAATTGTAATTGTGCAAGTACAAAATTAAAATTAGCGCTATGGGGGAAAACATAAGTGATTAAAAT
The DNA here is from genome assembly GCA_035582835.1 of Phoebastria nigripes. NCBI lineage: Eukaryota > Metazoa > Chordata > Aves > Procellariiformes > Diomedeidae > Phoebastria > Phoebastria nigripes. The sequence goes on from JAYKAV010003423.1 coordinate 116,316, forward strand.
ATGGGTAACTTCTAGCTAATGTAATATGTAATGAGACAATTAGTTTCAGATACCTCCCGAGAAGTTTTTAATTTTGTGTAAGTTGCTGAAAGTTTTAGACTGCATTAGGGAATTTATTGTTTAAATTCTTTAAGAACTATTAATAATCTCTTGTCCATAGGCATTGGAATTCATTAATTGTTAGTGGTTGCTTCCATTGTGGCTGTACTCAAAAGCCACTACGTGCTTTTGTCTGCATGGTGTATGGGATGATGCTGTTTTCTCTTGAAGCATCTGCAGTCTTCTTCAGAACCAGTCGCAACAGCTGTTTTGAATTATTCAAAATGATATAGGTGAGGCTTATAGAATTTTTGGCATATCTCTCCACCCCACCTATTCATGTTTTGAAGTGGGGTACGAATCTGCGTGACAGCCTACCTGATGTGCTGGCTAGAAGCTGCTGAAAGGGCAGGTTATTCTTACGGCTCCCCCGAGTCCTTGCTGTCCTTCCTGCATGTTCCTTCTGCTTCTCATTTGGCAGCTTTGCTGCTTATCTGACCTATGATATACTGGTGCAGGGAGATAAGCTGGCAGAAAACATACTTTACCAAAATATAAAAATCTTTCAGTGCCCTTGAATCAAATTATTGCTGGGGGGAGAGAGGAGCTGAAGTAGCCGTTCAAGGGATGGGTCAAGGTTGGACAGTCAGGGCTGTGCCTAGTAGCAGCTAGACTTAAGTCTGCTGTAGCTGAAAATGAAACCTTAAAAAGGGCATTTAGGGGAATTTCCAAGCTCTTATGGGTGTCTTCAGGAGAAGCAGGGCTTTCAGGAGTGCAGGGCCAACTGGCTTGTTAGTGTGGAGGATTTTTTCCGCCTTGTAGCCCGGGTCAGGCCCCACCTTCATTCCTTTACCCAGTCGTGTTTCTGCCATATTTTACTTCCCCAGAAGCATTTCCTACCATTAGTTTCAGTTTAGTAGAAGAAACACTGCATACATTTTCAGTTGTTTCTTACTACAAAGAAAATATTTTCTTTTTGGCTGATGTCTTGGTTACATAGGAGTGTCTTGACTTTTCTGACTTTATTTTTGTCACTGATTTTACTTATTTCAGGATCTGTGCTGAATTCCTGCAATCGTAATTCTCACAGCGCGCCTCTGCAGCTGAATGGGAGATTTTATTTAGAGGCCAAGGTAAAGTTTTGAATCATTCCCAAGGGCGTCACGATGACTGTAGGGTCGGCGCCAAGTGGCATCATTGGTTGAACACCAGTGAGTAATTCCTATGCTAACTCAAACTGTAATCCCCTGTTCATGCAATATTTAGCTTTCCTGTTTATTATCTTAGCTGCTAGCTGCCTTCAGCTCGGGGCTTGTTCTGCTATTAGCTTGATTGCTCAAGCTTAAGTGACATTAAAGACTGAATATTTTTTTAAACTAAACTATCTTCTTGGCCTCTGAGTATCAGAGCACCTGGTCTTGCAGTCAATAGGCAGGAAATACAACTTTTGGCTTCACTGGGGAGGACTTGCCCGGGCATTCATGTAGAGTTTGTGCGCTGCCTGTGTAATCAGGTTTCAGCATTCAAAGGAAAAAAGCCAGCAAGTGTGTTGAGAAGGACTTCTTAGGAGGGTGTGATTAGGAGTGGTTGTGATGTAGAAGTGCAGAAAAGGAACAAAAGATCATCATTGAGAAAGAAGAGGGAGTAAAAACACCCTTATCAACTGTAAGCCTTTTCTTACAATTCAAATGAATATGGCTCATTCAACTGCTAGGAGTGTGTGCCAGTGACCTGAAAAGATGATTTCTGTGGCGGTGGCATTCTTCGTAGTGGGAGGGATCGTGGTAGAATAGGGAGAGAGAAATTGAGACAAGATCTTTGGTGAAGCGTTGCCCTCAAAGAGGAAAGATTTGTCTCAGGAAATGTTGAGCATGAAATAAACTATGTATGTTTCCTGTGTAAAATCTTTGTTCAGTGTATTTCATGCTTCTCAAAGGCCAGAAACTTATTTGTCAAGAAAAGCTTGAAAGTAGCTCACTTTAACATAAAGGTTCAAACTGGAGTGCCATCTTGGTGGTTTTTTTTGTTTGTTTGTTTGTTTGTTTTCAAGTACTTCTTCTGCCTGATAAGACAAACTATAGTACCTCTTCTTCTTCTTGCTGTGGCCTGGCTACTATTTTCCATCACAGAAACAGAGCTTACAGCTCCTTCTAAGTGGTGTACCGAGGAACACTTGCTGTGTATAAAGGTATATCTCACAAATTTTACCTCTTCTAGTTCTATGCGACTTGTCCGTGTGTGAAGAGTAAACTGAAGTACCACTTTGCAGATCATTGTGCTAGGAATCTTTATTGAATATTGTATGGGATGAGAAAGGTTTGTGCCAGGCTAGTGCACTGCAGTTTAATTTCCTCTGAAAAAAATTGAGCTTTTTTTGATCAAACTCTGGATCCAGATATTCTAAGCATTGGGTGGGTATTGATATGGGTCTGTACTTTGTGTAGCTCACTTTGATTTCTGTGGTGCATTGACTCAAAGTCCTCCAGATGTTGAAAGTATCTTAGTACAGATTTCTGAAGAAGCAAAAACAGACTGAAAGATTAAAAAGAAACATTGAAGTGGCACAGAAAACCACTTCAGAGATTTAGGTTTGTAAGCGTCTATGTTGTTTTAGCAAATGAGACTGGCTACTCAGTTATTTACAAATTTTATCCACTTGTCATATTAAAACCGTCTTACTAGTTGATATTGCTGTACAACAGATGGAATAGCTGTGGAAACAATTTCTTGAAATACTGTATGAAACTCAACACATGATGATAGATTTATCTGAAGTTTTTGCCCCAGGAAAAAAAGAGGCTATGCAGTAATCCACACAAGATATATATGACATCAGGTGTAAACCAGATCTGGCAATGAAATGTATTTTATCTTTAATAAAATCTATTACAGAATTATGTTATTTTTTTGTAAAGAATGTAGTTTTGGTTTTATTCCCCAAAATAAGCACAGAATAGTATCTCTTGCTCTAAGAATATCCCTTTCTCAGGCTGAGACAGTAGATGAATTGTGCCGATGAGCACTAAAAAGAGTGACAGGTCAGGCATAATAGTAGCAAGAGAGTTATAAAGGCTCTTAGTTAGCAACCCAGTTACTGAAACAAGTTAATCTTGCCACTTCTAATAGATACCTAGTATTTGATTAGACATGCAGTCAGTCTGTATATTGCTCATATGTGGGGTTTGCTGCCACTTAATAGCCTTTGCCACTTTGGCAGTAGTTTTGATTGAATTACACTAACTATTTTATGTGGTTAGTGCCTTATTGTGTGTTCTGATAAGTCAAAACTACTTAAATTAGATTTTAATGAAACTCCATAAGGAGTGCGGACATGCTGAGCATTGTATGCAAAACAATTAGACCCCTCTAAAGACTTTGTGGAAATTTGGGGTGGGGTTGTTTTACTGGACTTACCTTTCTACTGAAAAGTGTGCAGACTGGAGAATCCTGTTGCATATATATAAAATATAACATAGGCTGGATTCACTTGTGCTGAGTTAATGCCCCTTATAGGATTTAGGATTAAAAATAAATAAATGTGTGGGAGGTGGTGTGTGCGTTTGTGCTGAGATACGTATTCAACTAACTTCTCATTGATTAGGAAGTTACTGGATTTATCAAGACTTAAGTAATTTTATTTTTATGGTGTTTGTTTTATTCAGTGTTTCAGGAGAGGTTTACCCTTCTGTTCCTGTTCACTGCCTTTATAGAAATTCCCTTTGCAATAATACATGTCACTTTACTTATGTTTTTATCTGAAGAGGCTATTGCAAGATTTCTCACTTGTAAGGGCTGGTTGTCATTTTCTTCCCTTTCTGCCACCAGATGAAGCCTTTGTAGACGATCTTCGAAACACAACTAGGGGGTCAATCAAAGCAAAGAATGGCGGCGCTCACCTCCTTTTTAATTTGTCTTGCTCGTGTATAAAACTGAAGATATTTTCAGCTGATGAGTATATTTTAATGCATGTATGAGGAACACAACAGATGAAGGATGACCATGTAGTTCAGATACATGATTGGAAGATTAGAGCCCTTGTTTTGTCACTGGCTTCATCTGTGAGATTGAATAAGGTCTTTCATTGCTTACCTATTTGAGAGAGATTTGAAGTTTATTGCATTCACCCATATACTTAGAAGTTGTTGATAGCATGTAAAATACAAACATATAATTAAAATATTTTCTGTATCACCTTAGGGGCAATATTTGACCTTAGCCCACTTGAACATCTTAAAAAGTGATTATAGGCAGCAGAAGGCATATCTGCTATAAATTTAATAGTGGAAAAAGTCCAAGACCAACAGGTTTATACGTATATTTAGAATTAACATGGCTTTTTAAAATTGCTAAAATATGTCCTAATTCTGCCAGAGCTGAAAGCTTTGCCGTGCAAAACTTTACAGCCTGTGCAATTTGCCAGATTGGAATATTATGGTGCTAGATCATATGATGGTTCCTTCCAGCTTCAAAAGCTGTGAAACTTGCTTGTCCTTGGGCCAAGAAAAAAGTGTACGTGTGGAAAAAAAGCAGCTTAACTGATACCATAGAAAAACAGAAGAGGTGCCAGTGGAATCTGAATTACAACAGATTAAAGAAAATGTCAGTGTGAAAAATTGTTTACCTGAGATGGGCTCAGGAGACATAACCTAAAGAGCTGCTCTAAGCAGAAGGGATATTAAATATTTCTGGAAAAAACTGATAGTAAAGGAAGAACATGTCGTTTTTTTAAAGTACTGGTCTGCCGTGGATGATATTGTGATATAAATCACTTACCAAATCAAAGACAGAATTTAGCAGATGGAAGCTAAAGTAACAACGTATGTACAGTATGAAGGGTTATGAAACATGCTTTCTGCTTTCTGATTTTTGCATGTATGTGTAAAAATCTCAGAGAGATTTTGAAAGGTGAGATCTACAGTCCTTATTTTCCCTGGAAAGTTACAAGGCTGTGGCCCCTCCATGTCACTCATGGGAACATTTAAAAGAATGAAGGGGAAGTGGAAAATATAGGTCTGGGAAGAGATTCATAATTTCTGTACAAGATTTGAACTTCCTGAAGTTGAGAAGCATCTTAAGGAGAGGATAAAAGCGTTTTAAGTGAACAGGATTTCTTAGTGGAAAAGATCTCTAAGAACTTGTATGCAAACCAGTGTGGAGGGAACTGGATTTTTGGGCTGGGCAGTTGTGTCTTTGTATTTGGCCGGGAGAGCTGTGGGCTGGAAGCACCAACGCTAGACACGCAGCTGGAGAGCCTGAAGCTGTTTGCATGGTGGCATCGGGGTGGTTACACTGCCTGGTGGTGGAAGAGCACGCAGTTATCATGTCCGTACCAATTAATGTGGACGTTACCTGCAATTCTGAATATCCTGTTTCAAAGCTTTTTTTAGAGTCTTGTCTTGTTCCTGAGTCTCAGGAGGAATTGAATTATTAAAGGACACATTCTGCCTTTGAACAGGTAGCTCTCAGCAATGTCAGTGTTTCATGTGCACAGAATATAGTGATGTTTGGCTTTCTGTTGGGGGGAGCTAGTGTAGGGCTCTGGTCACTCCTCCTGCAGCATTCCTTCCCTTATTAATCTGCTTTGAGGCAGATGAAATAATTTACAGAACTCCCAAGTGCTTCAGAAATAATTATGGAGCCAAATTCCTTGTCCTTAGAGATTGCCTTGGGAGTTGTGACTTCAGGAATACGTCTGTTCAGAACAACTGTACTGTAGACTTACTAATTTTTAATTTTCATATCTTCTTTTTAACCTCCCCCCATGGAGTCTTACAAGCTGTAACTGTCTGTACACGTACTATTTTATGACCCTTGTTAGGGCTGCTTGTGAAGGACGTATTTGGTACTCATTCTCATATGTTCATAAAGGCTTTAATTATAAAATTCATTTCTACTAAAAAGTACTTTACTAATAGCTGTTTGTTATTAATTGAAAGATTATGCTTGCTTTTCTGCCCGATAGCACATAAGGATTCAGTATAAGTTTTTAAAACTGCATTTGTTGGGACATCTCAATGTCGATCCATTTTACAGCCGGAAGGTAATGGCATTTTTAACTATTCATTTTATTTTCCAGATACAAAATCACCTGCACTGTGTGTTTACCTCTCTCCCTTTTGCTGTAAATTCTTCGAGGCATGAAATAGCTTGCCAGTTGTCTCTTATGCTCAGAAGTTAATGAATGGTTATCAGTTTATTGCAGATAATAACTTAGCTACAAACTGTAATGCATGCATAAGCTCATTGTGTAGAATTTTTGCCTTAAGACAATGTTTAATTGGTGGTTGTAGGTTTAGTAATGTCATCCCAGGCTGTGCTTTCCCCCAGGTCTCCGCAACAGAAACCTCCTCCTCCCCTGCCATCCTGCCCCATTCTGTGAGCAAACGAGGTTAGAAACTTTTCTCAGCTTTGAAATGCTTCCAATTTTGCCACAAACTTTTAGTAGCTTTTAGCAGAGCAGGTGTTTTGGCTTTATCTTGTGATGAGTCCTTAGTATTCATTCCGACTGGTGGAAATAAATGACCTCTAGTTTTTCCTGGGCTTGTACCTATGAAGTAAAGTCTGTCCTTGACGTGTGTATGTCTTGTTTACTGCTGCTGGGGATGTGAGTTCACAATCAGGAACAACAAAAACTCTGTGGACTCACTCCTGCAATTATCTCCTATCAGAATTTCTAATAAAGAGAGAAAAAGGTTTTAATTTTTTTGAACTCGTATGTCTCCTAGAATTAGTAAGTTCCAAAAGTGCATTTTTTTTGTTCATGTGTGTTTTGTTTTTATGCATATGTATACTTTTTATGCAATACAAAAAGCTGGATTAATTTTAATTGGAAGAACGGTATGTTCTCTTAAACTTATCTTCTAGCTGAAATAAATAGAAAATTATGTTTTAACAGTCTCTAAACAATTTAATTCTTATTTTTGAGAAGTTATTTCCCAATCAACTTCAGATTAAATTAATTAAAAAAAAAAATCCATTAATTCCTTCTTCTTGATTTTTACTGTACAGTTACTGAGGATATATTTAACAAACATTTGGGGAAACAAGTTTTATTATAGCAGTAAGGTTACTGCTGGCACTGTGTACTACAAGGTAATATGATGGTGGTAGGCCATTAAGTGAATTTGTTACTTAATGAGATTTACCACAAAGCTTTGTATGGTAATGGCTTCAATATCAGGCTTTTGGAGGAATCCTTCGTATAAAAATTCTACTTTATTCTATTTTAAAAATGTCATAGCAGTTACTGGAAAAAAATTTACAACATTTAGACTATTTTTTCTTGCTTCACATTAGGCTTTTCATCTACTTTGCATAACTGTGTGTTGACAAAGCCTCATCGACAGAAAGTTGACTCTCATTTTACATCTACAGTAAGCATAAACATTGTATGTTGATGTGATTGTAGTTCCTATAGCACTGTCCATGAGGAGCAATGTTTTCCAATTATGCAGTTTAATTCCCTAGCCTATTTCAGCAGTAGACTTACTTGAAAGCAAATGTCCCTCCTCCTCATGCTGAAAGATTGTAAGCTTCTTAATTATGCCGAGGGGTAGGGGGATGTCAGGGCAGCTGCTCTTCTTGTGCTTTGCTTTAAACACCCAAAGAGTGATATTTAGGTGGTGCTAAGGTAGGTATTTCTGGGTGCTCTGTGTGGAGGTCAGGTGCCCCACGCTTTGTTTCTGGATTACATGCTAGAAGCAGAGCCTGGCCCTGAGTGTCTTTAGGAACTGTGGTTCCCTTTCAGCACTTCTACCCTGCAACAGCTGCCAGGGCTTCACCCGTGACCAAGACCCTCTGGGGCTTGGTTTTTTGGGGTGCTCCAGGGCCAAAGAGTTTCCTTAGGCAGGGCTGATGTGTCCTGGTTTGTCATGTAAACAAAGCTGTTTCCCAATAAGATGAAGAATTTTTCAAGGACATGTTGCTGTAGTGAGGAGAAGCTGTTCCTGGTGAACACGGGTAGCAGCAGCCCAGGGAATGAACATCCGAGAGGATCAATGCAGGTTGAAGAGGAAGTAAATGGACATGATTGTGATAGACACGAGTAAAAATGTTCTCTTGTGTATTGCTTTACAATACACTCATCTGAAACTACATTAGATTAGTGGAAGGAAAAAAGAAATTTCACCACATGAAATATGGTAGTGTCTGCTGATTCATACGCTGGTGTGAGAGTAGGAGGAGTCATGCTTTTATTTCAGGATTGGCTTTTTTGTATGATTGTTTTAGAATCATAGAATAGTTTGGGTTGGAAGGGACCTTTAAAGGTCATCTAGTCCAACCCCCCTGCCATGGGCAGGGACATCTTCAAGTAGAGCAGGTTGCTCAGAGCCCCGTCCAACCTGACCTTGAATGTTTCCAGGGATGGGGCATCTACCACCTCTCTGGGCAACTTGTGCCAGTGTTTCACCACCCTCAGCATAGAAAATGTCTTCCTTATATCTAGTCTAAACCTACGCTCTTTTAGTTTAAAGCCATTCCCCCTTGTCCTGTCGCAACAGGCCCTGCTAAAAAGTTTGTCCCCATCTTTCTTATAAGGCCCCTTTAAGTACTGAAAGGCTGCAATAAGGTCTCCCTGAAGCCTTCTCTTCTCCAGGCTGAACAACCCCAACTCTCTCAGCCTTTCTTCATAGGAGAGGCATTCCATCCCCCTGATCATTTTTGTGGCCCTCCTCTGGACCCGCTCCAACAGGTCCATGTCTTTCCTGTGCTGAGGGCTCCAGAGCTGGACACAGTACTGCAGGTGGGGTCTCACCAGCGCAGAGTAGAGGGTCAGAATCACCTCCCTCGACCTGCTGGCCACGCTTCTTTTGATGCAGCCCAGGGTACAGTTGGCCTTCTGGGCTGCAAGCGCGTGTTGCTGGCTCATGTCCAGCTTTTCATCCACCAGTACCCCCAAGTCCTTCTCAGCAGGGCTGCTCTCAATCCCTTCATGCCCCAGCCTGTATTGATCCCGGGGGTTGCCCCGACCCAGGTGCACGACCCTGCACTTGGCCTTGTTGACCCTCATGAGGTTCACACGGGCCCTCTTCTCGAGCTTGTCCAGGTCCCTCTGGATGGCATCCYGTCCCTCAGGTGTGTCGACCGCACCACTCAGCTTGGTGTCGTCTGCAAACTTGCTGCGGGTGCACTCAATCCCACTGTCCATGTCATTGAYGAAGATATTAAACAGTACTGGTCCCAGTATGGACCCCTGCGGGATGCCGCTCGTCACCGATCTCCATCTGGACATTGAGCCGTTGACCACTACCCTCTGGATGCAACCATCCAACTAATTCCTCACCCACCAGACAGTCCACCCATCAAATCCCTATCTCTCCAGTTTAGAGAGACAGATGTTGTTGGGGACCATGTCAAAGGCCTTACAGAGGTCCAGACAGATGACATCTGTAGCCCTTCCCATGTCCACCGATGTAGTCACTCCATCRTAGAAGGCCACTAGSTTGGTCAGGCAGGACTTGCCCTTGGTGAAGCCATGCTGGCTGTCTTGAATCACCTCCCTGTCCTCCATGTGCCTTAGCATAGCTTCCAGGAGGATCTGTTCCATGATCTTCCCAGGCACAGAGGTGAGGCCGAGTGGCCTGTAGTTCCCCGGGTCTTCCTTTTTCCCCTTTTTAAAAATGGGGGTTATGTTTCCCCTTTTCCAGTCAGTGGGAACTTCACCGGACTGTCACGACTTCTCAGATATGATGGATGGTGTCTTAGCAACTTCATCCGCCAGTTCCTTCAGGACCCATGGATGGATCTCATAAGGTCCCATGGACTTGTGCACCTTCAGGTTCCTTTTAGATGGTCTCGAACCTGATCTTTTCCTACAGTGGGTAGCTCTTCATTCTCCCAGTCCCTGCCTTTGCCTTCTGCGGCAAAGTGTTTCCAACACTTAAATGTGTTATATGTGAGGAGAGGTTGGGTTTTTTTGTTTGTTTTGGGTTTTTTTTTGGTTTTGGTTGTTTTTTTTTTTACCTGGGAATATCATCAACAAAAATTTAACATGACTAAAATAAGAAAAATGCAAAGAATGGGAAAATTTGTTTTTATAACTGGAAATGAAGTTGAAATGTAAAAAAAAAAAAAAAAAAAAAAAGCCTTAATAAAAGGTGTCATTGCTCATACAAGCAAGAAAATGCTTATAGTGTGGGGTGGTTTTTTGAGGGTTTTTTTTGTTTGTTTGTTTGGTTTTTTTTAAGTCAATATGTCTGCAGAAAGCCTGACTTAAAATAACTTCGGTTTGTTTCTAGAATTAGCGTAACACAAGAATTACCCAGGAAAAAAATTACTTTTCTATGTCAGACAAAACCACTATTTTGTTTGCCTTTTTTTTTTCCTAAGCAACAATGTTTAGTTGCATTTGTCTTACTTTTCCCCTAAACTTGCTTTAAATACTCAACATTAAAAAAGTTAATGGGTCTAAAAAGGCTTAGTAGCGTGCTCAGGTTTTTTAATTGCATGCTGAGTTTCACCGAAAAGATGCTCATTGAAAAGAACAATGCCAGACACAGAAACAGTATTTGGGTAGGATGTAACAACATGTTGTAAACATGCATAACGAGTTAGAAACTATATCTCAAGGATATGAATGGCAAATTGATCAAAAACACTCTCTTATGTAGTTCTTACTTTTCTGCTGAACTCACATGGAAGCCACCAGGTTTAATTTTGCTTAACTTGTGGTTTAGAAGCGTGCATGAGACTAATCTGTAGGAATTAGTGATATGGAAGTCACCCTTTTCCCTTTGTGTGTGTAAGACTGAATATTTACTCACATTTGTGGTTTTGAACTGTTTGAGTGTTTTTAATCACATCAGAAATGCAGACTGCAAATAGAGTGTGTTTGGGATGAGAAAAGCATTCCACAAGTGTCAGTATGTTGTTACTACATATTGGATATGCTTAGTATATTGTGTGTATAGTAAAGTGACCTGTCCCATTAGCAGACAGATCTTTAGGCACTATGAGGGCTTAAGGAAAAGCTGTTACAGTTATGGTAGCACTGCTCTTGATGTAGAGCCCAATGTTTTCCTAATTGCAAATATATTAATCTCTTATCCCAATTACAGTTTCTCTATATAAGAAGTAAGATTATTTATTTCAGTAATTCTGTGGGATTTTTTTTCCTCAGTTGTGCTGGTGACTGATCTGTTACTTAGGGCTGTAGGACCTAAGACTTAGACAACTCTGTCTTTCTTGATGGGCATTGAATTTCTCTGTGTGTGCATATAGGTAAGATTAAAAAAAAAAAAAAAAAAGGGGCAAAATAACAAATGAAGTCTGTCTACCCACTTGCAAAATGGCCAGCAGCAAGAAAAGCAAGTAAAAACTACCAAAATTAAATTAATTACGGCTTGATAATACTTTGGTTTTGTTTTTTAGGCAGCCAGAGTGCAGTTGTGTATCTTTTTCCAAGAGAATAGGAGCTGGTGCTTTACAACAGTAATCTTGATTGATGCCTTCCACATGCCTCAGCTAATCTGAAATTTGAAGTTATACTCTATTTTGGAGATATTTTTGCAGTTGCAAACAGACTTTTCAGCAAACTGAAAGTAAGAGGTAAGTTTCTACCTCTCTCTTCCCTGTGAACACAAGGTCTGACCTTAGGAGGTGTGTACATGTATCCACTCCTCTTGAAGTGAATAGACATTGGACATAGGGTGCGGGAGATGCATCATTTTGTAGGATTGAGCTGTTTCACTTCATTTGTGACCTAATCAGGATTTGAACTCAAGTTTCAGGAAATGAATGCTTACTCTTGCTATTTCATTTCCATAAGATGCTGCAGTGAATTAGAAAATTATACTTCAAAGTATAATGAGTACATGAGAACTCAGAACATCTGTTACAGCACTGGTGAAATGTGCATTTCACACACCTGGCACAAGCAAAATAAATCCTTTAGATCTCCATATATTTTGGTATTGCATTTTTATTTAACCCCTTTAACTTTTTGCTTTTCCCTCATAAATTCTTCCTCTATTATTTGCAGAAGACCTGAAACAATAAGCCTGCAGCATTTTTCAGGACTGTAGGATTATTAAACAATTCGTTTGCTAAAGTTACTTCTGGTTAAAACTTGGACTCTGGATTTGGATTTCAATGCTTAGAAAATCAAGTTTTAATTTTAAAGCCTGATTTATGTACAGTGTATGTACAAGGAAGGTCTACTTGTTTTTTTCCCTGCTCTTGCGAACTGTTCTGTATAACATTTTATGATACAAGATGTGGATCACTCTTGGTACCAAAAGACATTAGGCTGTTTCTCTGAATGTTTGTATATTAAATAGCCAAATGCTGAGAGGTTTTCAGTAATGGAAGAGATTATCTATTTATATCTTCAGATACACCCCTCTCCCCCTCCCTTTTTTTTTTTTTCTAATAGCAAGTGAAGATTTTGATAAGTTATCTTTGTTACTGTTGATGCAGTTGTATTTAAATCTCTGTTCTTTCCTCATGATTGATCCCATCCTATGACACTGGATGGCTGACATTTTTCTGGAGGTTAGCTCTGGAGGGTTATTCAAAAAACCCAACCCAACTGAGAACAGGGGAAGGAACAGAAATTTCAAAACAGAAAGATGAGGAGGGAGTCCAGTCACACTGATTGTGTAAGCTGGTGTTGGTTCCTTGTGTTCAGACACTCTCTGGCTTTAATCTGCAGGTTCTCCCCCAGATGTAAACATACGGTCGGTCCTCATGGTTATCTTTCTGGCAGACGAGGAAGCATATTCAACATTGAAACGCAAAGTTATCTTCAAATGATAGATCTGTTTTATTGGGAATTGTCTAGCACAATGTGAACAATGAATAAGGGCCACTATGTGGCTAAAAGATGCTCAATTTTAGAGGTCTTAAATCGGGAACCAGTCTCTTATTTATAGTGCTGAAGCATTTAAAACTACTTCTGTAGCTATAATCTAAAGCTCTGTACATGTCTAAGAAATAATTATTTGCTTGGTCTGGCTATTGATGCTTGATGCATTTGATGGTTACTCTGCCAGCCAAGAAATGAAATTGCTAATGAGAAACAAAATGACTATGAAGATCTGAAAACATGAAGGTTGAGTCAGGCTCTGAAAAAGCTGTGCAGATTCTGCTTTTAAAATAACTCTCCATTTTGAATATATGATATAGAATATAGAATTTACATATGCTGTTATTATATGGAATAACAAGTGCACCTGTGACCTGAAAGAAAAAAATATCTAAATTGTGGACTTTATTAAGAAAATATTAGGCGGTATTGCAGTCTTCCATGTTCAGTTGTAACAGGCTGTGCACAAAATCTCTATATACAGCAGTTGCAGTTGCTATGAATAACTGAGTATGTCTTGCATCATTCGTCTCTATGTGATCACTTCTGCGATCATAGAATTTTCTATGAAAGGGTTTTGGTGGCTTAGAATTAATTTAAAGCATACAGAGTACAGTGGAACATTTATCTGATCATGTGACACACACTTGCAGGAGGAAAGATTTATTTGATAAAAAAAGACTTTGCCAGCTGTTTTTCTTTCTGCTGACAGATATCTTTTATATGTGTATGGATTTTAAGGAAGTTGAACTTTGCAAGAGTTCTGTCTTAACTTCTGCCAGAGTCAATTCAGTGTCATTTCTAGTTAAAAGTTGTTCTTTCTTCATGGTTGTCATACATACCAGATGAAAAAAAAATTGCTGGTATGCCATAGAGAAGGACAGAACTTTCATTTAGCTTTAGTTTTGCAATTCAGGACTTTTTTTAATCCTGCGGTGACATTTTCCTCAGACTAGTTTGCGTCATGAAACAAGACATGACTTGACATCATGTATTCTTCAGTTGTTCTGTGGTAACAAGAAACAAATCCTATTCTGCTGAAAAACCAAATGACAAAAAAACAGTAACAATTCTGGTGAGGGACACGTGTCGCTAACTAGTAAGTTATAAGGGGGAGAGTATTGCTCAGCTGTTATTAGTTGCATTCTGTAAGTGTAGGAGAAACTAGGATTGTGAAAGCAATCTTGTTTGTGAACAAAATGAAATATGTTTTTAAAAAGGAATGTGCCTGGCTTCTTAAGGTAACGTTTTTTTGTGGGGCACGGGTCTGCAGAAGGGTGAGCTCAAGAACTGAAAGCTAAGGGCACCATGTGATGGGTACTGCTGTCACCGTTTGCCTCTGCAGAGGGCAGGTGAGCTTATTTTCTGATTACCAAGAGAATGGACTGATTTTAGTAAGCAATGGGATGCTACCCCACGTGGAGCTGTCAGAAAGTCCCCTCTAACATGCTGCCTAGTGGCACCCCAGATCATATTCTGTTTAAAAAAGAAAAAAACCCATAACAAAAAGGCAGAATAAATTACTGACCTCCTGCTATACTATGCATCCTTCTGTTTCCTGTGTCCTTTAAAGGTGTGCCTTAAAGATGCACAAACCTCCCCTCCCCACCCCACTAATATTTTAATTGGAAGTTGCAGGACTGCAGTGTACACTTCAACCGTGTGCCGTTCCACTGTGCTGTGTTATTTCAGGATTGAGCGACTGACAGGGGAAGGCTAATTCTGCCGCTTGTCTTTCAGAAGAACAGTGTGAACATTGCATCTGTCTTGGCTCACTGCACTGATTTCCAGTTGCCTGTAATTGCATCCAGAAATATTTGGGAACGAGGGCAGTTGATGAAGTAAAGGTAGCCTGCTCATACCAACGCATTCCCCTCAGCAGCCCGGCTGCAGTATCCTGAAATAACAGGAAATTTCAGCTGGCCTTCAAGAAAAACACTGGGAAAAAATGCATTGCAGTAGATTAATGCAGAAATGACACAAAGGAAATGATTGCAGGGAGGTCTAAGGAGACCTATTTTGTTGATTGGGCTGTAACTAGAGCTAAAGAACCAGGGTATGCATCATGGCTGCGGCTTTGCAGCCCAGCAGCAGCTGGTGGCCCAAAGGCAGGGTGAGATTGATGGCTTTGTTCTGCTCATTCTACTGTCTGTTCCCATCAGGCACAGTGTGGTTAAAAGCCCAAAGCTTTCCCCTTTTATCCAGAAACTGTATGTGTAGCTAATACTAAACAAGAAACAGAGCAAACCCTGCTTTGTTTCTTCTTAATTAGGGTATAAACCTTGGAGTTTACTTCAGTTAGATGTTGGATCTGGGCTTCATGATATGCAAATTGTCCTGGGTCTGTTTGTCAATTTATGTTTATTTTACAACTTCCTTAGCTGTATCTGATGTTGCATGGATCCTTTTTTCCCCAAGAGTCAGTTATGAATTTTTATGTTGGTTTTTTTTTTTAATATGAATTTTTGTGGTAGTTCATATGTGCCTTATTTTAAACCTAGTAGAATTATTATCCAAGATGATGCTATGGTTGTCCTCTCCTATAGAACAATCCAAATCAATAAGAATATATGCAAATTTATTCAAAGATTACAGTGAGCCCTCCCAGACATGTTTATAGCTGCAAGTCATCTGTATTCATAGTCCGTCACATGCAGTGATTTTACTGGTCTGAACTATGGGCACTGTCCCGCTAGAGGAGACAATTTTGATTTCTTCAAAACCACGTGAGGAGTGAGCTCTTTCTTTCTTGTGTTCCTGCTACGAATAAGTGGGCTTCCTCACGAGAAACCAGCAAGGTATTGTTTTGGTAAGGGTTCAGTGATGGGGCTACACTGTTCACCAGGTGCCTGCAGTACAGCACTTAATGGGGCTCTCAGGTGCTTCTGCAGGGTGCAGAATAGTGACAAATAGCTGGACTATGGTTTCCAATTACTCTTTTGTATTGTGTTTATGTAATAAACACAATAAAAGATAAAGATTAGGATTCAAACTTTGTTAGCTTACAAATTTGAGTTAGGTATTTATGTTAGAAGTCTGCTTCTGAGCATAAGCAATAACTTTTAAATGCATACAAATATAGGTGTGCATTTTCAAGTTTGCTCAAAATTTAGGATGTTTGGGAAACTGAAGATAAGAATAACTGGTAGAAATAAACTTAACGCCTATTAGTATTACATTACTGCCTAAGGTATGCATCTTGAACTCAAAAACTGGATTGGTTTGGTTCCAGGAGGGGCAAAAGACAACGGGTGAAGTAGTTTTGGTAGAATAAAGCTCAAATTTCAAATAGTGTAGGCTGATCGAAATTGTGTACTATGCTAAGAATAATATTTCTTTTAAAGTCGCAATTAATCTTTTGATGCTGTAGTAGGTTCACTTCTAATTGTTAAATTGTGGGGTTTTCATCACTCAGCTGCCAAGCTGTTTGTCAGGTATTCATACAATGATGCAGCCTCTACGGTATTAGCACACGGTGCTAATCACCGGGTTGGGTATCTGTGGCTCTGATACCACTGAGTGCTGGCTGATGAGGTTTGGAGTCCCATGAGTATTTTTTGATTTAGAAAGGATGGCTTTAGTTTGCAAGAGCAAACTTTGATATCCAAAGATTAGAATTTCTTTTGCTATGCATCTGTTATTTCAAATATATTTCTGCATTAAAAAACAGACTTGAGACTGTTTGTCTATGGTTTCTGATGAAAAGCCATCTGTTATTACAAATGGAGACATTTTCAAGGGTGTATTTATAATAGTAGGAAAGAAAGATAATTCTGTTTCAAGTTAAGTGCATTAATCCTGGGTAATGTATTTAGTCCTGGGCAATAAATTTATTCAGATTGAGTATTCCTTTAATTTCTTTCATTAAGAAAACTATCTTTGTGAGAACATAATGATTGACTTCCTAATTGATATGAAATATCTAGAGTTCTTCCACTGAAGAAGGATTTTGTCCTTAAAAAGCAGGTTTAAACTTGTAATCACTCTTTAGAGTATTTAAAACACAGTAGTGACTATAAGTGAGAAATTTTGGCAGACTTTCTAGGCATCCCACAACTGCTACCATCATTGTGTACGCTCTTCCGAGTAAATGGATATAATTCCAAGATTCATAGGCAGTCTAAAATATTTCTATATTCTTTTAAAGATTGTAATGATGGTCATATGTAGACACTGGGTAGTTTTTCTGCCATATGGTCTTAGCTTATTTTTAGGAGATGTATTTTATTTTTTATTTTGATTAAAGTAGTAAGTTTTGCATATATATTAAATATTTTGTGTGCCGCAGGCTTAGTAGCAGTGTATTTTATAAGTGCAAGTAATAAGCCCACATAAATATTCTCTGCGAGGCAGATTTAAAATAAAAATCCAAGCTGATTTTTTTTGTTTGTTTGTTTTCCATGTATGGCAGATGTCTGTTGCAGGTATTTTTTAAGAATGATCTATCCATGATACTTAAAGCAATTTGAAGATGTCCAAATATGCAAGTTTTTTCTTGTTTTCCTGTTCTAATCTTACTCCCAATTGGTCTCAGTAACTGTACCTTACATGGATTGAAATTCATGCCAGCATAGGGGCTTTCATAAACCCTCCCTTACTTTAGGGCCCTTATACTTTTATTTAGATTTTGAAAGATTTTTTTCCCTAGGTATTTTTCTTCTTAGAATATGGCTTGCATTTTGGAACACAAACGTCTGCTTTGTTTATTAAGTTTACAGAAGGAAATGCAGTGGTATCACGTGAAGGCATATTCTGCCAGGCTCAGGGTGTGTTAAGCCCGTCTGTGTCCCGCAGAGCTGTTAGGATGCACAATTTGAAACTGCTGAGATGAAGCATTAGGTGGAGAAATTTGCCTGGAGGCATGCGTATGCTTCACTTTGAGTGGGGTGGCACGGCATGCTGGCCAGTGGACTAATTGACCATGTATGCTGCAGCTTTGCTGTGATGGATGGTGTGTAGCTTGGATGGGTGCAGTGTGAATGCCTGTACAGAGCGCTTATCGTGAGAGAGAGCAAGGGAAGAGAAGTTTGTTGTCCAAGAAAGTATTTCAAGAAGAGCACTTTCTAGGTAGGTAGCCAAAGAACGGTAACTAGCTGATCTGGTCAGATCTTCCAAGATGTTTTTTGCAGTGCCTGTGCGCCACTGAGGGAAGGCTAAATGTCGAATTCTTCGGATGGGTATGCTTACACTTTTATAGGTACTGCAAATTTTGGCTACAAGCCTGTAAGATTTCTTAAAGAAAAGCTCGCTTTGAATATGTGGCTTTCTGACAACCAGTATGTGTTTATCTGAATCTGACTTTTGCTGTCTTTAATCCAAGTTTTAGATCTATTTGATTTAGAGAGATGAGTTTTGGATTCACAAAGCTACAGTGAAGCAAGCCTGGTTGAGGGATGCATCTTGACTTTTAGTGGTTGGGATGAAGGCAGTAAAGATAATCACATGGTTAATGAACTGTGTGGATTTTTCTATAATCTTGGGGAGATTGGTTGCTCTCTGATTACAATTATGATGTAGCTAATGCATTTACTGGAAGGATTTTTCTGTTTAAAACAAATGAGCAGAGGGGTTCTGCTGTCAGGATAGCGAAGTCGGCCTGTGCTCTCAGCCTCAGTTCGGTTGTATTTGTAAGTTTTCTAACCCGTGCATTGCAGGTACATCATTCCTGTGATTGGGACTTTTCAAAGTGTTCCCTTCAGATTCTACATTGGCTGCTTAACTCCTCCAGAGCTTCTATGTTGGTATCTAGTTCAAGTGTTTAATGTATCTTACTCTTTGAAATCTGAGTATCTTTGCATGGCTTCAAATAGTTTCCAAAGTGCATTTAAACTAGCGAAGGTTAAATGTTTTTATGTTTTTGATGTAGTTATGTTTTTGATGTCGTCTGCTTATCTCTTGCGCTTCATATTATATTGCCCTTCTGTTTTCTGTAAGTGTAAACATTCCTGAGAATGGGCCCACCCTGACTTCCATAATCTTCATCGTAACCTCCTGAACTTTTAGCATGGCGATAGGTTATTTTCAGTCACTCTCTTATTTCCATGAAAAAATTGATAGCTGATGTGTTTCTTGCTTTCATTGTCCCATGTATCACAAGTATGATATTTGGCTAAATAAACTTATCCGCTTCTTTTCTGTAAGTGTGTACTCCTCATCATTTGATAATTATTTCCAGCAGATGTTATTTGAACTTTCATAATTATGAAAGTAGTTTCTATATATAAAGCTACTTAGATCCTTCTTTGTAGGAGGATCTAAACTGTAGAAATTCAGGACTAAAATGATGATAATGGAAAAGAAATACCTAAAGTTCAATTAGTGCCTTTGTTGTACCACTGCTCTATGTTATGAGATGTCTTATGTTATGAAGACTTTAGGTTATTGGTCAGTTTTAATGTCTTAAAATTATGAGCTGAACTGAATAGTTGAATAGTGCTAACTACTTATAGCTGAGGAATGTCAATAACTTTAAGAAAATGAAGGAAGAATTATGGGCTCTTTGTTTGGGGTTTCCAAGTCTCTGAAAAAGGGTTAACCCAGATCTTTGAACTTGCTAGTAAATAGCATATGCTTTCTCAATAAATTAATCAGTTTTGTTCCTATTAGGAGCTTTTAAATTCTGTAAAAGTAATGCTTCTTGCTGTAGGTAAACTTCAGAATATTTGGACAATTACATTTGCACACTGTATTAGTTGTTTATGGTTTTTTTTAGTTTTTTTTTTGTGGATCCTGGTACATTTTGAAAGGCCAATATTTAGACAAAACTCTTTTTCCTTTCCCCTCCCCCTTGTTCCTGAAGCATTTTCAGTTTTTTAAATTAGATATCTAAAACTTCTTTTCTAATTTGTGGTATAGAATGGGATGCAGTTGACTTTTTTTTTTTTTTTTTTTTTTTTTTNTTTTTTTTTTTTTTTTTTTTTTTTTTTTTAACAGCCATCTCATAACCTCATCTATTTTATATTGTATTGAGTTAGACTAAAACAAAATGCTTATACATAAATCAGGCTCTCTGCTCCTGATTATTGTGGGCAGTGATGCAGGGACCAATTCTAATAGAATTGCAGGGAAGAAGTCAATTGAGTTTCGACAGGGGTCATGTAGGATCCATAAACTCCCATGGGGCAGTTATCAAAGATGTAACTGTATGCAATGGAGCAGAACAGAGCTAATGCCTTTTACTTACTGATTCTTGACTGAACAATTAATTTGACAGTGGTCACCATGCACTTTGCCCTTATTGGATAGGTTTGATAGTACAAAAAAATCTTACAAGACATTTATAAGCTTCAAGGTGATTTTAAGTTCACAGGTAATTCTTCCAAAAAGCTAGTTAGGTATCCATTATCAGAAACTTTACTTTTGCTTTCTAGAGTGTAGCTCATAGTCAATGTGTTTGTTCTTAATATTACCACTGTTTTATAAAAAAACCAAGAGTTATGTGTTTGCCAAATGCCATTTTAAGTCTTTGTTTTAATTGGTTGGCTGGGCTGCTGCCACATGGCCCCTAGAAAAGGGAGGAAAAATCTCTGAGAAGAAATAGAACATGCATATTCATGTCTGGGTGGGTGTGTTTATTTTTGAACAAAAATTACCCTATGACTGACCCATTTTTGGTAAACAGAGAAAAAAAAAAATTCAGGTTATAATCAGCAGGTACAACATTAAGTAATATCCCTTGAAAAATTTTTAAAGGGTTAAAACATAATTGCCAATTTATTTTGGGGCTATTGGCCTTAGCTATTTATGCCTGCAATTAATATTTACAAATGATAATACTTTCATGACTAGAACATTACTGTAGTAACAATCCTTATAGCAGAAAGGGAATATAGCACATAGCTTTTATTCTATACAGTATAGCTCATGTTGAACCCATTCACTCTAAATTTACAAATGTTGATGATAATGTGTCTTACCTCATTCAGTGTTTGTGTTTTGAGGAAATGTTATCTTGTCTGTCTCATGTTTAGATGGGTAAATAGGCAGGAAAACTAGAAATTGTGCACCATTTTCAATGGAAACTTTAACAGATTGCCTTTTAAATTGTTTTTATAGCTTTTAAATATATAAAGCATTTCTGGCCGAGAATGGTTGGATGGTAAATATTTGAGAGATTCTGGTATGTGTATACATTAAAATATTGAATATTAAAAAATATTCAGTGACATCCGGATATATGTTTAAATAATCATTTTCTCTTCTTTTTGGAGTAGGAATGTAATTATTCTGAGACAGTTTTTATATAGCAGCTGGGTACTTAATTTAGTTGCATTCAAAGCTCAATTTAGTTGCAAATCATTCCTATCCTCTACAAGATAGTCATGTTATCAACTTTTTTTCTGACAGAAGTTTGGGCTTTATCACTTTCAGTTGTTGACTCATCATCAGCTTCTGTGAAATCCAAATCTACAAATACATTTGAAGTAAAATGCACAGAAGAAAATACTAATGAAAGATGATCAAAGCGAAACCAAACCTCTGCAGAATAAAAATAGACTGTCAGGACAACCTGTTTCATAGTTAAGGGAGCTGAACCATCCCTCTCCCACCTGGGAGCAGCGCTTCTGAATCCTACCCCTGAGGAGGACCTTGCCTGTAAACACTGAGGTGTGTGTGAGCGCATAGACAGGCAGACAGATGGGAAAGTTGTCAGAATTTTGGGCACAATAAAAAGCCAGCCACCTTTTCAAAACCGCACTGGTGTGGAGTTCAGTGCTTCTGCCTGAGACCAGTTTCTGCTTGTTCATCGAGTGGACACAGAAGGGCTGGCAGTATTTTGCTGCACCAGGATGGTGCTGCTCCCCTCCCTTTCTGCGTGCCTGTCCCCTTTGTTATGGAGATGCCCGTAGCTCTGAGCTGTGACCTCTGTGCAAGCTGGTGCCCCTTCACATCTGTCTCCTCTGTGCTGACTTGTGGGCTGTGGGACATCTCTGAGCCTGCCCGTTTCATGGCACCTCCCTTAAAGCTTTTTGATACCCAATGCTACTTAAATGGTATTGCCAGACATGGTAATGAACACAGCATTGAAATAAGCAGTATAAGTCATATTTGTATCTACCAGGGTTGTTTGAAGAGACTCTTTATTTCTTTGGGTTTTTTTTCCCCAATTTTAAGATAAGAGTGGCAGAGCATCTGAAAAATTAAATGACAAGGTGTACTGTAACTGTGTGTGAAATCCATGGCATAATCTTTCTTGTTTTTCTTTGCAACAAGTTTGTCTAGCTTAAAGAGGCTTAAAAATCTATTCCTGGCCTTGGGTTAAGATTTGTGGCTCTTGAAGCTCAAAGACAGGTGAGGCCCAGGCTTCCAGACCCGAGGGCACAGGACAAGGGGTTATTGCTATCAGTAACCCCCAAGAGTTGTCACCTTTCAAGTGTGATGACAGGGGACACGAGGCAATGGAAGGGACCGAACCCATGGAGCCCTGCCTCTCCAAGCCACTGCCCCCACTGAGCAAAGCCAATGCCTCTAGGATTGCTAGTGCTGGGGCTCTCCTGGCAAGTCAACGTCCCTGTGGCGGCCAAGCTGCTGACAAAGCACATCAGCCTGGGCTGTGGTGCTGGTTGTCGCAGCAATGCTCCTCCTGTCACTCAGGCAAATCCTGTTAAAGCACGTGCTGGTATTTCTGCTTCCCTGCGGTATTCAGCATATGGGATTAGACACTTTTTTTGACTTTCAGTAGCTCTGCTCATGTTGTAAGTTGCCCAGCCGCTGTAAGGTGGGATCTGCATTCAGCACTCGCAGTCAATGTTACAACTTTGTGGGCGGACAGCAGGGGCAGTTTCAAAATGACCAGAAGCAACTGTCGTTTTATCCTTCATACCATTTCCTCCTTTTGCAGTGATTATACTCATGAAAATTTTGACTTTTCCAAGCTGAGTGAACGAGTAATTATTAAAGCATCAACAACTTTTTTTGATGATGAAATATTCTGAAAAAGGTTCATTGTGGATGGATTTTTGTTTTCAGAAATGCCTGAGTGCACGAAGCTGTGAGAGTTATAATGAAGATTTTAAAAAAGCAGAGAAGCAGACCAGGAAAGATTATTCAATAATGTGAGTGCAGTCATAGGACTGAATTCTGCCACCATAAATACTATGTCCCATCTTCAGAATATACCATAGAACACCTCTAGTGTTTTCCAGAAGTACTGTGTATTAAAATAGTTTTTTAAATTACAATTTTCCTTTTCCTTCCAGTAAAACTGTGTCAAGTTTTTCTCTGCTGCTTGCAGCATCTGGTATGTTTTTAACAGCTTTTATGATTTTGAGACTAAGCAAAAAGATGCTTTAAAAAACAAAGTATTGAATACTTGCCTGGACATGGTCCGTACTATGGTTTGCTGTAACATTCTTCTGTATTGCTGCAGCTTTGTGTGTTATAGGGGACATTTTTGGCTCCTGGGTTATGGTAAATCATTGTACGCAAATGGAATAATGTGGAAACAGCAGTGGTATGTGCTACAATTCTCTGTCCCTGTGATCTTAAATTTTAGATTGTCTTTATATTGTTTATGACTATTAGTCATCTGGCTGCTAGATCAAGGTTATCTTTGACAACTCTTGCATTCAACCCTGTATGCATAAGCAGTAAATGCCCAGTTCTCTCATTTATCTGACTAGAGAGAGCAAAGAAATTTTACTGTGGATTAATTCTTGCTATCTTTGATAGCAAATGGTTGAACGGAGACCTAGAATCTATGATAATAAGGTAATCTGTTTCCATTTGCAGTAGGCTTTTATTATTCGTTCTTTGTAAACCATTTAGCAAGGACTATGGGCTAACATTGATTACTCCATAATTAGTGCTCACAGGCAGTATGGTTGGAGCCATGTTGGAGGGGAAAATTTATCAGCTGTTAAAAGCCACATGACTTGCGTAGAAGAACCGAAGTGCAAGCTCTAAAGTGTATTAAATTGCCATGTTTATCATCTACCTAAATGCTACTGTCAGTTCTCCAACTGCTTTATGTGCAACTGTTCCTCAAAGTGAGGCAGGAGTATCATGCATTTTATTCATAACAGATTGAACATGAGGCAATTATCAGTTGCCATTTGATGGTGAAGCTTATTCCCCAAGTCAGGAAACTAGAAACAGGTATTCTGTAACAGATTGGGAAAGGGCTTTTCAAAATGACCACATCATCAGTGCAGATGCACAGTCGAGCATCTGTGCAACCTTCAGGCAGTCATTTATATACATTAGTGAAAGCATCGGTCTTTGTGTGACTCCTGTGGGGCATGCAAACACAGCTCAACTGTTATTTTGCTGGAAGATTTTCTTGCCAAATTTTATTAAAGTACATCATGGGATAACATACAAATGAGGTGAGATAAAATGCCCAAAAAGGCTATCTGCGAGTCTGCTTTACTACTGTGACTTGCGAGTGTTTATTCTAGAGTTCGTCTTCCATTAAGTTTCAAATCTTCACAGGTTAGCTACCTTTGTGTTCCTTTAAAGCAATTCCCTGGGTAGCACTAAATTTAGTCTAGCTGCCTCCTGTGTAATGCCAGTGCTGCTGGCAGGGCTTGGTGATACTGTTGGTGTTTGAGCTCATTGAAGCCTCAAGCACATAAAAGGATTTTGCGGCAGCAGTGGTTGCAAGAGAAATTTGGGGGCACCGAATTGCTCCTGTGGAAATGGGAGAGGCAGCACGGCCTTGGCGAGCAGGGTGTGTGCGTCCACGTGTGCTGTTGCGTGCATTTCTTCTGGTATTTGCACACTAAACAGTGGTGGAAAGGCAGAGGGCTGCAGGTGCCATTGCTCCAGGGCCAGCCTGGCAACTAACTGCGGTGGCTCTTCCCCTAAATCACTGCCCCCGGGCTCTTTTGAGCTTGGATTTTCAAAGGTTGCATGGTTTTCCTGTCCGCTTTGCCTCATTGCCAATTTGCTTGGCATTTTTACTTTGTTTCTTATTTCATTCTCTGTTTTGTTGCTGGCCAAACAAATAGAAGTTAAACTTCTACTGTTAATGTGAGTTCAGAATTGACACCAATGCCACAGTACTTAAAATTTTTCGAGAATTCATGACACTGATTCAAAGCCTCTTCCAGGTTTGTGGAAAATAACCAGTTGCACAGAACTTAAAACAATGAAATGAGTGAAATTCATTTACACCTGTTTGTTTAGAGGTTCATTTGCTCAGTGCTTGGAAACCCTGACCTCTAGAAGAATTGAACCTGCGAGGGATCAGCTGCGGGGGAGAAAATAAGAATTCGGCCCTGCCCCCCCCGCCCCAAGTGAGGGGAGGAGGAGGATTTGGGCAGAAAGCTGTCTTGCATAATTGCAAATACCAGATCAGAAAATATAAATTTTAATGTGACAATGTAGGTTTTGAGGTTACATCTTGTATTTGAGCCTCTATAGTTAAGGATATGCTTGCCCTCTGCTTGTTATTGTAAACAGATACTGTCTTAGCATTATGTACTGTAGTGAGGATTTGCATAATTATAATTTGTCTTGATAGTTTTATATCTTGAACATGAAGAAAGCATGGATTCATACAAACTTTCCAACAGCTCAGTGATCATTGGAAGATACTGTGTGTGTAGTGAAATGCAGAAGTCAATCATGGATATTCGGTATCTATTAACCCATATAACCTTTCCTTTCCTTTTGGTATGATGGATGGAGGAATCTCTGCCACGAACTCACAAGGTTATCGTGTATGGATGTCCCATCCTCTTTCAGATGGACTTGCTAAATCATTTCAACAGATGAAGAACTACTTTATATTTAACAGTATTTGTGTAGTTATTGAATGCTAGGATCTGTTGTTAACATTTATTAAGTTTTGTAGCCAGTGGGTTATTGCAAGCATTTGGGTTTGTGTTCTAAATGTAGTAAGCTTCCTGGCTATATAACAAAAAATTATGTAATCTCTGCTATATATAGATACCGAATTATTTTTTGAGTAAATATGTTCATTGATTTTTTTATAATGAGGACTGTATGTGCTGTTCGTTACCACTTTTTCTATCAGTTCCTCCCTGACAATACAATTCTTGAATGTGTGGATATATAAAGGGCTTTTTTTCTTCTGCTGCTTCTTTTGGTTTTGTTTTTTCTTTTTTTTTTTT
>JAYKAV010003423.1:142251-164095 GCA_035582835.1 Phoebastria nigripes
TTTTTTTTCCTCTCATGAAAAATGAGAACAGGGTTTTTAGCAAAAGATTTCTTTCTTTTGTTGTGTCAAAAGAGACTGTGAAAATGTGTGGTGTATACTTGATACAGTGTTCCTTTATTGAGTCTTCAGACAGTTTGAAAAAACTGGATTTTCAGGTGATGTATATGACCTATGCTTGTTGATGCTAAATAATGACCTCTTCCAGTAGCTCTCACAAGTGTGATCTCCTCTGTTCCTTTATACTCACCCTTCATTCTCTATACTTGCTGCTGGATCCCAGTGATGGCAATATGTGTGTCAGTGGCTCCTGGATGTCACCAAAAGGAATCGGTGACCCAACTCATGTTGGTAGCTGCTCACCAGTACAAATAAATGGTTTGGACTCATTACAGAGGGATGGATATATAGATGTATAGCAAGACCAGTGGAGTTGATGACTGTGGGATTTTCAGTGGAGCTTACATTTAAGCAGAACCTCTGATTGTGTTATACCTGAGCAGCCTCTGAAGTCAGCCCTGCTTTGGGCAGAGGAGGTGGGACGCAGTGACTTCCAGAGGTTTCGCACAACTGAACTGGTTTTATGGTTCTTTGATCTCCTATGCCGAGTTGCGGTGTAAGCATCTTCCCACAGCTGCACGCTGCTTTGTCCTTGGAGTTACGAGGGGTCCCGAGAATGGTCCCCACAAAACTTGTCTGTTAATCTGAATTGAAAATCTTCAGAAAGCTCCCCTTCTTAGGCTGGTCTAATCTATACCTGCTTTTTCTCTTTTCCTTTGTTTTCCCAGTCCCTGAATCAAAGACATGCTTGTAGCTTTAGTAGTTATTGACAAACATGTCAGCGAGTCTTAAATTTGGAGGATGGACTACTTCCTGGCTATCATTATGTAGATGGTTTATTTTTGAATAGTGATCCCTAAAACAGCTTTCCATTAGTGCTGAATTTTTTGTAGAAGACTTTTTTTCCCAAATTAAGGTTTTGGGTTGTTCTTGTTACAAAACGTAGATCTGAACCTGTGTCTGTGCTGCAGAATGACTGACTGGAGAGTACTGAAGCTTCCTGAATCTTTAGACTTGCTGGGTTGACTGCTGGTTTCAGTTGGGTCATAGCACAAGGGGCTGCAGCTCATAAATGCCCCCCGTTTGCCCCAACTAATGTCATCAGACAGTGTTTTTTGCAGTGCATTAGTGCACAGTTGATCTACTCTGGTCTGACCTGAAACCTAGAGATGATGATTTTGGTGTCAATGCTAATTTACTTTTTCACTGGTCAGAGGAGGGCAATCCTTGCTGGAAGAAACTGACCCAATTGTGTAACTTGTTTTTCTACTACTGCCTTCATCCTGCACTAGTGCAGTCGGTGAAAACTTTGTCAAAGACTTCAGTGGTACCAGAGAAGTCCATCACTGAGCAAGGTGATGGTACTCTACTGTGTAAGTTTTGTCTTCTGGACTCAGAATTCAGCACTGGAGAAAACACCAGTTCTCGTTCCCAGAAATCTGTGGTTTTCCTCCTTTCATTTACATAGTTGCCTTTATCCACTATTTTTACCTACAGCCATCCACTCATCCAACAAACATGTTTTCCACTAGAAAATGCTAATGTGTAAATGTTTTTGATGTATACATCCTAAGTATGCTTTCATAAACAGAATTTTTGTCATCTTAGAAAATGTGCTTGAACAGTTTTAACTCTAAATCAAATAAGTATTTGGAACTTAATTGGTTTCTTCAAGTCATAGCTACGAGAGTTGTATTTCTTAGTAATCACGCAGAATGAGCAAATTGTAAGAGTAGAAGAGATCCAAGAATGAGTAACTCCTTTTTAAAAACACACAAATCCAGTACAAAAATGGACTTAAGCTGCTTTTTGGTTTATGTCTTTATAAGAATTCCAGTTAAACATTATAAGCATTAAAGGATGGTAGGACGCTTTATCCTGCCAATTCGTCTGTTTGCAATTAGTTTAGGGTACACTGAATATGTTATTTTAATACTTCACAAATTAAATGTGATGATGTACTGCATTTAGGATTTATTTTTTCTTGCCAGCATTCTAAAATATTTTCACTTCCTCTTTTTTTTTTTTTATTTTATTTTATTTTCGAAGTCAGTGTCCCTGTGAAAATAAAAGCACCTTCTAAGGCCATGTAAAAGTGTTAATAAATTGGTATTCTGTTATCTGTTTTTATCCTTAGCTAAGGCTCTGATTTTGAGAGTCATTCATTCTTAAGTATTTTACAGACCCCAAGTCTCAATGGTTCTTTTTTTTCCCCACATGTATTTTTTTAATATGTGGTGGTACTATTAAGTATATCATATTTTCACTCTAAAAGAGAGTTGTAGCATGTTCTTTTAGTGTCCTAAAACAACAGTTTTGGCACTGCCTAGCTTATGTTAATCTGTTTGGTATTTTCATAGGATATACACTTTGGTTTGGGGTTATGTGTTTATATATATTTAGTTTTAGCAGATGACTGCATATTTATTTATTTTGGCAATATCATTAATTGTACAGAAGACTTTTATCCCCATATCCCTTGGCTTTTCAGACAGACCTAGAACATCTGTTTGTCATTCTGTCTTGAACATTGCCAACACAAATTAATCTTGGAAGCTCAGTCCATATTTTAGCTTAAAACGTTCACAGACATTTTCAAGGTTCATGGGTTTTACAAGAACGATTAATACCAAACATGCACTAATCTGGATTTCCACCCAAGGTTTTTAAAAGTCTTTACAAATACAAACCTTGCATTTTCACAGTCTAACAGGTAGGTTAAGGAATTTCTGCTGTCTCTTATGGGGTGAGACACTGCTGCTGTTAACCTAACCCATAGTTTAGGATGAGGAATGCAGAAAAATAATTTAAAAAGATAGTGTGTGTGTGTGGATTGATCCATCAGTCCTTGGCCTATCATGTTTCTTTTTTTTGTTTGGCTTTTTTGCCAAAAAACCCAAACAAAACCCTGAACTTGTAGATTTTTTTTWATTTATTTTATTTTATTTTTTTTAAATTTTTTAAAAATGAATGCAGTGGTCAGAGCCTTGGTTTTTAATCTCCTGCAGAAGGCCTCATCTTCAGCAGCACAACGACCTGGTATCATGCTGGGAACTTTTTCTCAAATTGGATGAAAAAGTATCTTTATACGAAGTGCAAACACATGGTCCTGAATCAGCAAATTATTCTGTGTCAATGTCTTCTGTATACTCTCCCCATTTAAAGTGGCTTAGTTTGGAAACATCTCGCRTGTGTGTGTGTGTATATATACGTGTGTGTGTGTATATATATATATATAAAATAAATGCAAGCTTTTCAGGTTTTGTGAAAGTTTCTCTCTGTTGTGAAGAATTTCTACAAAATCCTGGGGTTACTGATATGAAGTTAACCAAATTTTAGTTAATTGTCATGTAACCAGCATGTRCTTAGCCTGACTTTGGTAACACTAGTGCACAGCAAAGGGGATGCCACTACTCAGCGCCCCAAGTGAGGTTGTTTTAGAACAACTGAAATACCTATGTAATAGGAGATTGTAAATTCAATCTGCTTTTAAGAAGAAAACAAGAATTATTTCTAAGTAAGAACACAGCTTAATTGAAATACGTAATTTTTCTAACTGACAGCCCTGAACAAACATACGTTCTTTAAACACAACCTGTTCATGCCAGTAGAAAATGCACTACATGTAATTTCCGAAATATAATTTACTTTCAAGTTAAATAAATAACCCCAAACAATATGGATCGTCTAGAGGTTAGATTTCAGATTTGAAATATGAGTGTTCCTTGACTGATGGGAATTTTGTTCCATGGTCTGGAGCTGACGGCTGTCAAGAAATCTTGTCTCCTCCAAAGCTGAATTTTGCCATGGTAATAGGTAGCTGCATTGTGGTGGGTTAAAGGTATTCTTCACCTTTTTGTCATTATTTTTGGCCTTCCTGTGTTGAAATGTTTTTATCATTTTTATTTTGCATTAGCAGAGGTGATTTCCACAAGCAGCACTTGTAAATGCAAAAGAGTTTGTTTTCTTCAGACAAATATTTTAGTAGTAGGACTAGTTTTTGTAGATGACAGAGCTGTGTTCCCTTAGCTGCGTTCACTGAGAAGTAGCAGATCTCTTTTTCAGACGGTGTATTCAGGTCTTGAAGAGTCCACCAAAAGGACATGTGGAGTCTTTTCACGTTGAGTTCTTACATTCAGCTTAAATTGTATGTGTGATTTGGGTTCTTTTAGCTGTCTTAATGATCTATGTGAAATTAATCAGAGGCTTCAATCCACTTACTAGCTGAGAATAACCCCGATTTACATGAACAGAGGAGCCAGCCTCTTGATTAAAATGAAACAAAACAAAAATCCCCAAACCCCAAAATAAACCTGCATCTCCTACTGTTTATACTGACAATTCAACTTTGCTTTTTCTGTTCAGACCTTAAAAAAATACCTACTTCAGTGAGTATTTCCTGCACAGCCTAAGCAACCAGAATGCAGAGTTCGGGTGTTTGCCTTGCAGTCTGCAAGGTGCTTGTTCTTGCAGCTGGCCTGCAGAGGAATACTTTCTCTGCACCTCTCATTTACAACTAAGGCATGTTGACGTTTTCATAAGAAATACTCAAATCAGCTTTAACTTAAGTACCTATTGCAGTCATGTAACAACAGTGGAGACTTAACACAAGCTACTTAAAGTTGTTGGCGTGCTGTAGCTTTTTTGAGTGAAGCGTGCACAGTAGAAGAACACTTGGCCCTCCCTCCATTTATAATGGCTAAGTCT
Organism: Phoebastria nigripes; assembly: GCA_035582835.1. Classification (NCBI taxonomy): domain Eukaryota; kingdom Metazoa; phylum Chordata; class Aves; order Procellariiformes; family Diomedeidae; genus Phoebastria; species Phoebastria nigripes. The sequence continues at coordinate 147,016 of JAYKAV010003423.1, forward strand.
CTGATTTGGATGTAAAGTTTGACTGGAAACCAGCATTCAAGCAGTAAAATAAGCTAAATGTAGGGTTTATGTAGATCATTCTGACACTGTACCAGCCATTCTAATATGCACGAGCCACTCGTGTGTGTGCCAGCAGAACTGTTGAAGGGACCAGGTGCCTGAGCTGGTGAGGGACCTCTTCTGAGTTTCATTGTGTTACTGCAGGGGTGGTGGTGGATATTCAGAAAAGGTGATGAATTAGAGTGTAACATTTTCATGAGACATAGGAGGAAGTACCAAATATGAGATGAAAAATTCAGAATAGGAGTAAGAAAGCCGAGAGAGGTTGTATATATGGATAAAAATATATACATGTATATGCACACACTTGAAAAAATATTTTTATTTTGCAATCTTAATGAAAGTGAAGTTTTTACAAAACAGTATGATTGTGATGGATCATTCCTTCTGACATGCTTTTTCAGTTCATTGATTTGGGGCATGGTTGACTTTAGAAATTACCAGAGGCTCATGTTTTTCAAACATGTACTGCTGGCATTTTTTTTTTATTCTGCAAAGGAGAGCATTGCTGTTGATTATTTAACTTCTACTGATATCTATAAGCCATATCAGCACTGACGTACATTAACAAAAACTCTAGCTCTCTCCCAGTGTTTGCCCATCATAATAAACCTTTGCTTTCTTCTTTTGCAAATAAGGAATAACATATTTCTCATTTTCTTGTACTGTGCTCTGCAAAGTCTCATTCCATGGTTGTTGAACTGAAACAAATAATCTGATTTCACTCATGACCCATTGCTGAAGCTACAGTATGATGATTAAAGGCCCACGTTTCTTGGCCAAGGAGAAAATGAGATTTAACTGAAGACTTACAATGATGTAAAAGTAGTATTTTCTGGAACATAAAAAACAATTTTAACTGGATAATTGTGCAAAATCCATGGCCAATCCATATCAATTTGTGATTCTCCATATGAGTTCAAACCTCTTTGCAGTGTCTATGCCTCTTTGAAGCTTCTTCAATACCAGTGGCAATTTTTGAAATGGAAATGTGTGCACTGATGTGTTGTGATGGGGACAAGTCAGTAGGAAGGTAGATGACAATCTCTCATTATGGCTTGGCAGCTCCTCCTTCTTTCAACATTCGCTATAGAATGTTGTTGTAAGAAAAAAATGAGAACCGGTAGCTAAGTGTGAGGAAGCRTGTTGTATGTTGAAATTCCCATGAAATTAAGAAATTGATTCTATTAATGAAAGTAATAGCTTCAGGTTTTTAAAAAGCACTTGGTTATTTCTCATGTTAATGCAACATGATTATTATATTGTGTAATAAACTGAGCTAGAAATGGAGAAGGCTTCATTTAAAAAAACATGGGATCTTTTATTAAAAATTTAAGATTGAACAAAATTAGTTCAAGAGTTATTTGAATTCTGAAAGCTACCCATGTTTTATCTCCATTTTTACATTTCCAACAGAATTTATTCAAAAATTTTTTTACAAGTATTATCTGTGCTCCCTCTCTAAAATAAGGAGTAGTTTCTGGGAGACACTAAATTATTCGGAATCTTCCTTAGTTGGAATAAGATCTTTCATGAAGGTATTGACTACAGTGAGAAATGTAGCAGTAGTAATAAAAGAACTAGTTTGTGAGAGAGGGCTGCCATTTGCAGGCATGGCTAAGCATGTGCATATCTTCAAGCATGTCATTTAGTGCTGCTGAAATTTTCAGGGTTATGGCCGGGGTTAGATGCCTTCCTGGTCAAACTGTTAATTCTTCAGCAGGAAAGCTTGTTCTGAAGGTGGTGATGACGTGGGGTTCTAAAGTACACTTCTGAATTAGGCCAATTTCTTTTTAAAGACCTTTCTGTTGGAAATGGACAAATTTGGAAATCATGAAGGGTGTATAGGTTTTGCTTACTTACTAATTGCTATGTAGAATGGGTGGGAAGTGGACTGAGGCAAATTAACCCTAGTGCTCTCAGCTGTTAAATTATAATTACCTTTTTTCTGAAAATATATAGGTGTCACTATAGTTATAGAGGCATTTCTTCTGACTTTTTTTGCTTCTCTACTAAATGGAAAAGGGAAACTTGAATGACTAATCTTTGAAACTGAAGAAACATCTATTACGCTTTTAGCCATCAGATGTCACCAGAGTACAGAGAGTAAGTATTAGGTGATGTGGAACTGATTTATAGCTTTCCTTCGCTGTTTATTTTGGAGTGGGAAGGCTCCAGTCCTGCAGAGGCTTTCTCAGATCAGTAGTCGCAGCATCTTGGCCAGCTCCACAATGGCAGTGACTCTCTTTGCTTTAGAGTATTGAGCAAGAAATGGGTTTGGGACCTCGTCCTGCTTCTGTAGGGGCATTGACACCAAATGAAGTGGGGGCGGAAGCAAGCAAGAGGTGAACAAATATCACCACACAGTTCAACCTTGGTATTTCTGTGCTCGTTACAGTGGAATACTTAGCAGAGGCCTTGAAAGTAACTTGTGTCTTCACTGCACACGTAGCTACAGGAGTGCTTATTAGCTTGCGTACCGTCATTTGCTTTCCACTGCTTGGGTGGTGTTCTGCTAGCCACGTAGCAGCGTGGACCTTTGCTCTGTTAGATGCCCAGGTTCTTACTGCTTTCTTGGGCAGCACCATGCACTGCCCGTGCTTTCCCGTAGGCACTCTGCCCACAGTGGTTGAGGCTGAGTTTGGGGACGTTTGCAGGAGTTTCAGTACAAACAGGTTAACTGAAGCACGGAAGAACCTTACAAAGATCTTTGAGAACAAGATGGAGGCTCCAATGAATCTTTCAGCTCTAGGACTTTATGGTTTGGAATGTGAAAAGTTTAGTGACTACATTTTTTTATAGTAAGATTTCTTTCAGTCACTCTGGCATTATAAATGGACTTTAGGGCAGTTTTAAGGTTTAACTTCAACTTTTAGCTATTATATGTGTAGTTCTGATTAAAGATCTTGCTTTCCATCACTAATGGTGCAAAGCACCTGTAATAAAAATAACAATTTGACTTTAACTGCCTTATAGAAGTCAATAGTAAATATTTAAAAAATATATATATATTCTGCATTTTCTAAATAATTTCTATGTAGCATTGCTGTCCCAGTGCTAATATGAAATACCTTCATTCTTACTGGTGAACGTCTCCAAAATTAAGCTTTAGAGTGGGACCCACAAAATCCACCTTTCGGTGACATGTAAAGGAGGGAGACAGAAGGGAAGACATCTCTTCTGTATTGACATCCAGGATCTGTTGGAGAGAGAAGTGAGAGATGTGACATAACAGATTTTATTTAAGCATTTGATAGGAAGAAAATTTGTAAAATGTTCTCAGATCAAGTTGCTTGAATGTGATCACCCTGATGTGAAATGAAAATTGCTGGAAGGAGTGTAAAATGAAAAATCATCATTCAGTAAGGGTATTTGGCACTGTGCTTTATAATAAAGTCCACTCTTTTCAGGTATTTCCAAGCCATATTTTGTTTTGTTCTTGGACAGAAATTGTTCTTGGCAGATAAAAACCTTTTGGGGCTGATGGGGAACAAAGTGAGACTTCTCTGAGCAAAAAACCAAGGCCTTTGTAATCTAGAAAAGGGGAAAGAGATTCTCAAAAAGGAAAGTTGTTGAAACACGGAGAAAATTAGGGAAAAAATACAAACAGTGGCAAGAAAACCAAAGTGCCTGCGAGGCTGGAGATAATGAAATGACAGGAAAAAAACTGATGAACTATAGGAGATTTGAAGAAAAAGTGTGTGTTAATGGTAATTTTAAAAGACTGTCCATCCAGCTAGACTTAGAGAGAACTGGTTGGGCAGCTATTTGTAAATTTATTACAGATGTTTGTAGATCTGCTAAAAGTGATCTTTCTTCAGGTTTCCCCAACGCCTTGCAATTGCGTAGAATAGTTTAGGAGAGTAAATAGTGGTACTGTCAGGAACAGTCTGCATTTCTAAGAGGTGAAGGTTAGACTCAGTATCAGAAACGCTTTTGTCTGAGGGAAACTTATATGCATTTAAAGTTCCCAGAGGAACAAGTACAGCAGAAAGCCATCCTGCTCTGGAAGGCTGGCTGGAGGCGGGAAGCAGAGTTACTGATGTCAAGAACATTTTCACGTTCTTCTAATGCAGAAGTCTTCAACGGGATTTTATGAGCGTCCAGTTCATGACAAGAACACTTCGGATATCTTGCAAGACCTCACAATATCAGATTACACCTGAGCAAAGGGGAAGCAAGCTGTTTCTCTGGGCTCTGTGCCAGTATATGTGTGAAGCTGTTTCTCTGTGTCATCAGCCCTCTCTGCTACCTGACAGAAGTACATTTTTTTCCTGCATTTCACTCCTGTTTTCTAGCTTTGTGGGTTCTTCAGCTTATAAGTAAGCAGAACTGACTATCCTGTTCCAGTCACCTGCATTTGTATCTTAACTTGGGTGTGAGCTGAACATCAGGGTTAAGCAGGTGAAAATGAGGGGTTAACTTGATGTACATCCTTACCCAATTCTAAATCTACAAGACAAAATGCACCACAATTTATTTTGAGCCCAGCTCTATTGCTAAGTCTGTCCAAGTTTGTTGCCTGAAATATTTTATTTTTTGTTCAGCACTTTCCAAATGTGTTCCATAGGGAATGAAAGGACTTTCGGGTGTAACTGTTCATATTTGGAAGCAGAAAACCAAGTAAATAAGCATTGCAGGACCTCTAAAAAATGGGTATCCTAAAAATATAAATACAGTCAAGAAGGGAAAGGAGCTAAGAAAGAAAAAACTGATGAAGATCCTCCTCTCTGAGAGGGTCAGAGGGGATTATATTTCACTGAAAATCATAGATCCATGTGATCCAGGAGGTAATACTAGCAGGATGTAAATATTTACAGCAGTATGATATTTTAGAGTAACAACTTTCTTTTTGTGGAATGTTGACTTACGGGTCGAAGAAAAAAATGCTTGGACATACAGCAGATAAATGAACAATGCATTTATCATTTTTATAGGGAAAAATGAAAGATGGGATGTTTTGTTATACTTGGCTTCATTGGATTGTAACCACATGTTCCAGAAATGAGCGTTTAAAAATATTGCATGTAGCTTTTTACATGTTTCTAAGTTATAGATATGACCTTTTCATATTGTGAAATATAATCTTAGTCTTCCTCAGTGTTTGGCTTTCTTCTTTGATTAAAATCCCAAGGTGGGGTGAACGTGCTGTGTGACTGAAATTAATCTGTTTAAGCCTGAAATTGCTGGAGGCATGTTGGCATGCCGACTGCAGGCAAACACTGGAGATGGCCTTGATTTGAGGGAAATTGTGTCAAAGTAGCTTTGCAGGGCACATAAGTGTGGGAGACAATTTGTAGTAGTTACCTTGTGCTCTCAGAGCCAAATTTTGCTGTGTTTCTGCTTCAGTGCTCTCAGTGGGGGATAGCTGTGAGTTTCGCCGGGAGGATAACTACAGTATTTTCACACAGCTATTGATTTCTGATGTGATGGCATTTGTTTTATTCATTGTGCATGTTGATAAAGTGTGCATGTGTGTATACGTGTGTGTGTGTGTATATATACACACTGTGTGTGTACATATATACACATACATAAATGTAAAAGATATTTTATTCTAAAGCTAATCTGTCTTCTAGAACAAAAAGGGACTGTTTTGGGAGATGCTGAGTGCTTCTCCTGAACAACATTTTCAGTTAAAGGGCCTTGTACTACTGAAATTACTTCTGAAGTCTCGTCTTGGTTTTCAGTAGAGAGATTTTCTTGTATTTCCTTGCATAGGTTAGGATCAGAGGTAAATATTGAACGAAGAAGTAGAAGTCAAAGGTGAGATTAAATCTCTTGCCTGTTTGAGGGCCATATTGTTAGGTATTTCTTCTTATAAGTTCCTTCACTAATTTTATTGGAAAGCACTGCATCTGAAGCTTTTTATCAGTTACCAGCTTAATGGAGAGGTGTATAATTCTATTCTTGGTTGTATCAGAATAAATACTGCACTTCTAGTGGCTCTATTTTCAGAAAATTAATTCAGAATTTTTTTTTTTCCAGTTTAACTGAAGGAGAATCATTTCTTTGTAGCTCTAGATAACTTTTCAGTTTCAGTGAAGAATCTTGCCCCATTCTGTGAGTGTTGGATATTTTTAAAAATACGATCTTTTTCAAAATAGTGCAAAGAAGTTTTGAAAAGTAAACATTTTCTTATCAGAGTTTAGCACTGCTATCGCTGCATGAACACAAAGACTAGATTCTACATAGGAGTAAATAAAAACCTCCCCTTTGGATGTCTTTTTATTGTTTTTCCAGCCTTGATTCTGACTCCTGCAACCCCCAAAAGAAGAAAAAGCTAAAAATCCAACATAAATTGTCAGAAAATATGATACTGGAATGAAGAAATGACTGTAGAAATGTTTTTCACAATTTTCAGACCAGGTATTCTTCAGAAGAAAAATCAAGATGCAGAAAAAAATTATGGGAGATAATACCTAACACACAAAACCAGTCAAAAAATACCATCCAGAACCTCCTGTCAGCTGAAGTCGTATGACCCAGCATGTTCATTACCTATTCAGTGTGTATTTTAAAACCAAATAAAGATAATGCATATGTAAAAACCAATATTTGTAAAATCTGAACAGAACTGACGCCCATTCTAAGCAGAAGGATCCTCTCTCTGCCCTCATCTATTTGAATTCTGTTTTTTCCTTATAGAATGTATCCAGAAACGTTTCAGGGTGTTAAATATATGGCTGGGTGTAACAAGAATTACAGAAAACAGCAGCGAATGTGGGCATTCAGGGTAGCACGTGAGACTTTAGAAGCCAAGACCTAAGTTATGGGAAGTCATCCTGAATAACCTGTATTTTTGTTTGTGTTAGTAGGTGGTGTGCTTGGGAGTGCAAATGCCTTAACTAAACTTTCGTCGCAGGCCAGGTGCTTTGGTTATTCATGTTTTTTCCTTTTTTTTTTTTTTTTTTTTTTTTTTTTTNTTTTTTTTTTTTTTTTTTTTTTTTTTTTTTTTTTACCTGGACAATGCAATACCACTTCTGTAGTATGTTCAGGTGTAAAGTAGATGATCATTATATTTGGAAATAAAGTAGGTGTGTTTTTCTTATATTAAAAGGTCTTAGTTCTCACTTGAATAAGTGACTGTGATCATTGATGGTTAGTTGTAGTTACTATCTTTTAACTCTAAATATTTGTCATTCTTGCTACCTCTCAGAAAGCTACTTCTCCCCAGTGCTGGTCTTAGGTTAAAAGAGATTAATTCATTTACTTACTCAACACAATGAAGTGTGCAAGTGGAGAATATGGGAGACTTTTGCATGACTTTTAGGGACATAGATGTCAAAGGCTTCTTAACTGTTGTACTCTTATTTTCGCAGACCCAATGTGTTATGTGGGACCCAAGAGCAGCGTATGGAATAACCTTAGGGCAGAAAAACCCAGTAGCCTGATTTCAGGGGCCATGGGGCGCATGGAGGATGGCTTCTCCTGCTGATCTGCAGTTGCAGAACGGGTCCAAGGCCCTGGCAGGGGTGAAGGGGTGAGGCCCTGAGCCTGCCAAGCTGCCCCAAGTCAGCACCCAGGGCACCAGAGGGGGCTGGGAACCCCTGCTGTGGGTATGGCTCGCTGGCTGCAGAGGGTTGTTGCTTGCCAAGGGCTTGGATTTGGGATGTTGCAGAGCCATACACCCTGGGGTTGTTGCCGCCTGGCCCCGGGAGCCATGCTGTGGCTTTTGATATGCTGGAGATGCCCCCCCCCGCCCCCCGCAGTGCTTCATGCCCACGTGGGTCAGCAGCAGGGTGACAGCTGGGGACCAACTGTGCCGCTACGCTGCATTATGCTTCTGCTGGGAGAGAGGTGAGGAAAGAAAGTTGTAATTGCATTTAACATAACCCCTTTGCTCTCAGATATACCAAATTTAAAATGGCTGTTTGTTATTCGCATCTTTATTTTTATTAGTAGAAGGCAGAAGCATATTAGTAAAACGATGAATGACGTGTTTGCTTATTGTGGGTATTGATTGCTTTCACTTTGTGACAGGTCTGAAATGCACACACTTGAGAAAATCCAAGTAGACTTTATGCACTTGACATGTTCAACTGAATCGCAAAGGTCTAAGAATTTGTTCAGGAAATTAGTTCAACATGACATGTGTCTGAAAGAGCCGCTCTTTTGTTACATGTATTATAGAGCTGGATTATTAACTGAAAAACAATATCGACAACAAAAATGCAGTAGGGGATTTGTGCAAGATTGCCCTTTTGTCCTGCAAGCTGTGGCAGAAGCAGAAGTGTGAATAAACTGCATAGGAAGGAGTGTTGAACTCAGTCTGGTAATCAAATGTTCTGTTATAGCTGACACTTATCTTGTGAGTAGGGCTGAAAGTCAAGTGCCTGCAATCAGCAGAGAAGTGTAGATGCATTTTCATTATAAATTAAGTAGTCTAATTGTATTTGGTTGTGTTTTGTTGTGGTTTTTAAAATTATATTAGGCCCTTTCCTGGCAAACAGAAGTATTTTGTGATGTTTTTTAAAAGGGCACATGTTTTGTATGTTGTGAGAGTGCAGCTGTGGCTCTGATAGGACCTGACAGTCCAGGCACACCCTCGTCAACCTCTTCACTTTGTAATTCAGACTTGGCACGTTCTTCTTAGGATTTTAGCCATGCGTTTTCAGGCTGTCTCCTGTGCTGCCACTCATACTTGGGAGCAGCTTCCCATAGACCTGGCTGCCTCACCGCTTGTTGTCAGCCCCTCCTTACAGTGCTCTGGTCTTCTTGTACCTTTAACAAAAAGGAATTTAAAAAAAGCCAGAAGAAAAAAAGTTATTTTGCTGGGGAGGGTGTGTGCGCCACTTCCAGTTGAACTGTCTTACTATTTTTTTCCCTATCTCATAGGTTTTCTTTTGTCTCCTGTCCATATCAATCCCTTGGGACTTCCCCCACCCACCTATATATTTGGGTTTATTTTTTTGCCTTCTCAGTACGCATTGGGAGAGCTTATTCTATGAATGGTGTTTGTAGACAATAATGATTAAAAGAATTAGTAATATCCAGATTCCTCAGGGTAAAAATTCTTCACCTGACTGTAACACCACRCTAGAGGACAACTGACAACCCCTGCTTACTTTTTTCTTGTGGATTTTTTTTAGTACGGGCTAAGATCTTCCCTTGTGCTTGCTGTTTCGTAAGGGGTTGTGGTCATTTGGAAAATCTTGCTGAAGCTGTATTGGAAAATTAATAATTTATTTTCAATTGCTGCATCCTTCTTTCATTTTCTATTGCAGCAGAAACTTTTTCAGAGATTAAAGTATTACTGAATGCATTAGATCAAATTCTGTGCATTTTCTCATCCATGAAATTAGTCACATTAGGTGAGATGGAGTAGATATCTTGTGAGTAACGTGATACTATCTCCAGATGATGTTTACAGGTAATGAGAAATGCATGGGAGTATTTGACGGTGACTTTAAAATTGTTTCAATAAAGCCTATAACATTAATAAAATATTGAGAAGGACAGGAATAAACTAGGCATATTGTCTCACTTTTTAAAATGTTCTAAAATACATGAATCCTGTATATATGAATACATGAATCTTATTCTTGAATCCTTTATATTCAGATTAAGTGTTTTGGATCATGCTCTTCTACATTTAAAATGTCATGTAGCAAGATTCATAGATGCTATAAATCTAAAGGAATTTTTTTAGTCCAAGAGGGAGGAAAGGATTGGAAGAAAAAGCAACGATTTCATCAGTAGCTTTACTATTCAGCTCTGTAACAGGCTTTCTACATCTGCTTGTCATTCAAAGAAACCCCAGAAGATGAATGGATAGTTCATTCATTATACAGTGCCAGCAGGGAGTCACCTTATTCAAATAATCTGACTGGTAGTGTCAGTTTGGCAAAAATCCAAGTTTTGAGTGATGGTCCTTAGATTTTTGTGTGTGTATGTGTCTGTTACTGCAGCATTGTTAACCCTTAGGGACAAAGGATACAAAGGAAATAATCCTGTAAAGTATTGAAACGTCGGTGGGTGCTGAAGGACTTTGRTGCTTTGTGTCGACAGGTCCACTAATTGTTTTACAAAAGAGAGAATGAATAAGTGTTGATGACTTAACACCAATGATTCCAGTAAATCCTGGCATCTCTTGGAAAAATACCAAGAGGTATACCAAGGCTAGGTATGCTTGCAGTATATTAAGGTTGTTGGATCTAGCCTTCTGATGGAAGAACGTGAAATCTGTAGGAGAGACTTCTCTGATAGTGATGGGCATTCATTCATTTAAATTCTGGCTCCAGAAAGTTATAATTATTCTGCTTTGGGAATCTGTTTTACTTGTTGCTGCTGAGACTTTTTGGTACTTTAATGTGTATGGGAGTAAAGTTACAAATGCTCTGTTGTCAAAGTCCTAAGCCATTACTGTGTTTTGATGAATAGCATTTAGAACAAATAAAAGTCTGCCTTCAAAACGGTTTTGCTCAGTCATTCCGCAGTAGGGTGAGCACTTAGTCATTCAGATAATACTATATAACGATGAAGAGAAGTTTGATAGAGACTGCTAGCATGGATGTAGAGTATTGAATGGAAAGGAGGTATCTAGAAAAAGAGAGTCCGAAAGCTCCTTCGTGACCTCTCTGTGGTTCTGTACAGCCATGTAAAACAGACCTGTAAAGAGCAACAGGGACACACTGCAGAGTGATGGTCTCGAGGGCTGTGGTCGTGCGTGTGGGGAGCTGAACAGGAAACCAAAGGTCTAGGTGCTTGGCTTTCTTTTTTTGGGTAGATTTTTAGTGGTAATATTGCCTGTGATGTTGTGAATGGTTCACTGGCAGACTCAAAAGGTAATAAAGCGATAGCTGAACAAGTTAAAGTTCTTGTAGTGTCTTCTTTCAGTAATTTGAAAGGTCTAGCTTCAGAAGAGTTTTCATCTATCCTGTTAATTGTGAAATGTCTAGAAAGAAGGTGTGGATTTCTTATAAATGATTCTTTCATGTCCTTGATACAATGTGCTGCTTAGTATTAAAAGACGTGTCAAAACTTGTCTCGGTGGGGAATAATTTGTATGCGTAGTTTATAAGCATGTATTTATACCTGGACTGCTTCTGATATCCAAATCAATGAGCAGGTCCAAACAGCATTTCTGTTTCTTTTTTGTTGTCTACAGTAATTATTCCACTGAAAAGTATTTCTTCCCAAAATTACTCTGACATGAGCTTCTAATCTAGAATGAGAAATATGTGCTCCTCTATCATAGGCTGGCTAAAGTTGTGTCATTGCTCAACCTTGAAAATGAAGCAGCTCACCCCGGCTGGCAAAATGAAGCTTTCACACTTGTTTCTAACTCTGAATCGTCCTCAGGCATTGTACCTTAAAATAAAAAAAACTATTGTGCATGTACAAGATTTTAGATTCTGTTTATAGGAATCCAACAATTGCTAGTTTTTTCAGTCTCCAGGGCTGGCTTTGCAGGTAGGAAGGTAAAAAAGGCACTAGCAAACCATGTGCTTACATCTGAAATACTTCTAATTTATTTTTCTCCTGGTAGTTAGTAGGAATGCCTACAAAATATTGTGCAACAAAATAGTGATTTTTATGCAGCAGAAATGAAAAGATTGTCACTTGATTGTAATGATCTGTACATAATGCTCCTCTTAATCTTTGACCAATGCAGCTATCTAAACTCCCCAAATGCTTATAAGACTCCTAAGATAGTGCATAAGCTGTTATTTTTAATAATTCAAACATAGCAATACTTTGATATATTAGCAAAATACCTTTTCCACTTGTGGGACTTGAGGGAAAGGAGAGGTTGGTTTGTGCTAGAGGATGCTCCATGGTATTTCTGGTGTTCTGCCTCTACTCTGGATAGTTTTGGTGTCACAGCTGAAATCAGTGGGCTAAATTCATCATCCAGAAGTTCTGGATTGAGGTTTATGGGCACATTGGTGCTGTCTTTTTTGGATGTGGCCTTTGGAGAGTGTTCTACCATTTTGAAGTCACTCACAGGAATTAAAATTTGGGGACAACTGAGCTGTGTAAGAAAAAGAAGAAAGGTCATGTCATAAAGGAGTTGAGCTGGGAGTCTGAATATATGGTATGCAGCCTCTAGATTACTGACGACAGCAGAGGAGTTTTCTTTTGGTGTCAGCAGAGACAGAGAATTACACCTTGTTTTAGTTGCATCAGTTGGGCGTGCGAGTGAAAAGAGCACACCTAGTAGCGATATGCAGACACCGGGAATCTTGCAGAGGAAGGTCCTTCATCTGATCATTTGAACTTGCCCTTTCAGTTTGAAATGGGCTGTTAGACGCTTAGTTATCTCCCAATTAAATTGGAAGGCTGAATTAATCTGTATAATAAGATTCTAGGCAGCTAAATGTAAAGCATTATAGCAACGCAAAGATTGCATTACTAAAATTGCCTTTTGAGGGGGAGAGTGGCGTGACGGACACATATGTCCTTCCTTGCCTTGCTGGAGGATGGAGAAGGGGGTGCTGAGGAGTAGCTCATGGTGACAATTTCTTGGGTGTAACTGAGCTGCGTTCAGCCACGTGCAGCTCACAAGGTAGCAGTGGTGCCCAGTCAGGTGCTGTGCTTGGTTAAGGTCAGAGGGATGGCCAGGAGTAAGTCTGAGGGGAAGTAATAAGGATTATGCAGTCCGTACAGTCCAGTTAACTGTATCTATAATGTAACTCTCCTGCCTTCAGTTTTAACAACAACAAAAAAAGTATATACTGTTTTCCCAGCCTAATGAATGCCCATAAAGCATGTAAATAACTTTGCATGTTAAGAGATCAAAGTGAAAACCACCCAGTTACCAAAATAATGCAACGTGTTCAGTATTTTCTACAGGAAAATAAGAGGGGAGGGAAGCATCAAAATCTGTGTCTTGTTTCTACTCATCTGAAGTAAGCCTCTTTACTTGAACTCGTGTATTTGAGGTGTAGGATTTGCTCTGTGCAAGCTTTCACATTTAATATTTCCTTACTGTCTAAAAACGTACAGAACTTCAGAGATGTTTTCTTAACTCATATAACTGTAAACTAAGACAGCATCAGGAAATGGTATTAGAGTCAGGAGGTGCTTTTAACCTTAGATTGTGACATATAGCTCTGGTAGTTATCCTTCTGGATTTCACTAGACTTTTTTTGTTTTTCCCCCTAAATGAATTTTTATTTTGGTCTCACTGTCCACCATCAGAAGTATTTTCTTAAGACAGAAATTTCTGCTGACATGTCAACCTCGGACTCTGTTACAAAGTTATAATTTGATGTCACAACTGCAGGTTCACAGCAAGGTCTTGCTGAAGGCAGATAATGATGCTTGCTTAAGACAAGACTCAAGACAGATAATAAATAGATTAACCAGCTGTATTGCACAGCTCTAACTATTATGTTATCTACAAAATCAGACTCCTCAGGGTTGTAGCTATATGGCAAAAAAGAAAGCACATTTGATATCTTTACTGTTGATCCAAAGTGGCCCCAGATGCTGAGTCACATGAGTAAAGGATTGTGAATATAGCTTTGAACGTAACCATGCACCATTTCTTCTTGTGTAACACTGCATTTTAGACTACTCTTATTTTTCAGATATTTTTCTTGCCTTGGAATATTTGAAAATTGCTAGTTATGTAAGAGGGATAAATACAAAGCTCTATTTGTATTTATAACTGATTTTCTTTTTTTTCTAAACAGGAATGAACATCTGCACAGATGCTCTCAGTGCAAGGTTGCTAAATACTGTGGTAAATCTTGTCAGGTAAGATGAAAAATAACAGCTATAAAGGGTTGAAGAAAACAGGCATTTGAATACTTTATTTACAGGGTATCCATGCATTTTGCGCATTGTCATACCTCCACACTGCAATTTCTTACTTGTAGTTATGGACAGAGTGTGTAAACATACTGCCTTGTTTTATTTGAATATTTTTATAGTTACAAATGTAAGATTATCATCACTGCAATAGAAAAAACTAAGGTGAAACATGGTGTTTGGCTCTGCTTGGTTAGAGGCGGAGGAATAATTCTTCTGCTGGCTGTAGACTGAGGGCTCTAAGTCAATTTTGCAGTAAAACAATTTGTATTTCAAGAGTAATTTTTATCATGGCAAAGCATATATTCTAGTTTTTTAAGAGGAAATAAGGGTCAAGAATGTGCAGAGAAGAGAAGGCCTTGGGCAAAACTGCATCTCTGAGGAGGGTATCAAGAAGATGGAGCCAGGCTCTTCACAGTGGTGCATGACAGGAGGACAAGGGACAACAGGCTTAAGTTGAAAGAAGAGAGGTTCACATAGGATATAAGGAAAAGCTGTTTCACCCTGAGGACAGCCAAGAGGTGGAACAGGCTAGCCAGGATGTTTGTGTCATCTGCATGTTTGGAGGGTTTCAAGACCCCACTGGATAAAGCTCTGAGGCCCCAGAGCTGACCCTGCTCTGCAACTACAGATCTCCGTAGATCCCTTGCAACCTGAATTATCCTGTGATTCTGTCCTATGAAACAGTTCTTAAAGGTGTTCAAACCTAAAACCTTAGCTTTTGTATTTGACTTGTATTGTCACTTAAGCATGTGCGCAGAAGTTGGCAGGACGTGGTAGCGAGTGGACACACAAGGGTAAATGACTGTGTAAGGTCTAACACAGCAGAGAACCAGGCACCTGAGATTCAAACCATGAGGGTCACCTTACAGAACTCTTGAATTTTTACATGATTCCTCTTCGCTTTGCATTGTGATTTCTGTTTGTTTTTCTAAATAGAGGAAAATGAAGAAGAGCAACTAATGGTCAAAACGGACTAGTAGTGATACTCTATTAAATGTATAGGAATTTAACTTTTAAAGTTAAGTCCTTGATATTCAATCATGTGCTTCTATAAACAATTCTGCCTTAGTATAATCTGCAGTGTCCTCAACACGCCAGAAACCCCACCTTTTTGGGATTAAAACATATGGAGGGGGAAAGGAGGAAGACATGTCATTTTGATTCATTGTATGGCAAATGTGTGCAACGTACATTAGGTGCTTACTGTAGCATCAATAATAATGCCACAGGTAGATTTATTGTGGGAGATCATAAGGAAAATATGACTGTGAAGAATATAAAAGACCAGAGAATTTGCAAGGTAAGTGTAAAACAAATATCTGCCAGGAGAGTAATTGGTAAAGCTTCTATTGGCGAGTCTCTAGTGTGAAATGAGACTGTGCTGGCAAATCTGCAAGGTGTAATACAATACCCCTGTTCCAGCTTAGGTGTAGTAGCAATGAAGGTAGGAGACGGGGCTTCCTCGGGGAAAACAACTACGTGAATGTGCTTCAAGGATTCACACTGGGTAGCCTGAAGCCATCTTGGGTATCTTTGCTTTGTGTTTCCAGCTCTAGGGTTCGTGTGCTTGAAGCCATCCACAGTTGTCAGTACTGATTTCAGTGAGACAGGCTACTGCTGCTAAAAGTAATCTGCACTTAAAATGCTGTGTATTTACTGTTACATAATATCTTGAACTGTTAATATCAATAAATTGGTATTGCATTAATATTATAAAATATCCTGTGATATTAGGTAGCAATTGAGAATAACTGAAAAAATGTTGTTTTCTAGTCAAAACAGTGAATTTATTGGGATTGACAACTCAGGGCAGATGATCCAGATAAAACCGAGACCAGCCAGATCTGTTTGCTTTTGAGGACTGTCCTCTAATTCATTTTTTTTTTTTATAAGCTAGCTAAACTACTGTGCAGCTCTGGTTTTATAGCAGCTGTTAACAAAGCTCTCCTTGGCCAAGCCAAAGGTTTTGTGCTCTACTTAGCTTCTGTAGCTTTAGTGCAATTCATTAATATGTGCACTTCTAATTGAACTAACTGCTGAACAAAATAAACAGCAGGGTATTGAATGAAATTGCAGTTTGCACATTTTAAAAAGGGAATATTGGCAGAACAGGACTATCTTAGTTTTATAAATACAGATAACTTAGAAATGCAAATTGTGCGGTTGGATTTACAATTTACACTTAGTTGCAGAATGATTTGATTATTTTTTGATGTGTGTTAAATGAATCCTACAACTCAAAACACTTAGGAGTAAAAACTGTCAGTTTTCTGGAATTTTTTGGTTAAGACATTAAATGAAATCAGAATTAATGTAAAAATCTGACTTAAAAAAAAAAAAAAAGATTAATCTGGGCAGCTGAACTAGGTTTAGCAATAAAGGTGGACCTTGTGATGGAAACTTCAAAGTAAATGCAGCAGGGGATTTCTATGTTAGGATGTACCAAAATGAGCCATTTTTAAAGCTGCAAATATCTTGTAAAAATCTTCATTTGATTTAAAATGTCAGGCAGTTAAGAAAAACTGTCTTTGGGCTAAACTATAGGAGAAGAAATAGTCTTTTGAAAGATGTTTCCCTTTTTGGAACTTACTGTGAGAATTGTTATCCTTTAAGGAGATATGTGGGCAGAGCCAGGAGTCCTGAACAAAACTATATGGGAATTAGAATTTCCAGTTTGTAGAAATCTCCATAATGTCAATATTGAAAATTTTAAGTGAGTTGTGCCAAATTTCAAAATTTCCCATTATTTTTTTTTCAGGCGAGTTGAAGCAGTTTGCTTTCACTTTTAACGCTTTAATTTACTTCAAAAATATTAGAAATGTGGGACTGGAAGTTATCACAAGAGATCCTTTGGGATGACCTTTTTCAACTGAATTCTGATTTCAGGATCAAGTATATGTAGACCTTTTGCTTTTAAATGTGGGGTTTTTTTTCAGTTGGACCTCATTGACTTTTGCCCCTCCTCGACACGTCTCTGTTGTAGCCCCTTTCCCACTTGTTGATGCCTAGGTTCCTGGAGCTGCCTTCTAGCAGTGTAACGTTGGCTGGGTGTCCCTCCAAACATAGTTAACGTGTCTGCTGCTCCTCGTAGTCACTGCTGTGATCTCCCCTCGCAATGCTTATTGATTTGGTGCATCCCATAGATTGGAGACCAGTGATATAGATGATAATCCCTGACAAATGGGAGAGTCATTTCAGGCAGAATTTGGGATGTGCCATTATCAAACATTATTGAAATGGCTTAATTTAACCAAAA
>JAYKAV010003423.1:164175-193183 GCA_035582835.1 Phoebastria nigripes
TTTTTTTTTTTTTTTTAATGAGCTCTAGTCTTTAACTGCTTTTCTTTAGCACTTCAGCCTGCAGGATGCATTCAGTTTTTTGATTCTGCATAGGAGACAAGGGAAACCTTAATTTCATAAACATTGGTTTAGGATCTTCCATAGGGTTAGGGACTGCTGGGAGACAGGGATAGCACACGTCTGTACAAGAATGGACCACATTGGCAAAACAGCTCAGCTGAAAATATGCAAGACCTTGCAGGCAGACGCGAGGGGTCTTTGCCCACGCCCTGAGCCAGCAGGAGGTGATCCTGGGCCTGGGTTGTCCAGTGAAACCCAGTGATGCATTGGTGTTTGTCTGGTGCTGGTTTGGGGGGGCAGACTCTTAATCTGCCACCAGTAAACAGCTATATGATGTACTCTCTCCTAAGCCGTGTGGGTGCTGACCCTTTTCACATGGGTAAAGCCTGAGGAATTGCACTTGGGATACACTGAGCTTGAATGAGAGACAATGATTTAGGGGGAGATAAAAGGAGGGATATTCTTTCTGAGTTACTAAGCATAGTGAAGCCTGGAGGAGGAGGGTGGGGTACTGCCCTGTGCTGTTTACTCATCCTTCTTTGCCTCCTTCTGATAGCGTTCATTTCTAACAGGGGAAAAAAAAAAATCTGTTGCAGAATTGGCAGACCTTCCCTGGTGGGGATGGAGAAGGGTCGTACCAGGTGGCTGTACCTCTGCACTGTAGTATTTATACTCATGCTGGACATGGGATATAAAAACCTTGACTGAAAGCCAGGATACGCAGAGTTAAGAAAACCTCCCACGGAGAACTGTGGGACTAATATAAGCCCACCAATAAGTATTGTTAGAGACCAACTTTAAAAGTAGGTCTCTCCAGGCTCACAAATCTTCATGGTTTCATATTGTTCTGTAATTTGTATCCTTGTTGTATTGGTGGTGAGAAGAAATATTGTTGAATTTCATTATACTTAATGAATTTGGAGCTTTTCCCCCTCTCCCTGGCCAGTTGGGAGGAAGCGAATGACAGTTCCTGTTCCAGTGCTCCTTCGGCAGAGGAGTCAGACTAATTCCTTTTTGGCATCGGTTTTGGCCGAAGCGCTGTTTTGCAGAAGGCATGTGTTTGAACTGTTCTTCTCACGTGGGAACGCATCTCAAAGAAACGTGGCATATGATGCTATGTGGTACTGCATATTTCATCTCATTAGGGCTTTATTGGTTGGGTAAGCTATTAATCATTTTGATGTCACCTCCAGCATGTTTAGTGCAACATTTATGTAGGGAAAAAAATTGACAGATAAAGGCTTACTCCAAAGAACAATTTTAGTTTAAGTGGGGTAAAAATGCCAATATAATTATATTACACAGAATGATGTCTGGACATTTACAAGCATGACCTTGTTTCTTCTAGACAAGAATAATTCTATTCAGCACTAGATACTTAACTTTTATTTGTCAGACAGCATGTGACACTAACTGTATTTGGATTAATGCCTTCTTGGTGTCATTTTTTCCCTTTGTAGAGTTACGGATAAAGGAAATGAAATCACAAATCTCCCATGTATCTGAAAGAAGTAAAAAGTCCAACTTATTTATTATGTGTAAGCCAAAGGGGAAAAAAAACCTGAATGAAATAGAATAAATGCTACTAGTGCTGAAACCTAGTTACCTGAAACAATTCCCCTGCTTAAATGCAGCTTAAGAAAAAATTGTGTGATAGCCTTTGTAATCTTTATAACTAGCATGTCAGCGTCTACAGGTGTGATGTGCACTTGCACATATCACTGCCATTCTCTTTTTTTTTTATTGCTGAACATGTAATTTCTTTATATTAGACATTTTATCATTTTCTGTGTGGCAGTTACCTGACAGAAGCTGTTTTTCTGAGTTCATTTTTTTTTCCTTACTGCATATCTATGAGAAAATGTCACCTTCAGAAGCCCTTGGTTATTCTGAGTTCTTGTCATTGTAGCAATTTTTTGTTGTGCCCTGTTTTTTCGATTTGCTTTTTAAAAGTATTTGCAACAGCTGGGTGGCTTCAAACATATACTGTGAATATAAAAATAAAATGTGTAAATATGTACTATGTTAATGAGATGGGCTTGGAGTTTTTGTAAATTGTAAACAGAATTTTCAGCTTGTAAAGACAGAAGGCAAAAAAAAAAAAAAGGTGATCAGAAATTGACTGTCTCTTCCAACATGTTTCTTTAGCTGAAGACTCATTCTTGTTGCTCTTCCACACTGATCTGGGGGGGACAAGGAAGGGGGGTGGGGGGTGGGGGGGAAAGACATATTTCAATATATAGCAGCTTTCCCTCACTTTGTCATCCTGTCTCTTCTCTGCTATGGAAGTGTTAGTATTTGTTTAATACTCTAATAAAAGTGGCCCGTGAAACAAAAATTGCAGGTTGAGGTAGTAYATGCAACTAAAATATTTTTGGTTCAGTCTCCGATTTTGGTAAATTTTGGTTACAGCGACCATTCCTGGTCTGAACTGTGAAAATATCATCACCAGTCCTCCCAGCCATGGGTATTAATGCCTCATCAGCTCAGGGATCTTTGGGGACAGTTTTTGCAGTGTGGAAAACTTGACCATTGCTTTAGAGCAGCTGCATTTTGGTGAAGTGGATAGACTCTGAAGGCCTCTGTGGTCTTGATTGCTGAGTGAACACTTGCCTAGAGTGTTGTGTATGTTGGCCGAATTAAGATAGTAGAGGAAATTTTAGCATCCCTTCTAGTTCTCTCCAATCTTGTGAAGTATGCAGCTCCAGCTCTTCTTGCCAGAAAGAAATGAGAATCAGAGCCCATTTATTTATCTGATAAAAATTTCAGCTAGCTGGAATGGTGATATCAATTTGAACTAAGCTGATGATGCTATTTATAACATGTTGCATAAAGGTAAAGAAAATGATTTGTATAGCAGGAACATGGGACAAAAAATGAAGGTATTTCTTCTAGGTTTCTGTGCAGTTTTCATTCTATCTTTACATGTTCCTTTTGTGCATTAAAGGCATCAGAGACAATGTTTGAAAAAGCACGGTACAAACTATGTTGTCAGACAGTAGCATGAAGCAGATTGAAGTAAGGTTTGTATTGGCAAGGGACTGGACTGGGAACTTGACCATACAGTTTTTTGTTTGTGTTTCTCTTAGGTTTTCTTAACGGTAAAGTTAAATTCTGGGGTAGCATAATGGTGATACCGTTGTGTCCTGAACCTGCACTGCTGTAGCTCCAGTGTCCATAGTATCAGTTACACAATTAATTACATTAGAGGAGGGAATGGTGTGATGGGGTTGCCTTGAGTGGATAACCCAGCCTGTCCCTTTCCACAACACTTATGTTATAGCTGCAGTCTTAGACTGTGCTGGTAAAGCATGTGTGCTGCTGTTTCTTTGGCAGTCGGCACCCGAGGTTGCCTGTGTTGGAGGCTGCCAGAGTCAGTGGACATCAGTACCCGAGGAAGGTCCCCTTCCTGGTCCTTTGGAGCTGACTTTCAGCTCTGCAGTCATTCCTCCCAGCCCAGCTCAATGGCTGTGATGCTGTTGTGGTTCTGGATCCCCAGGTCCAGCCCATGGCGAGGCTGAGCATGTTTGTTTGTGTGCATATATAAATATCAATATATATATAAAAAATATATGTATATATATATAAAAAATAGGATATATGTTATGTAAAATAACATGCAGCTTTTTCTTTCTCTTCCTTTTTAAAAAATCCTAATAGAAAGAAGCTTGGCTGGACCACAAGCAGGAATGCAGGTGTCTTAAGAGCGTCGAGCCTAATTTTCCTCCAGACTCTGTCAGACTTGCTGGCAGGATTGTTTTTAAACTAGTAAGTGACATTCTTTTAGATTTATTCAGTGTAGCAGATTCAGATAAATAGTTTTTCACTCTACATTTTTAATGTAATTAAGAGCTAGAAAGCTGAAGTGACTGGGATTGCTGAACAAAATTGGACTGCATATTGCGTTACAAGATTACTGATTAGTTTGCAGAAATGCTGAAAGGATCAAGAGATACTAAAATGGACATAATTAAGCTCAAGGGACCTGTTTATCGACTTTCTCTTCCTATGACTGTGTAGTAGCATTCTAAACTTATTTCTGCCTAGAAGGAAAGCACAGAGGGACACTGTTTTTTCTTCGATACTACTGAAGTTATTGGTGCTTTTCCATTAACTTCACTGGGTACCTCAGCCTTATTTGGATGAGTGGTAAGGACAGAAACACTGTTAGCTAGCCCTTCCTTTAGAGGGCACAATGCCATTCTTTCAATGTTGGGTTCTCTTAATCTCAATTACTTTTTTTTTTTTTTTTTCCCCCTCCCCTTCTTTTTCTAAACTCTCTTGGAAGTCCTGGGTGTTTGACATTCCCATGGTTTGATTAATTTATGTGGACTAAATTTTCTGTTAGGTTAAGCAGTTTATGACTGTGTGGGATTGTAAATCAAAAAGGATTTGCCCATTTTTTTGCTGACCCTGCCATGATGTTGTCTGTCTTGGATAAAAACGTGTGCATTTGTTGTGGTCTGAGGTGATAAAATATGATTTAATATCTTAATTTATACATTGTTGGGAAGAGTGTGTGCATGATTGTTTTTTAAAGGGCAAACGTGTACCTAGCTATACTGTGCATTAATTATAGTCACGTGCAATCTGAGACTGCTAACCTCATAAATTGCTTTCAATTATAGTGTGAAGGGCCAAAGTAAATTACCAAGGGTAAGCTGCCAAAGTAAAAAAATGAGGTTTCCACTGACTGGCAACGCACCACAACATGCTTGTCATCTCATCTGCCTTCAGGGCAAAAGCAGTCANAAAAAAAAAAAAAAAAAAAAAAAAAAAAAAAAAAAAAAAAAAAAAAAAAAAAAAAAAAAAAAAAAAAAAAAAAAAAATTAGTAGAAAGTGTTACAACACCAAGAAAAATTTAGTGTTTTTATGATCATTTACAGCAAGTATGGAATGATCACATTTATGTTGATGCTGTTAGCCTTACCTAATTATCTTACAGGCATATCACATTGAATAATCAATCTTGTAGAGTGATTTCAAGATAAAGCGTGCTATGTAAGTGTTAATGATCTGTTTTTCTCTACAGCTTAGACAATCAGTATGCCTTTCTGAGACACTCTACTCTTTTTCCAATCTTCAGTCAAGTAAGTAATTGCCAACCATATTGCAGGAAATGCTTCCAAGTTCTGCTTTACAGAATGGCCATCTGATTTTCTTGCAGCTTGCGTTGTGAAGGTCTGCTCTGTAGAATAACAGAATCAAAGACAAAACCTGCTAAAACCTCTGTGGGGAAGAACAGTTTTTTCAAAGATCAAGGAAAAAACATGTGTGTCTTGTTCAAGCAAAACTTCCACCTCATTTTTTGGCTTTAATATTTTTTCTCATTTTACAGTGTACATCTTGCCTGTTCAGTTTTTAATTTACCTGATGTTTGACTTATTATTACATACAGTGCCAATATTTTTATATACATATAAAAAAATACATGTATTGTTTACATTGAGTTTTTACTTTTTTAATATTTATGTGCTATTGCATAAAGCTTCAAAATAACTTCCAGAAAAAGGAAAGAAATCTAAAATTTGCAAGGGATATGTATATGTCTTCTACATGACTTTTCAATGGAGAAAAAAAGATAAAATTGCACAGGTATTATTTTTGTGGTTTCGTAAGTTTCAACTGCTTGCATAGGAAAGGATGCTCATTATAATCTCTCAGCAGAGCTAATGTTGAAATAGAAAACATTTTTTCCAGATTTTGCGGTAGGTTAAAGACTTACAAGGGAAGAAGTGCATCCTTAGTTCATTCTTGCATCTTGCTTAAGGGGATTTTCTAGAGAATAACGAAAATATTTTGATTACCTCAACATTTTTTAGTGTTATTCAGAGCTTTGGCTATAAACCAGCTTGATCTATTGATACAGTTAGGTAGAAATAAAAAACACATAAACATAAAAAAATACAATAACTAGTACTACGTTTTACTTCTSTACATCCTGACATTCTGCCGCCTTCTCCCAAACTGCAAGGGCAAAAGACCT
Organism: Phoebastria nigripes; assembly: GCA_035582835.1. Lineage (NCBI taxonomy): Eukaryota > Metazoa > Chordata > Aves > Procellariiformes > Diomedeidae > Phoebastria > Phoebastria nigripes. Next base: position 170,222 of record JAYKAV010003423.1, read on the forward strand.
TAATAAGGCAACAAATTAAAAGGAGTAGAGGGAATGCATTTCAATAATTTAAAACATCAGGATTTTCTGCCATGGTTATTCTCAAATCGTGTAACAAAGGTTTATGGGGAATTAGAGGAGTATCTGAATTAAGAGCAGCATTTCCAGATGCTTCAAATGAAGTTAAAATGATGAAGACTATGAACTTCTATGCTTCATAGCACTGCTGGGATACAGGGGAAAAATTTCTTTATGGTGCTCTATTTTACTGTTGGCTGGTTGCACAGTGGCACAGGAGGAACTGGAGGGAAAGGAAGAGCTTCCCTTTAAAAATTAAATATTGATCGCTTGTACAGCAATTTTCTCTAGTGTAGGCAAAGATTTTTGGTAACTGATAATTCCATACAAACTGAGGTTTCTCAGTACCCCCCAGGAGATGATCTGAGCTTCCCTTGACTTGACTGGAGACAAGGGGAATAGCATGGTAARTTGTCTGGAGAGAAGCTTGGTATTGAACAGGCCTGAGCTGCAATGGATAACTGGTACAAAACTCTGTAAAACGGCTGGAAGCTTCTGCTAAAATTCTCATTCTGAAGGACATGCTGATACGGCCTGTGATATAGGTGGGATGACTGTCCTCTCACTGATACAGAAACAGCTGGTCCATAGCAAGTTAGTTTAGGAAGAAGCAAATAAGAGATCCACATCTAGTGTTTCATCTGTATTTACTCTAAGAGCTTTAATAACAATTCCTGTGTTATTAGCGCAAGGTGTTCAGGATTCCTAGGCATTAACCAAAGTTGATACTTTACAGAATACAGTACCAATGGCCTATGACGCTTGCATAATCTTATGTAAAGGTTTTGGCTAACTCTTTCCTTTTGCTGTTTTCACAGCTTCCTTGCTAGAGTGAATAGACGGTCTCTGTGGTTTTGCAGTTACAATAGTCCAAAAGAGTGTTTTAGGATGGTGTGACAACTTGTAGTAGCTGTGATGCTTTTTGCTGCCTTTGTATCCTCAAAACAGCTACTGTTATTTCATAACATTTTTCCCATTTACTGCACAATTTACAGATGGTGTTGATAAGGATTTACTTTCCTTTGGTACTTGGTAGAATCCATAGGAAAGTCAGAAAAGCATTTTTATTAGACGTCTAAGTATATAGGGGAAAAGGAAGGGAGGATGTTTTTCATTGGAGGGAATCACATGAACTAGAAATATGGGTTGTGATCTTCTGAAGCAAAAAACTTCTCAGGAAACATCTGTATAATATAAGATAGTGTTTCAACACTAATCAGAAATATGACAGATAGAATTCTAATTGATACTCCTCTCTCTTTTTTTTTTTTTCCTTCCTTTTCTTTTTTTTGTTTTTTTTTTTCCTTCTTTTTTTTTTCCTGGAAGTCCAAAATATTTGAAAATTGTTATTGTCACTATGCTGTCTCAGTCTCCTTTACACTATTACTTTTCAATGTTACTTTATATGGTTGGGTGATTTTCAGTGTAGGTGACATATAAACTGAATAAAACCATATAAAGTTTTATACACTTATCAAATAATTATCTGATAAAATATGTAATGCATATATTAAAAAAAAATGCACATGAAAGCATCTAGCCCTTTATAAAGTTCTATTCCCAGCTCCATAGTTCCTTCAAATTCATTGTGTACCCTGAAACTCAGATCAAGTAGGAGGGGTGTCTGTGTGCGTTGTTACTTTTGCTAGTTCTCATTTATTTAAGACAATTCCTTACTTACGTGGTTCTACAGGCTCGCTATCTGTTATGATCATTCAGAAATCCACTTTGCTTTCACTTACCAAGATTCAGTATGCAGAAAAGAGTTTGTGTGCTGTACTATGGGCAGACTTTTTGCTACTTTACTTGTATCAGTATCAGAGCTGCATAATTAAATCCCCATGCCTTATTTAGAAAACTTTCCACAGGCCTTTTATAGCATTTTCTCTCCCACACCAGGGTTCTTACACAATTGAAAAAAGTTTCTTAAAAACACAAAATGAAAACATTCACAAATTCTGTTTCACTTTGCTTTTGGCCTTGGCTTCTTGATGTGCTGTGAAAACCAGGTCTTGATCATTTGCCATTAAAGATTCTGTGGGACTTTTTGCTGAGATCATTAGCTCTGATGTCCTGGACAGATTCCAACATGGATAATTGCATTCTGCTCCCGCCTCTGTCAATTCTCCCTGAAGTTTCAGTTGGATTCGGTATTTTTGTTCACACCTGTCCTAAACTGCAGTGTCCATTTATACTGTGCTGCTTACACTATTTCTCTTCTCCATTCTAGAGGTGTTTTATCTGCTAATAGTGAAGCAAATCATGCCTTCCTCTCTTTGTCATAATACATTTTGAAATGTGCGTCAGGTAGTTTAAGATGAATGACATGACGTCTTGAAGAATTACATTTGAAGGAAAAAGCATCTTTAGTTTCAAAGGAATGTTATATAAGAAATGCAAGTGTATGTTTATGATTTTTTAAAAAAATTTTTTAAACTTGAGTTTTTCAGTCATCTAAAAGTTTGCTGCTTCTCTTGAAGACACAGTCCTCATAGGTATGATACTTTTCAATACCAGAGATTTCCATACATTGTGAAGAGCACACGTCTGGATTTCTGACGTGTACATTCATTCAGGCTTGCAAGATCACCCTCAAGTGTCCACACTGTTAAGATGCACATGGGTGGGGCTGTGGGTAGCTGTAAAAAGGCAAATACTTTGGTTAAATAGGCTTTGTGCAGGTATGGAGGGGGATATCTCAGCATTCTTAGTACTAACTGGTTTGAACTTTGTGAGGAGCTGAATCTGATTGTTCTGGGAGAGCATATCTCTCCTTCCCTAACCCTAGTATGGACAGACTACCCTTAACATTCCTCTGGAGTCATTGCTTGCTCAGCAGGTTGCAGAGTCACCCCAGGCATGGCTTGTAGATGGCATTTCAGCAGCAACAACTGACCATTGGAATAGGAGCAGATCTTGGAAAGTGTTACTTTATGCTGAAATGGAAACAATATATGATAGATAATACAGATGCTTCTCAAACTCTGTATGTAGCATGAAGAGGGGTACATTTGCCATAATACCGTGTACTGGTAAGATTGTATCATTCAGCTAACCAGGGTGGCCCTCAGTGGCTCCAGAGAAAGTATAAACAGAACCAAAGAGTTTGCAAATAAGGAAACCTATATTAGACTAGAAACAAATTGTAGCTGGTTCCACTGGAAGACTCCTGGCTGATARGTAACCATGGGTACTGGCCATTTTAGTAAGCCATCATTTAGTGCTCTGCCAGAAGTAGTTCATAGGAGATTATTAAAGCAGCTCACTTGTGTGGTGTGTGTGAAATGGAAACTCAGTGATAGCCAATTTACAACCTATAAAATAGCCAGTACCTTCAAGCAGAGGGATGGTGGGTGGGATAGAGCACAGAAGCCCAAGTATCATACACACTAGACAGCTGTTTAACCAAACCCAGTGACATCTGCTTTAATCGCATCCTCTTTTTAAGTGAGTGACTAGGAGATAGCTTTAAAGAGGAACACAGATCTTGAGTTGTCCTTCCAGGAGGCCAACAAGCTTGGATCTAAAGTACAGGGAAGAAGCTTTCTTGGTAAAAGGTAATTTCCATTCCCATTAAGGATAGATGTTTAAAATAAAATAACAATTCACCATTATGCAGAGATGAAATTGATTCATAGTGCATAATAATCCTCTTTGCCCTTTGTTATAGACTGATGCTTGAATCTGTTCACCTTCACATTCTCCATTTAGGCCTCATTCATTTTGTGCTAACTGGCAGGAAAAAGAAAATGTGAAGCAGGTAATCAGGCACTGAGCTTACTAGGGCAGCTGAGTTTCACTTTCCATGTTATCAGTGACCTGATGCATGCATGATCAGGTCATGCATTAGAAAATAAGGCACTATGTTTCTTTCTGCTTCAGCATTCCTATCCGTAAAGCATGAATAATGGCGCTTTAGTATTTAATAAAGTGATATTTGCTGAATATTCTTCCATATCCGTTCCATTTACCAGCTGCTGTGTACGAAACTACCTTTGTCTCTCAAATACTTTCCCTTTTGATCTGCCAGCATAAAGTGTTTCTGACACATCTATGGAGAATGCAGTATAAAAATATGCACTGCTGCAAGGAGGAAGGTACTGCTGCATAAACTTTCAAGCACATTTTTAATGTTACAAACCCAGATGCCTAATTTTTGTATGTAATGTCTTACATCTGCCTACACATCTGTTTTATCTATTGGCTTTTGGTCTTTAACTCATCATTGTATTTGTGTGATTTGGCAGTAGCAACCTGATAAACTCTTCTGTGTGTTGATAGGTAGCTGTCACAAAAAATGACAAATGTCCACCCTCTGTCAAAATTGCCCTCTGTCAAGATTAATTCTGGGACTGGAAATGTCTAGACTGTATGGCTGCCATTGGATATTTTCAAAATGTTGGTGAAAGGTTCTGTTTATGACATGCTGTGCTTTCTTTTTCCCCTTCCCCTTAAGATATTGAACAGTTAAGTGAAGAAATGAAAGATGGCCTCAGGCACCTTACACAGACGTTGCAACTGTATCTGAAAACAGAGATCCAGGATGCATCTCAATTGCGACCTGCAATTGACTTTTTTCAGATCTTCACAAAAGTAAGTGTTAAAATGTGATTGTTTGACAACTCATAAATTATCCTTTCCTTGTGTTCTTGATTTATTTTTGAGTGGGAGTTCAGTAGATACATCCAGAATGTGATATATGACAAAGTAAAATCAAAGTATTTATTTTTTCTATTCAGTCAGTATTTAAGCAGAAGTATAGCTTTTATATAATTGTAACACTTCAAAATTAAAGCAGCAGCCAGAGGATAATTTTTCTTTTCCCTTTTTAAATTATCACTGTAAAGCTCCTGGAAAAAAAAGAAGTTGCATTAAAAACCAAACAAGTTCAAAAACAATTGAGTCAATCAATCTAAGTAATTTTTCCACAGAGATAAAGAGCATATAGCATCACTCTTCAGCCTAGAATTTTTCTGCAAAGTACAATATCTTATATTTGCAGATATACTCCCATTCTGTTTTGTCATTTAGTAGTATGTGCTAATGGGTGTTGGTGACAGTACTGTATCCCACAAACTGCTTTCTCAGGGGCATGTGGATCATATTCTAAAAGGCTACATGTAAAGTACTTGAAATTAATTTCCACAATATGTAAAATGTTTGTTATATTACTAACTAAATATTGTTGGCTTTCGCTGTACGTGTTTTATTGCTTTCAATTCAGAAAGCTTCATTTGAACAATGCTAGCAGAAGTACTTCGTATGGAGAATTCTCATAGTTTTAACTTGATTTAATTTTTTTGATTTCTAATTGATTGATAAATTCTATCATAAGATTTATCTTAACTCATGCAGGTTTTAGTCGTTTTAATAAGCATTTTCTTACAAAGTAAGACAAACTCTCAGATGTTTTTCTTCTGATATAAACAAAAGGAAGAGCCTCTTTTAAAGAAATTAAATAAAAATGCAATATAAGATTTTTTTACATTTTTTTTAAATCTGTTTGCACAATTGTGGAATCTTTTTTGCTATGGACAGAAGGAGTAGGAGTAATATAATCAACTGTATTGTTTTTCTGGATTTTTTTATTGGTGATTAGAATGATGTGATGTAAAGTTACAATTTTCCCTGAAAAACCACACTGGCTGAAATATACCCAGTCAAAAGGACTCATAGATAAAAACCTTATGCACTACCTAGTCTCTACTCAAACTTTTACTGTCTTGTGATAGCATGCTGGTTTGGCCTGAACTTTGTCAGATGCATTTCACATTAAATACGCATGCTGTGTTATCTGGTTTAGAGAATTTGTACAGCCGAAGATAAGGCTGTGTATCAGAAGATGATCACTGCCTAACCAGTTTGAACTGAGTCGCAGCTTGTAAGAAATTCTTTACAAATGTTGTTGCCTTCTGTGTAATAATAAGCTTAAGATGGAGGCTGGCCATGGTGGCTTTACAGGAGCAATGTGATGGTTGCTCCAATATATTGGAACACTGGTGAAGAAAATAAGGAAGCTTTTTAAATTTTTTATGTACACACATGCACAAGCATCTGCACATATGTGCACTTCCTCTTCCCTCCCACGTATTTCACCAAGGTGATGCAAGTGGCCATCAAGGGCAGAGTGAAAGTCAAGAATTCTCAGCTCCATATCCTGTTAACTGGAGAACTAGGAATGTTCCTATTAATGACAACATTTGACCCACTATAGCTTTGCTATCACAAAGATATTTTTAACTCAACGTATTCCTTATGTTGGCTGTGAATTTGTCCCTACCCTATTGAGTGTACTGCGAAGTACCGAGTTTTTAAGTTGTTGTTGCCTTTCCCCCCCCTTCTGGAAATTCAGAGGCTCTCAGACCATTAAAGTAGGTCTTGTTTCCTTCTTTTAGAAGGAAAACTCATTTTACTGAGTCTGTATGATAGTCTGCCCTAGGAAAATGGAGAGCAAATGACATAGACCTATCATGGGTACAGGTACTTCATATCACTAATAATAAAAAGAATTGACAGAAGCGACAGAAGAATCTGACTGAACAGGTGAGTTGGTTGGGAGAAAGGAGCTGTCGACTAACTATACCCATATGCTTTACATGTGAGTAAAATTAGTATCTCATTCAGAGTTCTGTCAAGCACAATGCTTTTTGGAAAGCTCTATTGTCACTCTCTAATTTTGCATGTGGTAGTTTATAGCCTTCCCAATTTGGTTGTCAGATGAGTGTGTTATGAAATATGGCATTATATTAAAATACGATTTTAATATGCCCCTATCCCTAGTGAGGTAGCAGAAGGCATCTTCTGCTGGGCCACTCCCATAGAATGTTTTTTGGAAGATAAGCTGAATGTCAATGGAAAAAATACTGATTTTTTTTTTCTTTTCCTTAAGATGAATAGGGATGCTTATTCCCAGCAGGTAAAATTTAAGGCTTTGGAAGGGTAAAGTCTCATGATAAAAGACTCTGCGGTCTCTCCTCTGTAGTGTAACTCTAAAAAAGACCAGCTGTGATGACTTCTCTGTGTGGTCATAGAATAAAGAAATACTACAGATACATGACTTCAAGATGTAATCTTGTTTTCCCAACCTCTTCCAACATTCCTTTCAAGTTCAGTAGGTGCTTATTCTAACATTGAACTTTTTTGGATCAGTTCTTTCATTGCATGCCACAAAAAGATCCAGTCAAAGGTCATTTTTTATTCTGTTTGATGCTGGATCCTCAAGAAGGAAAATAAGCAGACGGCCAGACAAAAGAGAAAAACGGTCCTGCAGCGAGATGACAAAATTCCAGACAGTTTTTGGAAAATCTCCAACCTGATTTAGGTCAAAAGAGCTTCTCGGAAGCTCTTTTAAACAGTCCTCCTTCTCTGCTGGCCACTGCTCTTGTCTTTGTGAAAATTAATTAGTTTTATTCACTTGCTTGTGACGCTTAATGGGCAGAGAGTCCCCTTGAGTGCAAACTTGTGGAAACTTCCCATCGAAAATCAAAGAAAGTTGTGCCATTTCTTTCCATGGGAACAGAATTTCACCCCAAGGTACTTTTAGTTTGCATAAGACCTGTGGAAAATATCAGCTGTACTGGATGGGGAGATGTTTCAGAAGGGCAATGTACCTTCCTTTTTGACAGCGTTGCCCTGTCCTTACTAGACAATTTGCTTTTGTATCAACTGTCCTTTGAGCTGGAGTTGGATTTTTTCATTCTTGCTATCTGATCACTCTTTGGAAGCTCCAGTTTATTTAAAATGCCGTTTATCAAGGTTGTGACTGTTTTTAAATTCTGATCCTCAGTATTAAACAGAATTATCTGCAGTTAATTACGTGATAAGGCTTTAACTCCACTGAGACGTTTTCTAATGTCAAGATAAATTTTTGACACCATGGTTTTATGGTTTAATGATGTTTCTATAACCTTGAGATAAAATCAGTCCTTGCTTTTTATTCTTCAGCTTTTACTGAACATGTGTGAGGAGGTGGCCTGGAATCCTGTGAGACATTTAATGGATGCAGAATAAAGAATTAAAATTTTTTGAATACATTCATGGTTCTTTTCACAATAGCAGACAGAACCATGTAAACTACTTAAGACATTGAATGAAATCTGTACCTACTGTGTTGACTATAAAACTGTGAGTGACTCCACTGACTGGAATCAGGCCTAAGAATACTCTTTTTTTAGACCAAATATAGACTTGGTGTCTTGCATAGAATTGCAACTACTCATATTATGTCAGAATTGACTTTTTGAGCATTTTGAAATTGTCTGAAAACTTTTTTTTTTTTTTGCAATTAATAAGAAAAAGAAGAAATTCTGATGTTAGATGAAATGGTAGCCATTTTAAAGATCTCCTAATTTCAGATCCTCACATTTATAAAAATACTAAGATATATGCAACCTCTGTCATTAAATAATAGTAAGGTAAAATCCAGTGAAAGTTAATGAACTGTAACATGACAGGCTTCTAGAGCCGTTTAGTAACCCTAAAACAGAATTTTGTTGGAAAAGAAAGGGTTTCTAAAGGATGTTTTGATGAAACAGTTGATAACAAACTTTTGGGAAAAGGATGCTGGATTGAAGATTCTTGGGAACCCAACAGAGCAGATGATACTTTACTCCTGAAATAGCAATCTCCCTAATTTTTCTGTTGTGCAAAATTTCACTTTCTGGACAGTATCTTAACTGCATGTGGGGTGATAGGCATTAGAGAGAGAATTTTTAGCTTTCTGAAAGTTTTAATCTTTCCTACAGTTCCAATCTTGCCACTTTTTTCTTACAAGCAGATTCTACTTCGAAAGTAGATGTGCTGGTTTCATTCAGTTCACTGGAGAGGTCACACACCTGTATATGTGTGAGCTGAATATGCCTCTTTATGCAGGCGGTGTGCTTCCCACCACCCTCTTCTCAGGTGCTGTCCTACTCTTTCCTTTTCAGGTCAGTTTAGAATTGACACATCAATGACAGAGTAAAAACAGATCTAAGTAAGTGTAGAGCTATAAGTCTAGGATAGGATGAAAAAGAAAGTCAGTATCCATATACATTGGAAACATATGTACATCTTTTATATGTCAGACATTTTTTTTTTCTACTTCACTTTTTTTGAGGTTTGTGAAGTTGAAATTAAAGTGAAGGAGAGATACAAGTTTGATGCTGTATGATAGTCTCTGTGTACCCACAGGCGGTTTTAACCAAAAGGCCGGTTGTCTGTTTAGGCTGCTGGTATAATTGATTTTATTTTTAACTTAAGAAGAAGTAAGGAGGCTACTGTAAAGTGCAGAGGTACATCCCTTGAGACAAAGTGCCCTGGTCTCTTTCAAATCCTTTGTTTATTCCTCCTATCAAAGTTTAAATATATTTTACTTGTTCTTCTAAGTTTTCGGTACTTACTTTTTATTCCACTCAATGCTTTGAGAGAGTTTCTTTTCAACATAAAGGGTATTAGTACCAATTAAAAAAAAGTCTTCTTGTTAAAGGGGTTTTGGTATGTATCTACATAAGCAGAAGAGAACTGGGAGTTGAGCAGTGTCACTTGGCCTTTGTAAAGTCTGAATACTAAATTATGGTAATCTATTTGGGTATCTTTTTAAGTGCAAGTTGAAGAAAATAGTCTCACTTAATGATATGACTGCAAAAAGTACGTTTGATCTTCCCATTGCTCCCTCAGATGTTATAGGCATCAGATAGCATATGTTTCCTGAGAAGACCTTTGAAGACAAGATACATCTGCCTGGTCAAGATATTCTTTAGCAGCACTTTCAGTAGGTTACTCTTACTTAGGATTCACTAGTTAACTTAGTAATCCATGTTAGCAGGGAAATGAAAGTGATTTGTATCAAGAAAGTCAAAAGAAATACTAGGATAAAGTTAAGAGTAAAGTTGTGAGCAAGTTAAGAGTTGTTAGAGGCATACAGGTGAAGGTTGCTTTCTGATGCCAGGTTTGCTAATCTAATAAACTCTGGATGCACTTGTTCAGTTTCCCTGTGATTAGGAGGCCATGAAGTTCTCTTTCTGGAGATGATGAAAGTAAGTGTGTATTTATCCATCATTGCTCTTTGTGTAATTCAAACCYAATGTAATGCTACTCTGTCTCATGGAAACTTGTGTGTTTATGGTAAATTGAAGACCAGGCCAGTACTGACAAATTTATTTTTAGTCATGGCCCAGGAAACTATTTTGCGAAAACCTTTTCATTTTGATAGTTCTTTTTTCTTATGATTTCCAAAGTCTTGTAATTTCCAGAAATCATTATACCTGAAACAACAGTGCTTAAGCCTAAGTGCTCAACCTACAATTGTGTTTATGTCAATCTTCTTGACTCTTTTATTTTTATTTTAGAGTTGGAGGGGTATGTTCCTGCTCATCAAACTATATCAGAACCTTTTTCTCTGACTGTTGCCATCTTTAAGTCCATTACATGAGATTTGTGATTATCTGTTTATCTAAAGTGCTATTGTTTTAGTATTTCTGTTGATAGTTTTGTTTGGTGGGAATATGGACATGGTGTGTCCTCTCTCCTGTTCTCTCTGTGTGTAGTTTTAAGCCATTGAAAGCTTCACGCTTTCAGCTGTTAAGAACTGACTTGTGATCATCAGAAATATTGTGCTCAGTTACTGCCTAAATAATTTCAGGAGAATTTTTCTGTACTGTCTTTCCAGTGTATTCCACAGGGGCATAACAAAACTCATGCTGGTAGACCTTCGTATTTGTTTTCAGAGGACATGAACGATCACTTTCCTAACATTTATTGTTGATTCTGAGGAGCTGTCTTACCTAGAAAGAGGAGAATAAGCTAAGGTCAGCCTCTGCTTTTGCAGTACATAAAACCAAAGGAAATGGGAAAAGCTAAATGTATTAGGAGAAAACTAAGCACTGGTTCGTGCAGCATAGCAAACAGCCAAGATTTATTTGAATATTGGATTTTATTGTTTACGTACTTTGACTTCAGCATTTTAAACTTAAACATTTAAATCACTTTTTTGTGATGATCCAGTAACTGAGACATTAGGAAGATTCAGGTGCCAACACGTGCTTCCTGCCAAAACAGCTCCCTTTGGTTTGTTAGACAGCCTTGCAGAAGCCTGGATGAGCCAGTGTCAGCTAACGGGCAGAGCTGTTTGACCCCTGGAGTTGAGTACAGCACTAGAAAAAGTCCATGATGCAGACTAATTTCTGGCATAACTTTCATTCTGCATGAATCTTCTTTTGAGGAAGGGTGATTTTTCTTAAGTACAGGGAGGGGAAAAAAAGTCAGGAGGTTGTTTTGTAGCAAGGAAAGGTAGGGAAGGTCTTGGGGCTATTTAACAATTCATTTACTTGGTCTTTGATCACAGGGTTGTCTGCCTGGTATCTCTTGTTCTCCCGTCAATTCTGTTACTCTTGAAAGGGTAGGAGTAAGCAGAAAATCTGAAGTTGACTTTCTTGTTTTTCATTTGTTTCTGCCTATGATTTCAGCATGTTTATTAAATGGCAATAGTGCTTTTCACTTGCATAGTGCTTCCGATAAGGCTCAAGGAGAACTTGAAGAAGATTTAGCAATGAATCTTTATAGTTGTCTTGTGTAGCAGACCAATATTATTTCTAAGGAAGAAAATCAAGGCTAATAGAGAACGGTCATATAGCTGTCTTTTCATAAGAGGTCTATAAGGGCAATCAGTACTAAATCACCTCTCCTACCGCACAGAGTAGCAGTCACATTCAGCTGCTTGTTTCCACAATGTAGCAATGAGTAAGTGTAAAGACAATTGGAATAGGAACAGTTGTGAATAAAAGCCTACGTCTTAGGTTGTATCTTTTTAATTTTGCAGAAATAGTTCTATACTGCTGCTAAGATTCTCACTATGTTTGGTTAACTAGATGTTCTTTCTTTAAGTCAAGATTGCAGAGGGAGTGGCAACCACTGTGCGTTAGCTTTGGAAGCAATGGTGTAAATAGAAATTAAAGAAAAAATAGTGAAAATTTTAATAAAATGGGAAGAAATGTTGCAGCAGTACTCTAGAATGAGGATGATAAACAGTCAGAGAAGACTCCTCTCTCTCTACTTCACAAAATGAAAGTTGTGTCTTTACAGGAAGTGAGTTTTGTCTAATGTGATTTTTCAGGTTTAGTTATTTCCTGTTATTTCCTCATTGAATTATAATTTGGGGAGATAATTTTCCATAGCAATTATCTTAATTTTTTGTCACAATAGTTACCTTCAAGAGCAATAGGTTATTGTACCAGACCATGAAACAAGGCTTTTACCATCCTATCTGATTTGAAATTAGAGCAATATGGTTCAATTAAAATATAAGCTTTCACTAACAAAGCTCGGTGCAGTGAAAGCAAGACCATAAGACTACAATACTTCAAACTGAGCTTATGGTATAATTTGGGTTCCCTCATTTAGTAGTTGTGTGCACCATCTGTTTTTACAAACTGCCTCTAGTATAACAAACACCAGGTGTAGAAAACAGGGTAGAAGAGTTCTAAACCAAGGAAAGGTTGGGTAGAATTTGTAATAATTTGGCTGTGTGTGGTAGGAAAGAAAGCTTTGTTCTTGGAGGGCGGGGCGTAGGGAAGAGAAAAGAGTATTTTTTTAAGGAGGTTAATTCAGCCCTGATTGAAAAGCATAAGCTTCTAGAAAGGTTACTGCCTTGAGTGGCCCCAGGTGGGGAGGGGAGGGAGGAAATTGTGTATACTTTTTGTTCAGTTGACCCTTTTTCTGTCATGCGAAGTTGGAAATAATAAGAAGACAGAAAAGAGTCTGGAGAAATAAATGGCAGGGTGGTGTAGGCTATTTTGCAACTCACTTTTTTTTTTTTTTTTTTTTTTTTTTTTTTTTTTTTTTTTTTTTTTTTTTTTTTTTNTTTTTTTTTTTTTTTTTTTTTTTTTAGTATTTTTTTTTTCCTCCTTCTGGTTTAGGTCTAGAGCTGTGATAGTGCTGTGCAGAACTGAAAAGGACCCAGGTGGCCAGGGACTTAATTACCATTACTTTGCCTAATGCTGCTCAGAGCATATCCACAAAACACGGTGCTTAAAAAGCTAATGGTCTCTGACATGTGATATACATCAGTCTCTTTTCTGGCACCCTTATGGAAGTGAACTGGAAACAGTAATGATAAAAAGCTTTAGTGGTTGTGGCAATGGGAGTACATGCACAAAAATATGTGGGGTGAGGCACCTTCTATGTTTAGAAAAAGCCAGCATGAAACAAGGTCATGGAGACATTTAGTAAAGATCTGAGTAGTAAATGAAAAACACTTACATCCTCTATCAGCAGTTTTAGAAGCCTCTAATTGAGAAGGATAAGCCTGATAACTGCTTGTAATGCTGTTGGCAGCAAACTGTTCTATCCTTGTCTTAAGGATGACCTGCAGTGGGGTTGCTTAAAGCGTTTTTGCTTGTTTGTTTTGGCTGTGAGCAGAGCTAGAATTCTGTGTGGCAGGATTATTAATCAGCTCTGAGACTTGTTTAACATGTTTAATAGATGAAAAGGCTAAAAATTGTTTTCCTTCCAGAATGGCGTTGGAGTAGATTGATAGTCTGTTGAAAAATACTATGCTCTTTGAATATAGGATGGGGAACCACGTATTTGTGGTGTTACTGTTGACTTACTCTGAAGCAGCTGAGATAACAGCCTCTCTGAAAATGAGGGTAACTTTGTCAGCCTAAGGTATCCTATAAAGCTAAATAGCTGTTATAGTCTAAGTATCAACAGAAGGTGAGACAACTTCTGTCATATGTAGGCATTTCAGTGGATGTCAATTAAATGATACTTACCTCCATGAAATTTAGTTCTAAAAAGTGTGTTCTCTCCCCAGTATATGAGTATATATTTTTGTTTTATTAACACTGTAGTTGTGATGTTAGAATTTCTTTGGGGTGTGCTATTTCATTAAAACCACTCCTAAGTTTGTTGTGGAAATTAGATGGAGAAAGAAACAATAGCCATACTGGGTCAGGATCGCAGTCTAATTGATCCGCTATCCTGTATTTTAGTATGGGTGAGCAGTAGTCACAAAGTGGTTGTAGCACTGATACGCTGTGAGCTGGCTTGAGATCATTTAGCTTATACCATAGCTACCTGAAGCTGACGAAGTCTGATGTAGTCCGTTTCTTGGCATGGCAGTGGGTATAGCTATTCCGTAATAGYGCCTGACAGCAGGTACTGAGGAGCAAGGTGCAAGAACTCTACGATCGACAGGCATGATGATTTGTCATAGCTTTCTTGCTTGCATCTCCCTACACACCTGCCCTGGAAGTTCCCGTGCTGTCCTCAGGTAGTTAGATGTTGATTGACTGGCAGAGTCGGATCGAGCAGTATTGCCTTTAGGAGCAACTCTAATTTGCCTTAGTGATTTAAATACTTTTTTCTCCATACCCATTCCTTTTCTCTTGATTGTGTACATATTGACTAGATTTTTCATACCTATAACCATCAATTAATTGTATTTCTTCTTACAGATCCTTTGAAACTTCCTGTGCTGGTTGTGGGCTTTTTGAAATTTTAAATGTGTGCGTTCAGATGTGTCCCTAATGTCATAGATACTGCAGATGATGGATTTGAACATATCTCCCTTCTGAATTTAAAGTAATTGTGGGCTGTTATTAAGGCTYTTATAATCGCTTTTGGAAATTTGGGGGTATTTTTCTAGTTTAAAATAGAAAAACTTCAGGATTAAAGCTCCCTTCCATCTCTCATTCCACAAGAACATTTTTCAATCTGTCAACAAACCTTGTGCTTTGCCTGTACTCACAAGTATAAAATTCATCTTCTTTCTTCTTCCATTACCATCAAGGCCAAGGTTTCCGTCAACTTCCAGAGGAAACTGGATTGGACACCCACTCATTGATGGATATTTCTATGCATCACAAGATCACTGAAGTGAGAGTTGTCTACGCTCATCATGTAAATAGACAGGATGTGGTTATGTGTTGATACTGGTATAGGTAGAAATAGTGATGTGTCAGCCTACTGGTTTGTCAACGTTCATTCAGTGTTGTGGGTGAAAAATACTTTACCTGTTTGGGCTTCTAGCCTGGGAAGATAGTAAAGAAGTGAGGGATGTGCACAAATTGTTTTCTGTCTGTAACATTGATTTAATCTGCTATGCAGAAATCATATAGACTAAGTAATGCTGACATGTTTCTCATTCTGTAGTCATTTCAGCCTTACTGAATAAGCTTGTACTCAAAAAATCTGTATTTAAAACAGCAACTTGCACTGTGTGCTGTCTAATCTTTTGAAGAGTCATGTTTGCTTTTATACTTTACAGAGTATGAGGTAAAATTCCATAAACTGGCTGATAGTGAGAAAGTCTTGTAACAGCATAGAATCCCTTATTTTGCTTTTAAACTTCCAACTTTTTAAAATGTTGGGTTTTGGTTTTGTTTTTTTTTTTTTTTTTTTTTTTTAACTTGAGACAATATCCATCATCTTGGTGATACTTTAAATGACATGAATTTGAAATGAGCATCTCTCTAAATAAGAGATTTCACTTCCCTAAATTTTATAATTAATGCTCCATATGTTGACTGTATTTTCTTGTGTCTTAAAAAGGGAAATATGTCTATAGCTTTATAAAAAGTTATATATTGGCTGAAGAAGCAGCTTGTCTTAAGAGTCTAATGATAGCGTTGGAATTTTTGTAGTGGATTTGGACCAATGACAGATGCAAGTCCAACAGCATTTGCTGTCTTAATTATACAAGATCATTATGTTTCTCATTCCGTAGCAATTTTTTTTTTCATTAAACTAACTTTTTAGACGTATCAGACAATCAGCTAGTAATTTTTGATGTAAGTTCCAGTTCATTTGGCTGAAAAGTCACAATTCTGAAAACAAGCTCCAGTGCTAAAGCTTAGTGCAGCATTTCACCAGTTTGCCCCCATTCTGTCAGTTTGCCAGCAATGACACTCAGGACCAAAATTTGTACCGTTACCTGGGTGATGCAACTAGGATGACTCCACAGCTGACTGATGGCAGGAATGACCAAAAGAAGAATTCAGCTTGTTGTCTTAATATCCTTTTACCTGTTAGTTAAACCAGGAATAAGTGTATTTAACCATCTCCTGCAAAAAGAATATACTTGAGATGAATTAACAGTGGCTGCTGAGAATTACAGCAAGATTTGTACCATCATTTTCAGCATGCATGAACCACAAGATATAAAAAATAGAAGCAATTTGGGGTAATTGTGTTGACTGTAATTTTGAAAAATGTGTTTTCCTGGTTAACTCTAACTTTACACAGTTCTCTAAAAGACTTCTTGACTTAATGAAGACGTTAATGGATATGCTTCCTATCTTTTATTTCTTTAACTGTCCTTGTAATATCTTGTCATGGCACAAAATTAGAGAATATAAGACCCTGGAAACAAAAAGTACTCTGTAACAGCAGGATCTTGTACCACATTAATGGTTCTTATTTGCAATACTTGCATCTTCTTGGAAGCAGCTGAATTTAGGTAGATTTGCTGATGTCTCACAATGGCCCCTGCTGCTGCAGGTGGTATCAGTAGATAATGAATCATAGTGCATGTTCTTGTGTCAGAAAGACAAAAGCAAATCTGTATGTGGGTACGAGACCAGAGAGATAACATATCTCTGTAACCACACAAATTGTGTAAATATAGAGAAACCCTGCCAAATAAATACAGATGTGTCTGGTAGCTTATGTATTCTGGAAGAAACTGTGATCCATTGGTACGGTTCTGCTGAGAGAGTGAATCGAAAGAGCTGGGAGTGTCCAGAGCTGTGAACAGTATGTTTTCAGTGAGAGATTTTTGACCATGAAGTAGCCTACTGTTTGGGAAAAGAGTAAGCATATGCACATCTGCTTTCCAAGCATGTTGCTGCCAGGTATATTTCTTCAAAAGTCTTCATCTGCTAAGCAAGGAATTGCACCACAAACAACTAATATTAATATAAATTATGCTGGCAAACCTGCCCATGATAAAAACAAACCAACCAACCAACCCAGTTTAGTAGGTCCACAGTTGTATGATTTCTAGTAACTCTTTTTACTACTATCTAAATGTTGTAGATTCACAAGATATTAAATTTGCAAATTCAATTTTCTGGTCACTCCATTTCTAGATGAGAGGGATGAGGGAAATGCGGAGTCTCATGAGAAAGGCACAGAAAGAGAAAAACAAGCCTGGTTATTAGGGGAGAACATGGTGTTTTCCAGTTAACTTTGAGACAACATTTGAGCACTGTTGTTTGCTGCCAGAGCATCTCTTGATTGTTTGGGATGAAAATACAGATACTTGTAGAAACTTAAGTGAATGTGCCTAAGTGTGAGAAACGGAGCTGATGGGGGGAGAGTGGGCTGGTGGGTTTCCTACTCATTGGTGTAGTTGATCATATTTTATATTAGTTATTTTACTAGTGTTAACCTGTATGCATAAGGGGAAGTGGAAAGTTGTGAATATATGTCACAATATGCTTTTAATCACTCTGTCTTGCTGATACACACTTGATTGGCGTTTTAATGTCAGTGTGCAGTTGGAGGAGGATTTCCCTGGACTACATTTTTGCATTGCTGGGCTGGAGGGGAGAGATGGTGCATAGGAAGAAATAAGATGAAGCTTGCTGCACCAAGCTTGTTGGATCAAGCAAGTATATAATAACAGTAATTGTATTTATCTACTGCCTTCTCCTGAACTGTTTAACTCCACAGTTCTCACAGTCAGCTTTCCAAGGTGTGAAGGTAGGAGTGTGTCACATTCTGTCTTTCTGTGGCAACTGATACTTAGTTCAGCTAGGATTAAGTAGGGAATGCTCGATTGTCTGATGATAATTCTGTAATTAGTATTGTTAGTGATTAGGAATCTCCTTGGGTCTCATTTAATGATTTATTTTCATGTAGTAATATAAAATAATGTGTGTAGCTGCAGTTTGGCAGTTTTCTCCTGGTGTCTAATCTTTTCAGTCGGTATTTGTTGTACATCTCCTGCCATTTAGTGGGGAAATGTTAATTGTCTTAGTTCTTTACGGCAGAAAAAGGAACAACTCTTTTAGACCAGTAAAATTTTCTCCATCCACCTTAACCTGTCATTACAGTGCTACTAACAAAAGTACTCATCACTCAGCAAACGAGGAGCCCTGAGTATATGAATGCTTTTGCCACTCTTTAGAATCAAAATTGCACAGAGAATTTGGAGGATGTTCGAGAGGGAGAGCAGGTGGCTGTTCTAGCTCATGCAAGCAAATGACGTTGATTAAATTCATGTAATGATAAATTTAGAATAATGAGGCACAGTGGCTTTGATTTATTGTTCCAAGTAAAGCTGAGCTCTCAGAAAAAAAGATACAGTAAAAGATCTGACCATGGGATCCTACAAAGTTCATTTGGTCTTTTTAAAAACTGTAACTAGCTTTGTTTAAATAGTCAACTTTGCTCTTCTCCCAGTAACGCTGATTTTATAACTAAGTCTAAATGGAAAGAAAAACAATATATTTTTATCTCCAGAATGCCTGAAAGATTTTTAAAACTCAAAGATAATTTTGCATAGTGATGTTTATCTACCATTCTAGCCCAGATTGCAGATTAGCTTGCAATTCCACTTGACTTACTCTCTCTGAATTTTGAGAGTGTCGTGGTTGAACCCCAGCTGACAACTAAGTACCACCCAGCCACTTGCTCACTCCCCCCCGGTGGGATGGGGGAGAGAATCGGAAGAGTAAAAGTGAGAAAACTCGTGGGCTGAGATAAAGACAGTTTAATAGGTAAAGCAAAAGCCTTGCATGCAAGCAAAGCAAAACAAGGAATTCATTCACTCCTTCCCATCRGCAGGCAGGTGTTCAGCCATCTCCAGGAAAGCACGGCTCCATCACGCATAACAGTGACTTGGGAAGACAAACGCCATCACTCCGAGCATCCCCTCTTCCTTCTTCTTCCCCCAGCTTTATATGCTGAGCATGACGTCACATGGTATGGAATATCCCTTTGGTCAGTTGGGGTCAGCTGTCCTGGCTGTGTCCCCTCCCAGCTTCTTGTGCACCCCCAGCCTACTCGCTGGTGGGACTTTGGCAGCAAAGTCCTTGACTCTGTGTAAGCGCTGCTCAGCAGTAACGAAAACATCCCTATGTTATCAACACTGTTTCCAGCACAAATCCAAAACATAGCCCCATACTAGCTACTATGAAGAAAATTAACTCTATCCCAGCCAAAACCAGCACAGAGAGGTAGGGATGATTTCTGCAACTTCTGTTTTTGCCCATGCATTCAAAAATTTTACTCTAGGAAGATTGGCCTTGGCAGAGTGGATTATACCTGTACAGGCTTTCTCCTCCTCAGGATTGAGTGTAGCCTTTTCTTGACAAAAGGCAAGCAACAGGGGCTACCACCAACGGTAATGCACTATGTGCATCTTCAGGAGGTCTCCAAACCCCCCAAAGTAGGGTTCAGAATCCGACCTCCCTGAGGTGGACCCTCAAGTCTCATGTGCCAGGGGATGCTGTTCTGCCATCTGCTCCATGCTTCACCACTGAGGCTCATTCATTTCCTGCATTTACAGTGTAATATTCATCTTCTCATACCCCTTGTGCTAGATACAGACACAGTTAGGGAGTCCCCGGTGCCTCCTGTGCGGGGTCCTGAAGGAGGTGCTGCTGTGCAGCTGGAGGGCTGTCCTGTTGGAAGGCACAACTTCCAGCTGCATCTGGGCTCCAGGGACCTTGCCCTGCTTTGTGCTCCCATGTGCTGAGGCACAAGCCTGTCCCGGGACCATGTGCCCAGGCATGTATGTGCTGTTTGACTTGGGTATCCATTCTCACTGTGTAGCCTTATGTTGAACCTTGTGTGTTGAGATTCCAATAACTTGAGATTCAATCATCGGGAGTCGCATCATTGATTTCATGGGATCAGGGACAAGATCTGAATGTACTCATTGCTGCTTAGGAACAAATGGGGAACTAAACTTGAATTTTTCCCCACACTGATTTGTTGCCAGAAGCTGCCTGCATCCTTTCACATGTCATTCCATCTTGGTAAGTCATTCTGCCTCCACATATCTGCCTTGGCTCTTCTGTGTTCTGGGAGATGTTATATTTGAATTACTTTCAGCACAATGCAAGTATGTTCAGTG
Organism: Phoebastria nigripes; assembly: GCA_035582835.1. Taxonomy (NCBI): domain Eukaryota; kingdom Metazoa; phylum Chordata; class Aves; order Procellariiformes; family Diomedeidae; genus Phoebastria; species Phoebastria nigripes. Next base: position 190,344 of record JAYKAV010003423.1, read on the forward strand.
TGAGATGTACACTGGAATAATTGTTAACGCTAGCAGTGTTGTTCATACTGTTTTGCTATGGGTTAGGAATTAATTAGAACTGCTATTATTATAATGTTACTAATTAATCTTACACTGTAGTCTTAACTGTAAAAAACTTTCAATAATCACTGTTTCACATGTGTAACTGGAGTGTATTGTTACGCAAAAGAAAGGTAAGTGAAATCAGGATTGCTTGCGGTTTTTACTTGATGTAGGATGCATTTTCTAGGTAAAATGAAACTGTAATCTTATAGATCACACAAGACTTCTGTACGTGTGGGTTATACAGAAGAGTATATGTGAACCTGTGAACTTTGAATCCCTAAGAGAAGACCTTTATAACTGTCATGAAGCTTGATCTTATGCCAGAACACTCTGAAATCACTTTGAAAATATTATTGATGTGTTCGTTATAAGTTAAGGCACTCAGCATCTTACAGAAGTGCTAGTGTACTTTGGAAGTTAGGATGAAAACTACTTTAAAAGTATCTCCCATGAAAACACTCTTACTCTCTGATGCTTCCATATGGCTGTGACAAATGCTTCTGCTCTTTTTTTTCAAAATGGGAGAGAACCTGTAATTAAAATATAGAAAGATGCACTGGAAAACGAATTGTGTCTTTACTTTCAGAATGCCACTGGATTTCCTAGCTATGGGGATATTTTTATTTGTAGAAAAGTAAGAGGAGCTTGGAAATGCAGAAGGCTGCTCTGATAGTCTCTTGAGACATCTGTCCTTGATTAGCTGTTTGAATCAGTGATGTTATGTGTTTGTGTCTTGTTGCTAAGGAAGCTATCACTGATAGCTGCTTTTGAGAAAGAAAAAGCAGCAGAAAAAAATGTGCTTATGTACTGCTTCATTCTGAGGTTGAAACATTGCTCAAATGAACTCTTACGCATTTCATTTTTTGAGTGCTTTGTGGTTCTGTGACTGAATAATTGGGAAATAAGTTTGAAGACTTTTATGCAGAAGCATAAAGGATAGAAAATACACTGTTTAAAAAAATTGAGCTAGGGTTCACCCACTTATAACTATCATGTGGTATAAAAGACACCCTGTAAACAGAATTTGGTTATGCAGTTATTTGTATTAATGGACTTTATCCATGAAAAATTATTTCAGATATATTTCTAGTAGTTGGTAAGTTAAAAGAAGCAATTACCTTTTATGTCTCCTAATGTGAGACAAACTACTTGCCTGATATCTCATATTTTAAGCTTCAACAGTTGTTGCCAACAGCCTACCTGTCTAAGCTAAATAGCTTTTGGATCACACCAAAATACTTCAAATAAAATTCTTCTAATAAATGAGTGCTTTTTGGGATTTCTGGAACTCACTTGAATGTAAGGATCTGGCAGTGCCTAAGCTGAAAAGATTGTGGAATTAAATAGAAAAAGTACTTGTTTTTTACTTATTTCCAGGCAAATGGAGAGTTGAAATTTTAATAGGTCAATGACAGTGAAATAAATAATTAAGGTTTTTAAAGTAATTTCTATAATTTTCCAGCGGTTCTGTCTTATACACATGTAGAGTCAAAGCTAGGATGATGATACTGATATTCTTTGAGTGGTGGGTTTATTACAGAAGAATTCCCAAGGACTTTAAATTGATGGTTTTTTTCAGCTGAAATGCACCATCATCTTCACAGAAGAGCAAGAGCGCCATTGTGATACTTAAAACTTCATAAACAGCTTTAGTATTGCTGCTCTTATAGGAAAGATCTGGTGCTCTCTTTGGATCTAAATGACTTTCTCTTGGGTCTGTCTGAATGAGGCTGGTAATACCACAGTTACAGAAATGTGTCCTGTGGGAATTGCTGGCTGCAGGAAAGCATTGTTACAAGCAGAACAGATCTGTAGGCAGGAGTATCTCCTATGGGCTAGAAAGGATTTAAAAGAGCAGAAGAGGTAATCCAAAGGTTATTTGAATGTGGTTAAAAAAGGAGACTTTTTATGTGGTTCAAAATAAAATAAAGAYGACATTTCACTACAGTGTTTATTTTATCTTCTTGCAGTGTTACTGGATTATCAGAAAATCCATCATGGAAATAACATTAGCATTATTTGTTACTGCTTTCTACTCTTTGGGTAAATGCTACCCCGTGTGTGTCAAGAAACCAGTACATGGAGATAAAAAAAGACATAAAAATGATCAGTTCATCTTTACCGTGGTTTGGTATCAGCTAACTGCTTTTGTGATGATGTAGAAGTTTTCAGCAAAATCCCTCATGAATTTTATGGGTGCAGTGGAGTTATTTCTGCCCTTTAAAAAGTATGTAGTCACAGAAGTGACATAAGACTTAATGGGTCTCTTCTTTCTTATCATTTAAAATAGGATCATAGGAATCATAGAACAGTTTGGGTTGGAAGGGACCTTTAAAGGTCATCTAGTCCAACCCTCCTGCCATGGGCAGAGACATCTTCAACTAGAGCAGGCTGCTCAGAGCCCTGTCCAACCTGACCTTGAATGTTTCCAGGGATGGGGCATCTACCACCTCGCTGGGGAACCTGTGCCAGTGTTTCACCACCCTCAGCGTAAGAAATGTCTTCCTTATATCTAGTCCTAACCTACCCTCTTTTAGTTTAAAGCCATTCCCCCTTGTCCTGTCGCAACAGGCCCTGCTAAAAAGTTTGTCCCCATCTTTCTTATAAGCCCCCTTTAAGTACTGAAAGGCTGCAATAAAGTCTCCCCGAAGCCTTCTCTTCTCCAGGCTGAATAACCCCAACTCTCTCAGCCTTTCTTCATAGGAGAGGCGTTCCATCTCCCTGATCATTTTCGTGGCCCTTCTCTGGACCCGCTCCAACAGGTCCATGTCTTT
>JAYKAV010003423.1:199106-212331 GCA_035582835.1 Phoebastria nigripes
TTCCTTTGAAATGCATGGTCATGGTCATTTGTATGTTTTTTTTTTTTTTTTTTTTTTTTTTTTTGGTGACAATTCAGAATTGACAGTAGACTACCATGGGAGACAGGTTAGACTCAGCATTAAAACTCTCTTTGAGAAACTAAGGTAATGATAGAGTGACAGCTAATTTCAAGGTAAATTGAAGACTGCAGAGTTAAAGAAGTTGTTATTCCCATAGCTGGTCTGAGATATCCTAATATTCAGTGTAGATTCCAAATTCCCCTGAAAACATTTTGGATTACTTTCTCTTTTCCCTTTAAGKCAGACAAATAACTGAACTTCCTGAGTTTCAGTAGACAGTACCAGCAAAACAGGTTATGATATGATGGATTTGTCATGAGCAATCYGGGCAAACTTGGGCAGACTTTTGATTTGCTCGCTGTCAGAAGTGTTGTAATAGGCAAGATGAAAACATTCTTGTTGCTGTCTCATGAAGCTGCGGAAGTGTTTGAGAGCCTTTTTGGGAAGACCAAAATGTCATGTGTGCCATAGCAGAAGTAGCTGGGACACTTTCCTTCCTAAGGTGTTCTCTAGGATTTAAAGATTTCATTTTGGGTACTGGTGAGAGGACCAACGGTGGGTATTGAAGAAGAGCAGAGGTATTTTGTGTGTGTGTGTGTGTGTCCTTGTGTCCAGCTTTTTTCACATCATGTTATGTACACCTGGGGGCAGAGCATGGAGATGGTAGTGTCTTACAGTGGAGAACTGCAAAGTAACATTTCTGTGGGGATTATAGTCCTAGAAATACTATGAATGGTCTTGATCTAGACATCCTGGCCTGTATCAGAAATAGCGTGGCCAGCAGGAGTAGGGAGGTGATCGTGCCCCTGTACTCGGCACTGGTGAGGCTGCACCTCGAATACTGTGTTCAGTTTTGGGCCCCTCACTACAAGAAGGACATTGAGGTGCTGGAGTGTGTCCAGAGGAGGGCAACGAAGCTGGTGAAGGGTCTGGAGAACAAGTCTTTTACAAGGAGCAGCTGAGGGAACTGGGACTGTTTAGCCTGGAGAAGAGGAGGCTGAGGGGAGACCTTATCGTGCTCTACAGCTACCTGAAAGGAGGTTGCAGCGAGGTGGGTGTYRGTCTCTTCTCCCAAGTAACTAGCGATAGTCTGAGAGGAAACAGCCTCAAGTTGCGCCAGGGGAGGTTTAGATTGGACATTAGGAAAAATTTCTTTACTGAAAGAGTGGTTAAACATTGGAACAGGCTGCCCAGGGAAGTGGTGGAGTCACCATCCCTGGTAGTTTTTAAAAGACGTGTAGATGAGGCGCTTAGGGACATGGTTTAGTGGGCATGGAGGTGTTGGGTTGACGGTTGGACTCGATGATTTTAGAGGTCTTTTCCAACCTTAATGATTCTATGAATTACATTAACATTTTAATAATATTTTTCCCCATATGCGATTTCTTTGCAACTCTTCAGATAAGACTAGCTGCTATTTACTTGCATAACTAGGTGAACACGTTGTCTACAATGTTTCATTTGGAGTGAAGTCAAATGTTCACTTCCAGTAAATGAAGAGAGCTAAGACTCTCCAAAATATTTAAGTAAATTCTTTTCCAGTTATTGTGATAGCAAATCATGGAGTTGTGCAAATGTAAGCTGTTTATATTAGGAAGTCACAAAACTGCTTAATAAAGGGATATTTAATAATTGTATAAAAGCTTATTCTAAACTTGCAAATCTTGGCATCATAGAAAGGATTAAATATGAAGAAGTTGCACAGTTTCTTGGTAGACTCCAGGCTGTCAGAGGGAGATAGAGCAAGTTCAAAAAATACAGTATCCCCATTTTTTGTGGTTGACTGACTAAATTTATGCTGAGGTCATATTCGGAGATAAGTAATCTTTTGATGTTCTTCCTGATAATCAAATTGTCTGGGAAAATTCTCTGTGTTATCATAAATCCATGTCCATTTTATGCAGGCAATTTAAAAAAGTAGCTTTTGGTCCTGATAGAAATGGAAATATTTTTTTTAAGCAACAAGGGAGCATCAGTGAGGAATATATGTTTGATATTTACTCCTTTTCAAAATCTAACAGGCAAAGATTCCAGATACTTTTTGAAAAATACACTACATCTTCACATCGCATCCCAAGGAAAACCTTGACAGTCTTATGCAAGAATGCTTACCCAATTTCCGTAATAAGCCCTATGTCCACCACTCCCTCCCATGTAAGGAGAAAAATGCAGATTTGGTGCTGGTAAAGTTGGCAGGCTCTGCCTTCTGCTGAGAAGTGAGCTCTGAAGTTGAGGATCTCTCATGGAAAACACCTGCTTATTAATGCTTTTTCTTTAAAGAGGGATGATACTAGCTAGAGTGTTAGCTGGATATTTGCCGGTAAACAAATGGTAACCTGTGTAGAGCTTTAAACAGTAAATGCTATCTGAAAAGCAGCATATAGCTAGAAGCCAATCTACAGAGACGTTTTATTGTGTTGCCAGCATATAGCAAAATTAAACAAACAGCTGTTTTCTGCACTGGCTTCAGCTTTTAGCTGGCCTTAGGTAGTCTGGCTGGATTATGTTACAGTAATCTGTTCCTGGTGTGGCAATCTCAGGTAGACGTAGCAATGAACATAAATGAAACTGTCTTTTCTTCCAGATTTCTTTGTAGGAATAGAAGAGGCAAAAAAATAGTGCTTACAACTTATGGCTATCCATTTGAATAGGAGTGGCTCAAAAATTAATGAAACCCTTAGGTGTGATCCTGTATGAAAAGAAATGGAGTTTAATTCTTCCCCAGAACAGTCACGTGCACATGCATCACTTGGTTGAAACTTAGGCTTTTTCTGGGATTTCTCTTTATTATCCATTTATGAGTTGTTGTAAAAGACCAGTCATGTATGTACGCCAGGCAGAGGAAGGTTTCCATCTGTCCTGTTGGGARTTGATTACACCAGCTCAATAACAGTAACAAATATTCTCTGCATCATTTTCACCTGACCACTGCTCCTATTAAGTTTCCCTTGGTAGAAGCCATGGCACTGCGTTTCGATTGTTCTACCTCAGAGCAAGGCTCTGTACTCTTACTACGTTTGGTTAGTACTGTACAAGAAATCATGGACTGGCTGGCAAACAAAAGCACCGAAATAATCTTCTCCCACTGTTCTGATTGATTTCCACAATTTTCTGGTGGTATTTCAGTTTTGTCTCAGCAGCGTTAGCCAGCTGCATCTGGTCCAACTTCTGGCCATATTCATGCACGAGGTCAGGAGTTCCAGTGAAAGACGTAGGTCTGATTCATGTGCTTCTAGCCTGAAGAAATGATTGCAACCCTCTATTCTTCCACAAGACAATCTGAAAGAAGAAAGGATTATATGATATCAGTGTAGTAAAACTGTGCCTGACCACAATTCCTTTCAAACATACCAGTTACGTCTTTTTATTGAACTGAAGAGTGGCATAAAAACTTTGCACTGTTCTGTTGAGGAGGGAGGGCTGCATTTTTCTGTAGCTAYCTCATGGGAATTTCTAAGAGCAAAGACATTCACCGTCTGCTGGGAACTGTTTATATGTCAAAAATTTATTCTTTTATGGTTGCCACTACTTAATGCTTCTTTTAAAGTGTTGCGGTATTATATGGATGCAGATCAATTCAGTTTGTCCTTCTGAACAAGTGATTGCAAATGCTGCAGTACTGATATTCTGTCTGAAGTTCATGAGATCCCTATAAGACATGACCAGTTTAGTGGGTATTATGAATGTGTGTTTCATGCATTTTATGGTGACATATTACACAGTTTTGCTTTTTATTTCTTAAATTACACAGGGGAACTCCTCCCCCCTTAGATTCGTTTTTCTCCTTTTTGGTGAAAAATGCTCTAATAAATTACATTTTAGGAGGTAGGGTGTGAAGAATGGTTGATGCTTAAAATGTGGTCAGAAGTCACAGAAAATCTAAAAGAGCAGGGAGGACAAAAAGGCTTAATATGCCAGTTTACACTTGCTGTGGTATTTGGCCAAGTATTTCAAGTTTTGAGTTATGATAGGGTTCTACTRTGCTGATTGCATGCTTACTAATGGTTTTTCATGCACTGCTTGATTATAGATTATAGAGATGAAACTTGATGCCTGGAAGTGGAAAATACTGAATTAGCCTTACTCCTCAGTGGTACTATTCCTTTAGGCCAACGCAGAGTAGAGCGCTGGCAGATGTCAAGTGTAGTCCCAGGTATCTCTGACATTTTATGAAATAGCAATTCCAACTATTTCCTACCTTGTATTACCAGTTTCAGCACTAATTTGTAGCAAGTGAGGAAGTAAACGGTTTGCTATTTATAGTCACATAAAGTGAGCTTGTGAACTTCAATAATGAAATACGAAGAGATTTCATTAAAAAAAATTCTAACCAAATTATAATATTGTAGCTGTTGGAACTACAGTCCTTACAGTTATGGATTTACAACTTGTCTAAACCATGACATTTCTGCCTAGTTGATCTTGCCACACAGGAATGCTAATACTTAATTTTTTTTTTTTATTATGTTTAATTTAAATTTTGAGGAAAATCCTACATAACAGCTTTATTATAAAGCATATGAGGTAATAGCTTCATAACCTTATCCTGACCCCTTTACATCTGTAAAGGTACTGCCTGTAAAGGAGACAGAGTTTTTGTCCAAATACTGTATGTATACATAGTATTCATACCTCTCTCCCCAARCACTCGCAAACAGGGGCAACGAAAGGCAAACTGAAATAACTGGTGTGAACACAATGATAAAATGACATTTCTTAACTTTTCTAGAAAAGATTATTTACCTTTGGAAACTTTTATGATAGTATAAACAATTCCCGCCCCACCCCCACCYCACCCCCGAAAATCTGAAAATGTTACAAATGTGACCATGAAAAAAGCACACCCAAAGATAAAAAAAAACGAAAAATACCTCTCCCCCAATAATGTTTATATTTCTCAATAACATTGGTTGATTAAATACTTTCAACTTCATTCCTTTAATCTTCTGTGTGTATTTGTTTATGAAGGAAGGCAATATGTATTTAACCACAGATCACATATTGTATCAAATATTTTGTCTGATGTTTTTAGTCATAAATAAAAATGCAGGACTGTCTTTTAGTACTACTGTGTGCTACCAGTCAACACCATTTAGTAACATTTAAATGATTTTTTTATTTTTTATGTATGATTCAATGTAAATGCATTTTATGAGAGGGCACTTAGGAAAAATGTGATATAGTTGAGAAGCAGTATATGATTTCTGTAAAGCAAACAGAGTTAGAATGATATAATAGCTTGAATTTTGCGTTACCTAATGTTTTGAGTCCTCAGCAATGTAAGTTGGTTCTGTAACTTTCTGAGTTCATTGGGTGGTATATTTAAATTAAACAACTGAAGAAGTAAAAGGAAATTTGAAAGTAAAGTAGATGCCATTGTGACACTGTATTTGAATTCCTTACTGGTTTCTTGTGGGAAACTATATTTATGATCAGGATGGGTGAGCTTTTTTGGTTAAAAAAGGAGAAACTGGAGGTTTTGTGCATTTTCCAAACTATTCAAAACGCAGTCAAAGGGCTGAAATAMCTTCCTTATCTTTACCACCTCATCCCTCTGGACACAGACCTCTTTCATCTGCATTTGACTCCTTAAAGGGAGGAAGAGGTAAAATAAGACTCTTTCCCCCGGCTGTTGCTTCAGTCTTCCTTTTTTATCACCTTACCTTCTAGCATTTTCATTTCATTCTTCATAAAAGGCTCCAGAATGAACCCATGCCAGCTTCTTCGTAGATCTTATTATTTTATTTCCAATTATTTATCTTCCCATATTCTCATTCCTTTTCTTGTTGGTGCTTCAGAAAATGTGTTGTTCCCAAACTTGGATATTCTGAAGCATGCAATGCAGCCTGTCATACAAAACCACCAGAAAAAGTGAGCTTTATAGGAGAAAAACAGATTTTTGAAATCAGTCCTTGGTAGACAATTGAAAGCATGTGTTCCCCCTGCCATTAACATTCTTTCTATTTTAAAAAAAAAAAAAAAGTAATTCTTGAGCTACCTGAATTGGCTTTATTTTCTGTTATGGATAAAAAGTATACTTCGATATTTCTAGTCTATTACAATCTGTACATGCTGTATTGATTTGTGTGTTTCTAGCAAACACGATATAGCAGAGAGCAAATTATAGTCTGCACTCACAATCTGATTTCTAAATCTCAAACAACGAAGTGAAACTCTGTTGAAAAGCACATTTTTCAATTAGATTTCTAATGCATTCACTATAATGAAAGAACCTCAAGAGGTTTCAGGTGAAGGCAGATATTATAAAAAGTGCCAGTCAGCTACCAAATGAATATTATTTTTGGATACTGATCTAATGTTGTTTAATTATATCAGAGTGGAATTGACAGTTTTCAATTATCTTGTTATAGGACTAAAACAACTTTTGCTCACAAGGGATTAATTATCAGTGTGTGTTTCCAGATGAGCCTGTACTCAAATCACCATTGTGGTGTCACTTCAAGACTTTGGTTTTAAGTCTGATTTTTTCATAGGTGACTGTAAAATCATGAAGCGCTGAAAGATTGATGAAGTCTGTCATKGAAACACACTTAATCTTTATTCTGGTGGTAATCTTGAATCTTGAGGACCCCCAGGCGTATTGGACTGTTGCCTTGTACTGGGTTTGTGCCATGTAAACAAAGCATCTGGCCTGGCTGTTGAGGTTGCGTGGCTGACCCTAAATTAGCTGTCCAGTATCTTTGTACCTGAATTCTTATTACTCTATGAATTTTTGAGTTATAGTTTTAGTAGGGCCAGGCTGATGAGAGAGAAGGTGTTATCTGGTGAATTTTATGTGACTGGTCCCCAGGTACCTAAGCCAGAAATAGAAATGAGCAGAAGTGTGGTGGTGCTATCATCCTTAATGCTAAACTGATCTAGCTGTGAAGCATTGCTGAGAGGGAAAACTAATTCTCCAAAGGATGGGGGGGGGGGGGTTTGTTGCTATTGTCAGCCAGTGGAAAAGTCTCATCCTCCACTTACGGGACTGTGAGATCCTAGAGAGAGTAAAAGGGAGCAGGAACACAGCCAAGACTGGGCTGGAGGACTGAGCTGGAGGCGTTCACCTCTTCTGGTGATAAAGCTTATCTGTAGGGGCAAACTATACCTGAGAGCATCACTCCATGACTATGTAAGTCAAACTGAAGTGGGGATACTTGTGGTTTTCCTTTCTTGTCATCCTTAACCACGTAGTTGCATCTTCTTTGCTGCAGCATTGGCACTCCGAAGACCAAAAAGAGAAGGATGGTTCAGGGTCTGAACCCGCTAAAACTAATCCAGAGAAAGAAAGCCTCATCTGTGTGAGGTGGAAAAGCAGGTCATAGAATTTAGCAGTCTCAAAGTCTGTGAAAATAATAAATAAAATGTAGGCATGAAGGTGGCATCATAATTATAAGTTCAGGTATGGCTGTATCTTGATGGTTCAGCATTACTGTTGCATTTGTTTTTAGCGCATTTGTTTTTCAGTGCTTTCTGCTATAATTAATTTGTGGGTGACCTTTCAGTAAGTTAACTCATCTCATATGTTTGCCTTTGGTTCAAAAATAGAGCGTTCTTCCCATTTTTAAAATTATTCATCAGGAATCCTACATTATGAAAAACAAAGGGATTTCAAGCTCTGATTCTAAATGTCTATTGGTAAAAGTCTCATTTACCATACTGATATTTCTGAGTTGAAGTATGACCCAGGTGTTTAGAATTCATTCTTGTTAAATGTGATTCCTTCAAATAAAACATACTGATCAGCAATTGTGAAGTGGTGGGAAAAAACTGATGCTTGCTATAGAGGAACTAGGATTTGAGATGGGTTTTGGCTGGAGAAAGCCAAGGGAGTTTTTGAAAGTAAGGGAAAAAATGTTAGCTTTATGGTGCTTTATTGAGGGGAGCTATTCATGGAGCTATTTAAGGTGGGACTGATGAAGTAGAAGGTTGTTTGGGCAAGACTTCAGTCCTATCCTGAACTTGCTTTAGAGAGAATTTGAACTGCAGATACTTAAACTTACAAAGATAAATTAAATTTAGGTTTAGTCATACTAAAATTAGTAGTAAATATTCTTTAGATAAGATACTTTCATGTTACCATTGGGCCRGTTCTTCTTATGGAGTGGCAACAATTGTAGGTTAAATTTCTCTTTCTGTTCCCCATCCTCCCTCTTTGACAGTAACCAAAAATTGTAAGGAAAAAAAAAAAGTCTTGTAAGCAAAGTCATGTGTGGGAATGATTATAAACAATAATACACGTGGAGACCCTATAGTTTAATTTGTGTGTTTGCCTAGGGCCTTTGTTGCTAAAGCACCATTGTATGCCAGCTGTAGTAATCAGAGCTGGCAAAAATTTATACTGATAGTTTATTCTGATTTTTTTTTTTTTTTTTTTAAATTTCAGTATTATATAGGCAAAAGAAAATGAAAACACTAGCTTTGCCTTCCTTCTTGAGTAGAGCAGTTTGTCAGCTGAGTACATCTGGCCTTTGACAAGACGTACTTGTATTTGATTACCTACTGAAGATGTAGTGCTGGCGCATACAAGTTTGGTAAACATGCTGGGTGGGCAGTTCCCTTACCTCCCATGAAGAGTATGCTTCTTAACAACTTGTTTTATGTAGAATTAAACTGATGCAGTTTCTCTTGGTGAGGAACTTTTACCAAGTCATTAATTATTCATGTGAATTTACRTGCTGTACTTTTGCTGAAAAATTATTTTATGGTTTAATATGTTTTGTTTATGAATATATACAATAAAGCATTTTTTTTTTAAGATGCTGGATCTTAAAAGAAATAGGAGGATTATACATTTTGTGTGTGTTTCACCTGCAGATGATGGAATTACTCTGTAAGTCTACATAGAGAAGAGAGCTAGAGAGCATGAAGAGTTTAGTGAAAGATTTGTTGGCATTGATCCCCATACTGCTTACATGAATAGTGTCTGCAATGGGACACAAGAAAGCCTTTTCTTAACCAATACAGTTCAGCAAAATATATCTGTAATATTTTTCTTTAACATTCCTCATTATGACAGTCATGAGAGCTTTATATTGCTGCATCAGTTGTTTCTCTATTCTTCTTTTAGTTGCTGTGATTTGATTTTTTTTTTTTTTTTTTTTTTTTTTTTTTTTTTTTTTTTTTTTTTTTTTTTTTTTTTAGGGAAAAGAAGATACATAACTAAAACATAATGATTTGCCTGATAAATATTTTTAATGTAACAAAGAAATTTAAATAAGACTTGACAATTTGAGTTATGATGTATAGCAGAGAGAAGGGAAAAATGCTGTAAGGGGACTGTACTGCTGAGAGACATTCAGAGAGCTCTGCAAATCAATGCTGAGAGTGACGGACTCATATATCAACCATGACTCTGCACCAGCTTGAATGTAATGAGAACTTCAGTAATTTGGCTCTGCTATGGTTGAATGCTGCTTCTGGGTGAAATTTCATGAGCGTGTTAAAAGTGAGACCAGGCCCCTTCAAACTCTTCTGTCTTAGCAGACAGAGGTAATTTCAAAAATAGTAATACTTGCCCTAGAAATAAAAGTTGGGTGAACAGCGAACTGTAGCTGTAGGAGCATATGAGAATAAGTGTATGCATTATACTTCAACCATTTGTTTCCCTCTTTTCAGTAGTGTTTTTGAATTGTCATTTCCTTATCAGATAGATTGGAGGGAAAAATCTGTAAATGAAGAGGTTAAGAAAAGTATTCACAGGCAAATTATGAGAAACTGGTGAGGTTTATATTGCAGGTTATTAGAATAATTCACTCTGTGGGAGATGTTAAGAAAGAAAGAAAAACAACCCCTTAATATGTTTACTTTTTCTGGCGCTGCTCTCTTTATGCCTCCCTTATGTTAGAAAGTGATGTGTTTATTTGCTCTTCTTGTAGCTATAATGTGAAACTTTATTTTAGCCTGAGATATTGCAAAATAAAAAAGGGCTGTTCTTTCGATACCAAAGGAAAAAACCTCAGGTTTGGGCTGGAAAGTCTTCTTTTTGACAATAGTTTTAGACCTTTCCTTTGCTTTAAGAAATTGTCCTAGTGTAGTAGTACATGACCACTGCATTCTGATAAGGTTAGAATGACTTCCAAGAAAGTATTTTTATTGTTGTACCAAAATAGATCAGAATCAAATGACATTTGTGTGGTGATGACAGTCCAGCAGGGAGCCTCTGGAAGCCTTGTGGAGGAAGAGGATTGACTACTGTTACTACACAAACAATGTTTAACTCTCCATTTMGTAGCTTTTATATTACTTTCCAAATTATGCCATTGTTTTCAGAAATCAGAGGTTTGTCCAAAGACAAGCTGTATTTTTGAAAATTGGCAGGAAGTGCCATTGGGATGGAAAATCACTTGGATGAATAATAGGCGGTATGGGGTTTTTTCCCCCCATAATGAAAGCATCTTTCTCTGGTTGCCAAGCTATATCTTGTGCTCTGTGGGTTTCAGTTACTGCTATCAGATATCCAGATGGCTGTAAGAAGTCACAGAGGTGTTTTTTTTTTTTTTTTCCTGGGCTAAAAAGTAATATGCTTCCTTCTGTCCCTCCATACCTGTATTTATTTAAAGTTCTGCTGGAGTAATCCATGTCTGTCCTTTCCACAGCGTGCTACTGCAATCTGAGGTTAACTCATCAGGCACAACGGGAAGCTGAACTTTGTCCTTCAAGTTTAGAAATGGTCAAATTTCTGAATTTTCAGAAACTGACATAAAAACAGTTTTCAATCCAATTTAAAAATAGTTTACATTTTTCTGTAAAACAGCTCTTTAAAATTATTTTTGAAAATTTATCTCAGCATTTTAAAATTATATTTTCAACTGTTTTTCATGTATTTGTTATTTTCCTCATAATGACATTAATTTTAAAATATGCAATGATAAAAAAAAAGTTTCATTACAGGATGAACAGATGGCACTTCAGTATTGAAATGACCTTTGAATTGAAAAAGAAATTTTTATACAAGAACTTTTTGACTTCCTCTTAGCTTTGAAAATGGGACTAATAAGACAGTCTGTTACACCAGAGTTTGCACTGAGTACTGGTCCATGCAAAGATCTGATTTAAGGCAGTAATCCTGAACTGAAAATGTGTAGCAGGGTGAAATCACATTTCCTGAAGTCTTAGTTTCCTTTCTACCTATCTGTGTGATACCTATGGTAAATACAGGCAGGATCTAGCATGAACACCTCCCAGTGTGAGGAGAATAAGTAGGGGAGTCCTTGGACATTGAGCTCAAGAATGACTGAAGTCCCAGTGTTTCTAGGACACATCACAGGCTCGTTTCTAACTGATAAACTTTTCCAGTAAAAGAATTGCAGAATAGTTAGTGTCATCCTCCTGGAAGACACCTGATTAAATGGTCACAATTAGGAGGAAGGAGGAGACGTTTGGCCTTTTGGTGCTCAGTCAAGCTGATTTTCAATAATGTAGGTGGCATCTGCATGCTGGAGTGATAGACATAGTAGAAAAAATACGAATGGGATCTTGCCCTGTTTCAGTCAAAATGCAGAGGCAATTAATGGCATAAGGAGCAAATGCCACTCCATTAGACAACTGTTCAGCACATTAGATTAAAAGATGAGTCATTTGGTAGGACAGGAATAGCCATTGCAGAGGAAGCTGTTGGGCTTTGGCAGCTTGGATGAGGAAGGTTGTTAAAAGTCCTGAGTAAGAATTTGAAATGAGGAATATTGAATATATTGCCAAAAATCTTCTTTCCAGGAAGAGGTACTTTACATCCCACCTTAAAATTAATTTTAAAATGAAGAAATCTTATGTACAAGAAATTAAGTTTATCTTTTGCTTTTCAGAATGAATCCTCTTAAACTCATTAGTTTTCCATACGTTATTCCTTTGTCTGTAGAGCATCATTTTGTGATAACCATCTGTCCTGTTTATACCATCTGTTAGTTGATCTTAGGTGGACGCTAGTTTGTCAGTGCCCGAGACAGTACCTGCAGTTACCTGAACAGTGGGGCTTGTCTGGAGAGGGTTGGATTTTGTGTGTTGGGGTTTTCTTTTTCTTCTTTTTTTTTTTTTTTTCCCCCTCTCCTTTCTGATTAGACGTTGCTCTACAGACTTTTCAGATGAGAAGTATATTAAGAGATATTCAGACCAGTTGTTCTACGATGAGGCCTCATTAATAATAACTTGCTTGACCTTACTGCTACTCTGACACTCCTGTTACAAACAGAAATTGCCTGGATAAGTTAAAATCTGATGAGGGATTTCATCCATCCCTGTGTCTTGTACCAGCCTTATTTTTAACCAATATGCACCCAATCTTGAAAATTAAATTCGAGGATCATATCGCATGCCTCTTCACTGCTATCTGTGGAAGAAGCTGCACCGTCCAGCTCTTGTTCACCCCACGTGGAAGCCTGCATCGGTGCTGCTGGTGGTGCCGGACCTGCAGGTTTCCCGTGCATATGGGTGCCCTCCTGGGGAAAGGGAGGCGATGGCTGGCCCAGAGGAGCACTCCTCATCCTTAATACTGTCAGCACGCTTCCCAGCAGATAATTTCTCATGAGCCAGTGCCTCGCTGACCTCTACAGAGAGCTAAGACAATGTGCTCTGTGGTTTTTAGTGGGAGATGGATGCCACTTCCCACCTTCCTGTTCAGTCACCTACGATAAAACTAAGTGTGCCAAGCCAAAACTAAATGTGAATCAAGCTGCTTTAAGAAAAGGTGGTGTGTGGGGGAGAGAGCTGACCTGTTCCTATTTGTTTTCTTTTAAGAAACACTGCTAAGGTCTGAAAGATTGCTACTTGTCATGAATCTATCTTCTGTTTCATCAGCGTGCAGTTGTTTGATTTCCAGTCCCTCATGTTTTGTGACAGGCTCGTGAGAAACTAATGCTGCTGCTATGACTGCTCAGAAAGAAAAAAGGAAAGGGGTGTTATCTAGAACTGTATTGCAAATGTGCTTTCATGTAAGGACCCCATTATGTTGTTTACAGCTTTTATCTTCCACCATGTGCTTTGCGTTTCAATCAGTCCATGTCTAAATCAGTTTTGGGGATTTGTTTATTTTATTCAGCCTCTACTGGAGAAGAAGATTAATGAACAATATTTGTGGTTTTTTTTTTTTTTTTTTTTTTTTTTTTTTTTTTTTTGGAATTAGACCTTGTTTCATAATTTTTTTTTTTTTTTTTTTTTTTTTTTTTTTTTT